>BMAV01018638.1:0-18458 GCA_019973955.1 Trichonephila inaurata madagascariensis | reverse complement strand
CCCCCCCCCCCCCCTCCTCTTGAAAAATTCCTGTGTGCGCTACTGATGACCACCATAAAATGTATTAAAGAGAGAATAACTTGAAATTTTTTTAGAAATACTTTTAAAAAAATGGAGAACAAAAATTGAATCACAAAAGAAGAAATTCGTTGTGTAGAAAATGCACTTCGCTATAGAGAGGTTATTTTACGAAGAAAATCGTGAAGTGTGCAAGGTTCCAGGAAAAAGTTCGCTCTATAGAAAAATTCGTAATATGGAAGTTCGTTATATAGACGTTCGATGTATCTTAAATACAATATATTTATTTAAATTCGGCGCTGATATTCCCACAAACGCTGCTTTGCGCATCTAGTCCCCCCCTCCAAAGCAACATGCGTGTTCCATGTTATCTAAATCAACAGTTTTTACAACCCAAACACTGCGCCCTGATTTCCTATTATTACCCGCCGATTATCGTCACGCATTCACTTCGTGATAATAAACTGTAACCGTACCCAACAACATCAACATTTCTTCTCTTGTTATTTTATCATGTTACACCGAAATGTCCCTTAGATAGCTCACTACAATGCCACGCTTAATGGGCGAACGCAATTTGGTGTAGAGATATCCCTTTTCCCAATGTTCTAAAGCCTAACAAGATGTGAAAGTTGGCAGGTGTTTTTGTCGTATTTAGGCTACCGTGTGGAACGAAACAAAACAAAAAAATTCCAAACAAGATTCTTTTGTTCGTCGTGAAATATTTATTTATTGCTTTCGGTGAATTATTAATTTGATGGGTTTTGGTTGAAACTTGCAATAGGGTTGGCTGAGGTTTTAGCTGATTATACACATCGGTAATGATTCGGTTTAATAATTGATGGACAATCCGTTGTTCGTGATAGCATATCAAGAGTTTTTTTTGCGGGACTACGTCGCTCACAAAATGAAAGTCGAGCTGTGAGTGAATTCCATTTGTTGATGGGAAGAATGCCGCTGACAGAGTTTGGAATAAAAAGCTTTTTATTTATTTATTTATTTTTCTTTCTTTCAGACGTCTTAATGGTTGTGATCTCTGAAATAGTTTTCTTTCTATCCGGGAATTAATAGGATATAAATGACAAATGAAATATAATAGTCACAGAAGCTTTATTTCGATAATGACATTTCTCTTTTTAGGTTTTTTTTTTCTATGATAGAGATATGAGTATTGAATTTATACGTTTCCAATATGATGTTAACACAATAAATGATTGATATATTTTTTCATCAGAAATATCTTTGGAAAATCAGAAAAATATTGGCTTTTGGTCGCAGTCATTCTTTATTATATGTATTCTTCGTTGAGAGATATGTCAGAGGCACAAGAAAAGGCCCCTGATGTCTGAATTTGTGAGTAGCTGTTTTATTGAGCGTAAATGACACACTGTTGCCATTTTCGCTAAATGAAAATGAAAATTCATACAACGGATTTATGCTGATTCTAAGATAGTTTTCAGATAGATTTGTAAATTTTTGTTTAATATTTTCTTTTTTGAAATATTAAAATTGTTGTTCTTTTCTATCATTTTTTCAATTCCTACTATTAGCTCACAATCTCTATATATTTATTTATATATTTATTTATTTATCTGGGTGGAATTTTCAATCGTTAAAAAAAATACATTTTAAAGCGCTCCATTGAGCTGAAATTTTGTATACAGGTTTATTTTGGATGACAATACAATAACATAAAAATAATTAATAAAAATTAATTGATTAAAACTAATTATTTAAAGAATTACAAATACAACCATGTTGGTATCTTTTTTGGCGACTTAGCGACCCTTTTGGCGACTTGTGTCAAAACTTCAAAAGGTTTTTTTCTCGAGTATTCAGTTGAAATGAAATTTATATACACGATTGTTTTAGATGACATTGCGTTACTTTAATGATAAGTAATAAAAATTAATGACCACTTAATATTGTGATTCTGTCCTATGTATATACATATTTATATTAATTGTAACTATTTAATAAAAAGTAGCTAAAATAAAATTTTTCTTTTTTGATCTAAGTAGGAATTGACTTAATTTTTTTTTTTTTATGTTACTTGGTTTTGTTGTTTGTTGACGACTATATAGATTCACGGGTGAAAGATTAAAAGATTTTCAAATGGGGAAAAATACTTGTTTTAACGTAAAATTTTCTAATCTAGCTCTGTTTAAAATATTGGACATAATTTAGCAAATAATGCACGTTTTTGCTAAATTAAATTTAATTACAGTCGGACCTCCGTATAACGAACTATATTGCGCAATTTTCTATAAAGCGAACTTTTTCCTGGAACCAAGAACATTTCACGATTTTCTTTGTAAAATAACCTCTCTATAGCGAAGTGTATTATATAACGAATTTTTTCTCTTGTGATTCAATTTTTTTCTCCCTATTTTCGAAGTATTTCTGGACATTTCGAGTTATTCTCTCTTTTAGCATATTTTATGGTCTTCATAAATCTTAAACTGGTTTTATTGTGCCTAACTCACCGAGAGCTATAGAATTCGGGACATTTCATCCAAAAAGTGCAACCTTTAACCCCTATTGTCCAGCTCACGGTAAACAGCTTCGATATCCCCTTTCACTCTCAGTGGAATCTCATGTTCTTGAACTAGTCGCCGTTCATTTGTAGCATTGATCAGTCGTATTGGTAACTTCGTTCCTTGTAGCTCGAAAATGTCAAAACGTAAGTGCTTGAGCACCAAAGAAAAAAATTTAATTCTTCAGGAAATGGAAAAAGGCGTCAAGAAACTTTTCCTTTCTTTTTTTAAGGTATCCGACTACGTTCGGAACCGTGATTTTGCAAAAGCGTATAAATGGATAATATTTATGATATTTAGTGTCAATAAGAAAATGTACATAAAATTGTTTTAAGAATAGTATTACAATAAAAAATTATTTAAGTACAATATTTTGACATAAAACGAACATAGAATGACCCATTTTCAAAATATTCTCTTGTGAAAAAGGCTTCTATTATAATAATATTTTGCCTGTCTATAGCTCAGACCTCTGTACAGAGGCTCAACTAGAATTTTTTAAATATATTACTTAGGAGTGGGTTTATCCATGTTTTACGACAACAGAGGGGAGACATTTTAAGAAAAAAAACACCAATAATTATTTCAATGGGTTGTAACTGAAAATAATGCGAATTTTTCAAAAGTCATCGTTGAGCCTCTGTACAGAGGTCTGAGCTATATACAGGCAAAATATTATTATAATAGAACCATTTTTCACAAAAGGAGAACATTTTGAAAAAGGATTATTCTAAGTTAATCTTTTGCCAAAATATTGTATTTAAATAAAAAAATTTTTTGTCATAATGGCCTTAAAACAATTTTACACATGTATTCTAATCTAAGTGACACTAAATATCATGAAAATTATCCATTTATGCGCTTTTTTATAATCACGGTTTCGAACGTAATCGGATACCTTAAAGGTAATATATATAAAATAAATATACATTAATTTACAAAAGGTGGAAATAGTTAATTTTTTTGATATATAGTGTTTATGAATTTAAAATTTGTTTTATGGGGTTTATAAAGAAAATTAAAAGATGATCCTCCATATAACGAATTTTCCATATAACGGACTTTTTTTCAGAATTTAGCGACTTTGATATATGGAGGTTCGACTGTATATGTTTCGTTTTTTTTGTTAAAATATTACAGTAAAACAAAGAACTATTTTTCAAATATGTGACGTTCTATGGTCTGAATTAAGCATTAATCATTCGTGAAAAAAAAAGAAAAAAACAGTCCTCGAGTTGTCATTATTCGAAATATGTGCAGACTTTTAGCATAAATGTTATGCCTCTCATAAATTTTTCATGTAAATTGAGAATTCAAACAACTGATTGAAAAATAACTCCAAAATATAGGTAAAACAAATTTCTAGATAATTAGTTTCAGACAAGTTTTTTTTTACGCAATATAATTCATTTAAATATTTCCGTACGCCTTATATTTATGAATTGTGGAATTTTTAAGAAATTTCATTGTTAAAAATCATAACAATAATATATTGTTTACTATTATTTATTTATCTGTTGAAGATTTATTCAAACAGCATACATCTACTCAACTCGACTCAATCCATAGCAATGTGGAAAGTTGCTTATTTTAAAATAAAATACGATCAAGTAATATTAATGATTTGTAAGATTTAGTAATTTTGGAGCTATGTTTCGAAATCAGTTCGTTATTCGTTTTTGACGAGATTTTGAAATCACACCCGATAGATCTTTGGTGGCCAGTCTAATGTTATCATATTGTAATGTTATCGGGCACAATTTGGCGAAATTTCACAACTATTTAGAGCATAATTCTCTGCCCCTTGACGATAAAGCGTTAGTAAATTTATCGCTTACTACGTTTCAGCAGTATTATTAAATGAATAAGGGGAAACTAAGAAGCAGGTTAAAATATATTCGACATTTTTTTACTCTTTTTGTACAATTCTTAATTTTTACCGTTGCCATTTCGTGATATTTATGATATTTTCAGTTGACACGCTGTCAACAAAAGATGCAACTACTACACCGGTATCAAATTAGTTCAAATTATTTAAATACGAAATTCGTATTATTTAGAAATAAATTCACTAATATTAAATAAAGTTCTTAGCTTTTCAACTCAGTTTAAAAAACAAACAAACTTTGATATAATATCAAAAGAAAAAGATTCAACGAAAGAGAATAAAATTACGTTAAATATTGTGGCTATTGTGGAAATAAAAAAAATTAAAACCTTACTAAAAATAATATTAAAAGCATTACGTTAATAACACAACTCAATTAATGAGGATATTTGCATTTTTTTTAAACAAAGAACCGAAAGAAATGTAATAGAATTAAATAATCAAAATAAGGATTACAACCTTAAGGAATCAGACTACTTGCGACAATTTTTTTTTTTAAATGGAGATTTTTTTGTGGTTTTTAGATTTATTTAGTACATGTTAAGAAAAAAAGACTAAAATAAGGAACAGAAAAATAAATTATTACTACTAAAATGGGAAAAAAGGGGGCAAAAAATAACATAAACGGGATCCGCTCTGTACAAATAGTAAATGAACAAATTCTTAATTTTTTAATTTTGTATTAGATTCCTTTTGAATGCCTTAGAATAAGAGATTTTTTAATTTCTACAAAAACTAGTGCACTTTATCTTAGTTGTTATATGAAATTGCTTAAAAAAAACAGTGATTATATCCATATAAAGAACTATAAATTTTGTAATAAAACAGTGATTGATAAATCTGAACGTTAAAACACTTCTACTGTTACACAGAACATACACAAAAAATTTCAGCAAACTAATTTAAAAACTTTTTTAGCAATCGCTGTCCCCGCTTGGGGTTTTCGAAAAAAACACATTTCGAGTCAAACGCATTTTAAAGTTTGACATCTTATGTAAAGTTGTGGTATCTGCTTTTACTAAAACACTTGTAGTTTTTGTTCTAGTGAATGGAAAATAAAAAAAACTTGGTATTTTTTTAAGCTAATAAGATGGCTTATAAAATAAAATCATGAAAAAAATTGTCGATTTTTAAAAAAAAATCATGATTTTAGGGTAGTCGGATACCTTAACTTCTCAAACGGAGTATCAAGCTCTGCTTTTTTTAAGACGTTTTTTTTCTCTTTCAAAGAAAATAATCTCCATGTTTCAACATAGAGTTGCAATCTGTTATAACATTAAAAAATATCATCTGTTAAACTTATTTCTAACAAGTTTTTATTCTCCAAGGTGAACTTTTTGCTACCTATCCTATCTTTTCAGTTCAAGGGCTCCAAAAAAAAAAAAAACAGCAATAAGAGCTGTTAACTTAGCCCGAAGAAAACCGCAAAAATAAAATTTGCAACACTTACTTATACAGCACAGATTGTCTCTAAGCAACAAGACTGTGTCGCCATTGCTACTTCTTGGATATAAGAGATTTATCTCGAAGTTGCATTTTAGATCAGAGGATCCCAAACTTTTTTTGTCTCATAAACCAATTGCCAATGCCATGTTCTCAGGTAGACTCCTGCTAAGCTAATAATGAATTTTTTAAAATTTATCAAATTAAATGTGTTTTTGACCGCTGGTGTAGAGATAGTTACTTTAAGGTATCCGACTACGTTCGGAACCGTGATTTTGCAAAAGCGTGTAAATGGATAATATATATGATGTTTAGTGTCACTTAGATTAAAAAGTGTATATAAAATTGTCGTAAGAATAGTATTACAATAAAAAATTATTTAAGTACAATATTTTGACAAAAAATGAACATAGAAGGACCCATTTTCAAAATAGTCTCCTTTTGTGAAAAATGCTTCTATCATAATAATATTTTGCCTAGCTCAGACCTCTGTACAGAGGCTCAACTAGAATGTTTGAAATATATCACTTAGAAGTGGGTTTATCCATGTTTTACGACAGCAGAGGGGAGACATGTTAAGAAAAAACGCCGATAATTATTTCAATGGGTGGTAACTGAAAATAATGTGAATTTTTCAAAAATCATACTTGAGCCTCTATACAGAGGTCTGAGCTATATATAGGCAAAATATTATTATAATAAAAGTATTTTTCACAAAAGGAGAACATTTTAAAAAAGGTTATTCTAAGTTAATTTTTTGCCGAAATATTGTATTTAAATAAAAAAATTTTTGTCATTATGTCCTTAAAATAATTTTATACATGTATTCTAATCTAAGTGACACTAAATATCATGAAAATTATCCATTTACGCGCTTTTATAAAATGACGGTTCCGAACATAGTCGGATTAAATTTTAAATTTCTAACTGTAGTGAAAAATATAGGGTTTAAAACTTAAGAAACACATGTTAATTAAACTAAAGTTTAATTAATACATAAAATAACTGATCAACAAACAAATGTTTATTATGGGAGTGATGAATCTCTGTGCTCCGATAACTTATTTTCAACATTTGGCATCACCTTTTTCAGGTTTAATCCTCTAATCTCCTCGGTTAGTTGTGTCCAGTCTTTTTCTTTCTTTTTATTTTAGAGATTGGCAACCGCGCTGAAGCTCCTTCTCACTAGGAAAAACAATTAAAAACTTTTCCACAAAACTCCAAAATTAGGGATAAGTAATAGGTATGTCTTTTTAAAACCAAAATTGCTGACATACGTTTCCAAACTTTACCTTAAGATCTCTGTTACTGCCTATTCCGATCAGTTGTAATATGACATTCTTGATCAGTAGTAATCTTCTTGTAGTATGACTTTTTTTTTTCAATGTGACCAAATGAGTTCATTGCTTACTGTGATAATTACTATGGTAAAGCATTTCTCAAACCTAGTTTCAGAGTCTGAACAAAGGGTATTTAAATGTTGAACGTAGGTTAAAATGCTATTTTCCTGGCAGATTGTCTGTGGCCAGTTGAGAAATGGAAATTCGCGACGTCCAGTATTAAACTTCTTAGGCTTAGTTCTGGCAAAAGACGCGGAAATGATGATCCTTGTTTTAATAAAATTTATACTGTTACCTTGTAACTGCAAATTAACCTCTTTAAATTTTGTAAATAAATCAATTAAATAGGTAAAATTTGGTTTCCATTTGATTTTAATTTTTTAAAATTAAAGTCACGATCTGGTTTAATGAGAGCCACTATCGTAGACCCACATTTACAACTCATAGACCCCCAAATTATTTTATCGCTGACGTGGACCTCTTTCAGGTTGTCAAACACCCCTGAGGTCAATATAGATCATTTGGGAATTACTGCTTTAGATCTTACAGCAGAATTTGAAATTTGTTTTAAATGAAGATTATTCCATTTTTAAATGCAGTGTGTCAACAAATTAGCTGGGCAATTTCGTTGGTTTAGAGCAGTGAAAGTGGTCTATATAGACCCCCAGGGGTCTATGACGACCTGTAAGGGGTCCACACCAGCAAAAAAATAATTTGGGGGTCCATGAGGTGCAAATGGGGGTCTATGATAGTGGTTCTCATTAAATCACAGATCATGACTTCAATCTTTAAAAATATTTTATTTAGTGAGAACCAGATTTTACCAATTTAACAACTACTAAATTTAGTGAGGTTAATTTGTGGTTACTAGATGACAGCATAAATTTTATCAAGACAAGGACCATTTCAGCATTTCTTTCCAAAATTAAGCTAAAGAAGTATAATATTGGACATCGCGAATTTCTCAATTTGTCACAGTCTGTCAGGACATTTCGACTTACGTTCAACATTTAAATGCCCTTACTCAAAATTTGAAACTAGGTTTAAGAATTTTTTTTTTATATAGTGATACAGTAGTAGACAATAATTTCATATTGCCATTTTGAAAAAAAATATATGTCATATAACTATAGGAACTGATCAGAATAGGTCCTAACGAAGATCTTAAAACAAAGTTTAAAAACGGATGTCAGCAATTTTGGCTTTAAGAAGACATACCTGATATTTGTCGCAAATTATGGAATACCGTGAAAAAGGTTTTACTTGCTTTTCCTTGTAAGAGGGAGTTTCACTGAGTTTACCATTCTTAAAACGAAAAAAGAAGGGAAATAAAAAAGAACAGGGCCCTTATTAAAAAAGGAGATTTAAGGTTAAGCCTGACTAGATTGATATTAAATGTTGAAAACATTTGTAATTGAAGCACCAGATTTATTCCTCACATTAAAAGTATTTGTTTGTGTGTTGTTCAGTTATTTTATGTAATATATATTTATGTTATTTTGTGCATGAATTTGATTTTAATTTTAATTCATTAACATGCGCTTCTTAAGATTTAAACGTTATACTTCATTACAGTATATGAAATTTAATTCGTTTAAAGTAGTAGCACCAATTATCCAAAAGACATTTAAGTTGATAATTTTGAAAAAATTTAATATTTGGTTAGCAGGGGTCTACCCGAAACCGAAAAACATGGCAAGAGGTCTATAAGACAAAAAAGCTTGGGAACCTCTGGTTTAGAGCTTTCAAAATATTAAATGAAATCAATCCGTTTAAAGTCAGATTTGCAGTAATACATCCTAAGTTTATTCATAGAGGGCTTTAGGAGTTATAACTAACGCTCTCTTTCAACGCGAGTGAAGGCATTGTTCGGCATTGTGATAATGGAGACGAACAACGATGCTTAAAAAGCGAACTGCTGTCTTTTGGTTTCATGAAAATCGTTCTGTTGTGCAAGTATGACGAGAGAAATTTTGTTCGAAAATACCTGGACATGCTACATTGTCCTTATGACGATTATCAAAGAAAAAAATACCAAGAGGTTAATTGTTAACAAGATGGCATGCCTTGTCTCTACCACAACGATGTTGCATCTTACCTCAAATGATGAGGTACCAATTTGGATTGGGTGTTGAGATGTTATTCAAAAACCACTATGATCTTCACCACTGGATTTGAGTGTATAGAGTTTTGCTGAGGATTAAGGGTACATTCCGCCGTTTCCTGCGTCCATTCCTGAACTAGAATCAAGAATCTGCACTGCAATTTACAGTGAAAATCGTTTAACATGAAACTGAAGGGGACTGAAATATTTTTTCGTGTTAAAAAAATTTCGCGTTAAAGGATATTGCAAAAGGAAACCGTATATTTAGCCAAATTACGTTTATTAGAGTATTTGCATAGATATGTATATATGCATGTATTTAACTTAAATCAATGAAACAAAAATAATTAACAAGAACTTAAATGGAATTTAATACAAAACTTTAAGGTTTTTGAAAAAATATTAATACAATAGAAGCATTTTTTACAAAAGGAGAACATTTGGAAAAAAGGTTATTCTAAGTTAATATTTTGCCAAAATATTGTATTTAAATAATTTTTTTGTCATCATGTCCTTAAAACAATTTTATACATGTATTCTAATCTAAGTGATACTAAATATCGTAAATATTATCCATTTACACGCTTTTGCAAAATCACGGTTCCGAACGTAGTCGGATACCTTAATGTTGTGATTCTGTCCTATGTATTGTATATACATATTTATATTAATTGTAACTATTTAATAAAAAATAGCTAAAATAAAATTTTTCTTTGTTGATCCAAGTAGGAATTTACTTAATTTTTTTATATATATATATTACTTATTGTTATTTATCTCACTCCTGGAATGTTCGTCTAAATAACTGTGCATACTTTTCATGATGTTCCTCATTTCGGATGATGTGGGAACAGAGCTACATTATTCGTTTCCTTTTCATCGTGCTTCAATTCTATTTGTTGAGCTCTGAGAAAACTCCAAAATGTCTTTGCCATGATTGGGGGTGTACACGCTGTATCATCATCTACTGCAACAAATTCTTCCTATTATACAATAGGGCAATCCAATAACACAGAAACTTTCTCAAACATTTCATTGAGTGTCTATTGTTTTCCGTATTTTATCCATTCCCAGATTCTCTTTTCGTGTTAAGCGATTTTCGTTTCGTGTTTAGAGCAAATAATATTGTGAAGTAACCCCCCCCCCCAGCTGCCCTTCCCCTTGTTTATTAGCGTGAGCTAGAGGTTTAGGATAACGAAAGAACTAGAAGATTCCAGGATCTTAATTTGTTTTATTAAGACCTTCAAACTTAACCCTTTTTAAAAAGATTTGATAATAATAATATATGGGAGAAAATTTCCACGATGACAAAACACACAATATTTAATCCCGGGAATTTTACGTAACTCGACCACTATCAATCCCAACCCCGCATAAGCTAAATTCCAAAAATACCCCAAGTCCAAATATTAAATGAAGGTAACCCTCCCTTTTAATCCAATCGTCGTTTCCAATCTTTAAAAAAGTTGCGTATTTACTGAGGGGAAAGGTATGCACCTAACCCAATGGCTTTTGTCTTCGGGAAAACCCCTTTTGTTCCCGTCATTTTTACAATTGAATCACGCCCCCCCAAAGATTCCCCAAGTTGCCACCCCCCGCGTTTTTTTTTCAACCTTTTTGATATTTAAAAGTTTTTTAATTTGCATCTTTTTTTCCCTTTTCCCAATTTTTTTGGGTTTTGGTTAGAAAAAAAAGGCCCCCATTGATTCGGCCCCAAAAGAACCCAAAAGGACATGTTAATGAAAAGACGCGTGAGCCAGTCACAATATGAAAAAATTTTAAAAGTGGGTTTGTGGGGGACTGTTGTTTTTATTTCGTTTTAAACCCAAAATTTTTTTTACCCGGGATATTTATCATAAGCGTTTTCGCGTTAAGGGAAGTTGGAAACCTCTCTCCCCCCGACATATACTGACAATGATAAATTGGTTGTTTTCGATGCCCCTTTTCCCCAAAATCTGTTCTATGTACATGTTTAAAATTTTAAAGGGGAATTAAAGTAATAATTTTTCCCCATTATACCCCGAAATGAGTTTTTTGTTTTTTTTGGGAATTTTTTCAAATTTATGAAATATTTTATCAAACTGCGAAATTTGACCCATTTTTCCAAAAAAATTTTTAAAGAAATTTTTGAGATTGTTACAAAAAGCCTTTCAGTATATATTAGCCTTTTAAATAAGTGCATCATTTTAATACCTGTGAACAGTAGTTTTTGGGAAAAGGTATGAACATCAAAGTTTCCCTTTTTTGGGAAAAATAAATTGATTTTTAATTTTCCAGGAGACTTCTAATCAGCTAGGAAATAAAAAAAAAAGGTTAAATTTACAATAAAAGATACATTTTTTGGGGTTTATATAAGAGGTTTAATTTTTAAGGAAAAACGAAGTACTTTTTTTACTTTTTTTGCCATTCAAAGGGCATGGCTAAAGTTTCAACGATTATTTAAAAATAGGTTGAAAGGGGTTTTAAATTACCCTAGAGGATAAAGTAAAAGTTTTTTAAAAAAGGTTAAAATTTATACAATTTAAAAATTTAAAAATTTTCAGTAAAAAATTTAAAAATAAATAAATAAAATTTTAGCTTTTCAAACCCCTTTGAATTAAAACTTTTGTATTTGAACAGGGAAATCAGCGGGAAAATTTTGGGGAAAAGAATAGATTTACCTGAAGAACTTTTTGCAAAGTAACAAAAAGGAAATCACTTTGGGAACATATCGTGTTTCCACTATCGAATGCGTAACCCCAAAAAGGGAAAACTACCCCCTGCTGGCCACCGTAAATGCAACACCCTTGAAGGAAACATGCAAATAACATGAAATTTACAACCCCGGAATTAGCGGAGGTGAGATATGCAAATGTTTAAAGAATTTCAGCAGGGGACACACATCACGGGGCCCCCGTGGCGACCCCCAAACCCTATTTAATTTTTTGGAAAACCGAAAATTTAAGTTCGGCAATTGTGGTTTTTTGGGGTTTTTTTAAAAAAAAACGTTTGGTTAATTTTCCCGTTTTAAAAAGCGATCAGCTTTTGATCAAGTATCCGAGTTCGACAGAGGAAGGATAGGGGCCCTCCGGAGTTTTGGGGAATTTTCCCTTTCGGGAAAAATGGGAGCCGTTTTGGGACGAAACCAAACAACTGTAATGCGGATATGTGCCCGGGTTGGATGCGGGGAGGGACAACGGCCCGGGACGTGGTCAATCGCATCCACCTCGTCCCACCACTTCACATGAGGACAGGCAAATTGTACGCATGACAGGGGACCGCCCAGTCACATCACGAAAAAAAAAAGCAAAAGCCATTTGAGTCTGAAAACCATCATTCAGTTTCGCGGGACCTTTCCCAGGGTTTACAGCGGGAGGGGTTCCGTCCCGAAAGCCCCATTGCTTGGCCTCCCCTTGACGAAACCACAGACTTTCCCCGCCGCCCAATGGTGAAAAGGGAAGGATGTGGGTGGCAGAAGGGAAGAAATTTTTTTACTGGGAGTCACGAAATCAGTTCGACACCACTAGGTCGGACCTGAGTCTGGAGACACCGTGGAGAGAAAGATGCTGAACAGCTGGGGTTGTGCACCGCCACACTGGTCCTGCACCGGGGGAAGGTAAAGGGTGGTATTGATATCACCTTTGCTCTCTTCTTTGTACCCATTGCCGGTACTTTAAACCCGCCAGCGCTAACATTCCCGAGGTGTTGGGCCAGTTGTCCATCCTTACCTTCGGGGCCCTTTGGGCCCCAGCCAAATTTTAAAGGGTAGTGCGCGACCACACGGGAAAGCCCTTATCCAAAGGTTCTTCGTCAATCATCAGATTGAATTGCTTTCCCCCGGCTGGCTTTTGCTCTCCGGATCTTTTTGCCGATAGAAAACATGTGGTCCATGGTTGCTCAACCGGGCCGGGGGATTACACCCCCCGCTGCCCAAAACCCGATGAACCCTTTTGGGAACGGGAGGGTACTTTGGGCTGCTGTACCCCCATGAACACATCCAAAGTCTTTTTAATCAATGCCGAGGCGTGTGGCAGTGGTGATCTCCCAAAAAATGGCGGCTTTCTCTGGCTACCGATTCTGGGGAGGAACCCCCCCCTTCACAGAAGTCTATAAATTTAATCATTTGGGTACTTGGTCAACATGTTAATTCCCCAAAAATAAATTTTGTTGTGCCATTCGTTTTTCTTGGTGTTTCATTTAGGTGGCCGCAGTGTAATTTGATATACGAGTGCTACGCACTGCGCCGTTTGGGACGATTTCATAACCCCGTCAAACGATAAAAGTCCACACGATACAAATATCGTAAAACCATATTGTAATGTTATCGTCCATCTTGGTGGAAAATAAAAAAAACTTATGCGTAAAACACCCGATATCAAATTAGCACCCCAGATGGGGGGTTACGTTCTGATAACTGGGGGACATATGAAAAGAGGGAAGCCAAATATTTCTTATCTTTCAACAATGTGTAACCCCCTTTAATTTTTTTTTTTTTCCCCTTTTAAATTTTTAGCAAAAATCCGGGTTTTACCAGGTCGATCCGGGTCGACCGGGTGTTCCGCCAAGACATTTTGTGGGGATTGCCTGAAGACTTTAAACAGTTAGGGATTTATGTACGGAAAATTGATTGGCTGACAGTACGCAGACCCCATAAACTTTTACCGGGCTATAACAACGAAACCAACCTTTTTGATAAAAAAGTTTTATTTTTAATGTATTTTTAGAATTGTTTCCAAAAAAATACATCATTTTTTTGAATTTTATTTATGGCTATTTTTTGTTTTGGTTTAGGGTTTCGCGGTTTTAAAAGTTTTTAAAAATGCTTTTTTTTTTCTTAGGAAAAATACATATTCCGAAAAAAATTTTTAAGTTATAACGGTAACATTTTTTTTCCCCCACCACACCTACGACATTGGGCAGTGGCGCTCACAAGAGTTTTTCAATGGGGGGGGTCGAAGGTCTATCATTTCGTTTCATACCCTAATATGCAGCCAAACATATTTTTTTGATTTTGTCGATTGTCGGGAACAAAAAACAGCAAAAAATAAATTTTTAAATAAATAATTAACATTAATCAATAAAAAATTACTAATAACAAATAGTTACATTTTACGTACATGGGATTGCAAAAAAATTGGAAAAAAATTTTGGGGTAATTTTCCGGGGCCCCCGGGGCCCGTCCCCCGCTTTTGTGGGTGTCACTAACATTGGGTGGACCGCAACAACTTGAAAAAAATTTGGAGTCTTCCCCGGGGAAAATTTTTCTTCCCCCAACAAAAAAAAACATTCCGCCTTAACTGGGTTTATATAAATTTTTGCAAAATGGCATGTAAAGTTTATAACTTCTTGAAATTTTTTTACTAATTGTGTCTTGATTAAGATTTTTTTAACCGGGAATCTCTAGAATATTTACGGGAGTTCCTAGTTTTGATTTGATTTTTTATTACCGTCACAGACTTTGAAGTTACGAGTCAAAAATTACGAGGTCCATTGCCATCTATTGCGATATTAAAATAATACTAAAAAAAGTCGTGAAGTGTACCTGGTGTTTTATCTTGTAACTATTTAGTAGGTGTCTCCTCAGTACAATATGTGTTAACCCTTTAACTGTCAAGTTATTTTGATGATTTGGATACACAAATTGTCAAATTTTTGAACCAAAGAACTTCTAATCTCTAACCTTTGAAGTCTTCAGTAAAGTGCTGCCATCTATTGAATTGAGCGCACATTAACTTTTCCCAAGAATCAGTCGGGTTTGACAAAGAGATGAAGTCGAAATAAACGTCTCCCGATATGTATTCGGGTAAAACAATACGATGCGCTCAAAAAAAATTACACCTGAGTAACACTCGGGCGTGACATTTTCGTATGCCATTTTCGTATACCGATATTATCACGGGTATGACAGTTACAAGGTTAAAAAAATACCAAAATACCTGTTGTTTTTAACAAAAATTACTTTGGCTTTTACAGCAAGAAAGCTCAAATACCTAATCTTCACTCCCCTTGTGACAGTACTTAACGTAAAAATTAATTTTTTGTTTTGTTTTATCCCCCCTTCCTTTTATTTATGTACAAGAGGACCAACTTTTGCACCGAGATAGGTTTTGAAATTCGAGGGAAAAAATATCTCCATCTACCCTATTGTACAGTATTATTCATTTGTACATAAATCCATCTATAAGTACTTTTTTTGTAGTATAAAATGTTTTTCGTTTTTCTATCCTTCAACTATAATGATAAATGAGTTTTGAATTTTAGATGTTTAAGGGAAAAAATAGCGTTTTTTTTTAAATAAGAAATGCAAATAAAGATAGCTTTTAAAATAACAGAAGTTTCAGTAAGTGCGATGGCAATTTTGGGGAATGGTATGTGTGATAGAGAATAGTGTGAATTGACAGCCAATTGTGAAGTTACCTGGAAAACCATCCATTAATACAAGGTGCATACCATTACACGCGTACCCAGACTTTTCCACAAAAAGATTGAATTTAAGTTTGGGATTAAGGTAGGACTGATTATTTGATATTAAAATTGTAATATTTTTAGAAGTGAGAGTAGTATGATTAAATAATTATTTAGAAAGGGTCTAAGTTACGCGATTCGGTTTAACTATCATTGTGTGTTTGTTCATTACAGATTCTCGCTTAATTAAATTTATCTAAATTGTTAGACATTTAAGTTCTATTCTTAATAAAGTCATATTAAGAATTAAAAATGTCTATTCCTTTTGCAAATCCTACACCTCTAGCTCACGCTGACAATCAAAGATACGGTCACCAAAGGGGGCGGTATCACAACCTGCCCATTTAATTCGTTGTATTTTAATGAAGTTAACGATGTCAGATTCTTTATATGAGTGATATTCGAAATTCGATCTTCTTCTTCATGAGCCATTTTCCTACATTTTCCAAAAATAAATCTTAAAACCTTCCTTTCGTAGATACTTATCATGTTCTCATCTGTTCGAGACATGGACCAAGTTTCACATGCATAAGTTAAGATTGATGAACCTTTGTTTTTCTTTTGATTAAATTCGATTTCATATTTTTCCGCATTCCATTAAGACATCTATTAGCCATAGTAATTCTCTTTTGGATTTCAGTAATACAATCGTTTCTATTGTTAATTTCCGAGTCTAAATAAATGAAGCTCTGTCAACAACTTCAAAACTATATTCTTCAATTTTAAAATGGCAATCGTTAAAACAACGATTTAGTGCAAGGCATGTACTTGGTCTTATTCTCATTGATTTTCAGTCCCATCCTAAGGGCCTCTTTCTCTAAAGATAAGAAGGCCTAAGTGTCCCCTACCCATGGAATTCTAAAGTGGGAATTGTTTTGTTTTTTAACGCGTTTTTAAATTTCAAGTAAACTACACCCTTTCATTATTTCAAACATACATGAAATTTGGGACAAATTTCTGTGTTAAAATATGCTCCATGTTTGCATTTCGGAAAGCATCATTTTCATAACGCGCAGATAGCCAGTAGTCTCAGGTATATTTTTCTGGCAAAGAATTTGTCTTTTTCTAGCGTGTAAATTTCTCAATCTGTTTCTTTCTTCCGGCTACCCCTTCCAATAAAAACATCCCTCCCGTGGTCGTTAACTAACACCTTCAGTACACAGTGGAAGCCGACAATCAACACTACAAATTCGTTCGTGCCGTATTTGACATCGAAAAATACGATCTCTCGAAAGGCAATCAGTAACTGGGATGCCGTCAAAGTCACTTCAAGGTTAACTCCACTTTCCCAAAGCAAACACATCAACAACCCGGAAGAGCAAAAACGCGCCGGTGCGGATTCCTCTTCACAACCAGTCAGGAAAACTGTAATTTTATTATTTTTTTATTTTGCCCGGGTGTTTTATTCCCCTTCAAGAGGGATCTTTTATTCCTTTGGCTCCTTGAGCCCCCTGTCTTCGAAGCCTTCTTTGTAGCGAGGGGCCTTGAAAAGGAGCTTTACGCCGGTTGCCAGCCACAAAGAACTTTCTCGGTGTCGCAGTTATTATTTGCTGTTTTGTGAGCCCTGATCGACAATGAAAACGCGTGACATAAAGGGGTGATGTACCGATTATGAAATATAAAAATCCCACCTGTGGAGGAGGGTGGTGATTCATACTTCTTTTCTTTGTCGAAGTATGAGTCGCAGTTTTGAAGGTGACCTTGAAAGAACGAGGAAGTGCCTTGCTAAGGGATGACTGAGGTTAATTAAGTAAATAGAGTTTTTTTTTTTTTTTTAATTAACAATAAACGCAAATACAATCCTTGATTTGAATGTGACGTTTTCAGTTCAGTTGATTTCTTGTACTAAAAATGTGAATAATATCTGCCTCTGCAATCACTAAGACATTAATTTACTTTCTGAAACTCCACATTAAAATGTCTTTTTCTTAAATGATATAGATCTTTACACGCTTAAAAGGTATCCGACTACGTTCGGAACCGTGATTTTTCAAAAGCGTATACATGGATAATATTTATGATATTTAGTGTCACTTAGATTAGAAAATGTATATAAAATTGATTAAGAATAGTATTACAGTAAAAAATTATTTAAGTACACTATTTTGACACAAAATGAACATAGAAGGACACATTTTCAAAATATTCTCCTTTTATGAAAAATGCTTCTATTATAATAATATTTTACCTGTCTATAGCTCAGACCACTGTGCAGAGGCTCAACTAGAATTTTTGAAATATATAACTTAGAAGTGCGTTTATCCATGTTTTACGACAACAGAGGGGAGAAATTTTAAGAAAAAAACCCCGATAATTATTTCAATGGATTGTAACTCTGAAAATAATGTGAATTTTTCAAAAATCATAGTTGAGTCTCTGTACAGAGGTCTGAGCTATATACAGGCAAAATATTATTATAATAGAAGCATTTTGAAAAAAAGGTTATTCTCAGTTAATTTTTTACCGAAATATTGTATTTAAGTAATTTTTTTTGTCACAAAATATTTTTTCTTAAAACAATTTTATACATGTATTCTAATCTAAGTGACACTAAACATCATGAAAATTATCCATTTATGCGCCTTTTTAAAATCACGGTTCCGAACGTAGTTGGATACCTTAAGAATTCGAAAAATAAAGGTATCGTATATCGCGGCATATAGCGCTTATTTGGGGCTTTTAAA
>BMAV01018637.1:56839-111826 GCA_019973955.1 Trichonephila inaurata madagascariensis | reverse complement strand
CAGTATTTTGAAACAATCGCATGTGTTTATATTCACAAAAACTTTACAAGGAATTTTTCCATATCATAAGTTTGTCTTCAGGGTTTAAATATAATAATTTCTTTGCAAAAATGTCTCATTCACTGATATGGATTTAATGTACTTAAATGCAAAGCATCTCAATGACCATTTTGTAACCCAAATTCAGAATAAATTTAATAAATTAGTTTGCTATTCATTTCAATCTTCTTAACTTTATTTAAAGAGGTATTGAAATTGAACGAATCTTCCTATTTTGCAAATATGTGCTACATCTTGGATGGAGATTTATGTGTTGCAAAATAAGTATCAAACATAAAAGTGAAAACATCCCACTAAGATAAGGGAAAAGCAAAAGGAAAATAAAGGGCAATCAAGAAGATTTATTGGGTTCTGTACCGGATATGATGACATTCATCATTATTTCGGAAACATTCACCGCAAGGGATCTTCACACCTGCGTGAAAGTGAGATAGCCATAATGTTGATATTGACTGGTTAACATCTTGTTTATTCTTGTAACATTTAGTACTTTTGGCATACATTCTTAATTCATTTTTTAACTTGTTCTATCTTATAGCTAAAAGTTGAGGAATAAATGTTAAAGGTTTTTAAAGTGACATTTAAGTTTATCTTTAGTATACAATTTATTAAATCATGTCAAATGAATGAAAATTAGTTTAATACTTTTTTAATTTCTGACACTATATTAGAACACAATTTGATAGCAATTTAAATTTTGATTGAAATTAGATGTAAATAATGTATATTTTTCGTTTATAAGGTTTGAATGTATGTTGAAAAAAATATTTTTTTAAGAGATATTTATTTTAAGTTTAAAAATGTTCTCTTTTGAAATACCCTGATTAATTCTTTTAATGAAAATTGGGAACTTGAAATCTAATTTGCACAGATATTCTTTGAAATTCAATTTTTTAAAGTTGTCATATATTTGATAAGATGATTAAAACCTTTAATTTATGTGCTAAAATCATTTTTTCCATTTAAGTACTCATTTTCATTAAGCAGAAAAAATGCACATTTAAGGTATCCGAATACGTTCGAAACCGTGATTTTCCAAAAGCGCATAAATGGATAATTTATTGGCAAATATGTAAGAAGTAAAAGTTTTAATTTATTATTTTTTTAAAAATCCGAGTAAAACCATTTTTAAATTTATAATTAAAAAAAATTGTTATATGAGCTACAGCTCATATGGCATGCCATTTTAAAAAATTAGATATGTTATTTGTAAAAGTAATTGCATTTTAATTTAATTACAATGCATATTTATAATTTTTACTATAATTACACTTCATTTTAACAAGGAAAGTATATAAAAAAATAAAACAATTATTATATTTCTTTTGTTTCTTGTATTTCAATTTGAAAATAAATTAAACAAATAATCAAATATATAATAGTCTTAATTATAATTGATATCGATTGCTTATATAATCGTCTTAAAACTTTAAAAACAGCATCCATGTTCGACAGCAACTGATGGAAAAATTTTATCCGTATTGACTTGTTTGGTGATGCGAAGGCGAAGCTTGGTCAGCCAGATTCACCATGATTTGAATTGATTGCGACTGACTTGGATTTGTTTGGTGTGAAGGGATCATCACGTGCCATCCTTCTAATTTCACTTGGTCCAGATTTACAAGGTCTTTCACCAATAGCGTAAAATGTTATCAGATCATATTGATGCTGTACAAAACCTATTTTAAAAAATACTGCATAATTTGGAACTACAGACGAAGGCGATATCTGAAATGGTACTCACTCTCCGGAATTCCACACCATGCCAACATAAAGACATTCAGTCTCGACGAATTTTATCGATAGCTCATACAAGAACAAAACATTCCTTTTCAGAAGTTGAATAATTATTTTTGAATTTCGATAAAATTGCTTAAGCGTATACTATTAAATTTTGTAATTGCATCAGCGCCTTCTCAAAAAAAAAAATTTAAATTCCCGTTGGAACTTAATATTGTTTTTTATCAGGTCTAAATTGATTAGAATATCTGAATAAATATTTGAAAGTATGTGTGTCGAAGAAAGCTTCTGTAGCATGAACTTTCGTCTTAAGCCTTACAGCTTCCATTTTTAGGAAGTGGTCAAATACCTTCAATAGATACATGATGCTCTAGTATTTTAATTTTACTGCAACGAAAAGGTACTTTTTGTTTTTATTACAACGTTTCTGAAACTGTGGAAAGTGCCCCATAGGGGGCATGAAAACTCTGCGAGGAGTGCACGAGCATATTTAAAAGTCCAAGACAAAAAATATTTAAAAAATAATTATTATTTTACTGAAAGTAAACAAAATACACACTGAAGTAATAAAAAATAAAAATAATATTTACGCTGATAAAATTCACTTATAAATGTATCAGCAATGTTCAATGTATTTAATAATTAAATTATCAATACTAAGTTAAGAACAAGTTTATTAGTTCCTGGTGACCACCTGGGCTTGTCATATATAAAATAATATACAAAAATTAACATTTATCTTGATAATATTTACGGCTTATAAATAATCCCTGCACTGCAGATGAAAAGTTACGTGATTCGCTCCCCACTGTCTCCGTTTTCCACTTAATCGCGTGTATGTGATGTATTGCTGCGTAATGGAGGGGAGGAATAACTAAGGAAATTTTCGGATTTAAGTAAATCCTTCATAAACACTGTCAAGGTCCTCTTATTGTATTCCAAAGTCTTCAGAATCATTTTATGGATAGCAGAGCATAGAAAAGATCGTACTTCGGAAAGCCATATATGTACGTCCGAGGCATTTAACGCACTGGTTGAGCGAGACGTATGTATACGCCGGTAGAACTTAAGAGATTAAAATCGTATTGTGGCTTTAGCATCACAAAGTATTGCATTATTGATTTCAACGCATTTTTATTTGCATGGAGGGGGATGAAAATTATGATTGTGTGTGTATATTGGGTCAGAAATATCGAAAGTTTGAGAAGCACTACTGTACTAAATATAAGACTTACTTCTTAAATGGAAGTCAAAACAGTACTCAATCAAATAAAATTGTCTTAAAACGTTTTCTAAAAACACTATTACCACGTCCGTTCAGAAGTTATCCTACCTTCAGCCATAAAAATTATTTTAGTTACTTTGAGGTATTATGATCCCCTAATCAAATTCAAAGTAGGTTCATTGCGCCTTCACACGCTTAGCCAGGATTCTTTACACCATCCAAAAATTCTTCTGGAAGGATTTTGGAATAGTGTTCAACTTCTTTCTCGTTTTCTGCATTACCACATCTCGGCTCTGAAAATTGAATCTTTTCAATTAGTACCTTTTAATTTTCGAGAGCAGCCAAAAGTTGTAAAAAGTTCATCACTGATATTGTCCAGTAGATTTTGTGCAACAGTAAGACGAAGTTTTTCTGTTTCACCGACAGAAACTTGAGAACAAATTTCGTTGTCGATTAGCGTATGGTCACACAAAATTGCATATGGAGAACCTGTACTGAACTTGTTCGGCAGTCTATTGTACGGTCAAACCATGATATTTCATCATCAGATTTTTCACCTTTTCAGCAACAACTGTATTTTAGAGGTTTGTGGCCTCCTAAAATGCTAATGATTCTCTACCGATGTGAGTCGTTATACACCTCCTCCATAGCATCGTCTTCAAACGTTTTTTTGAAACTTGCAGATTATTTCATTTAGAAAATCACGAAGCATTTGACAAAAAATTTGGATGCTGTAACCTCGGCCCAAGTCTATCAGTCGGCTTTATAGTAATGAAACGTATAATAGCACCTCTCTCTGCCTGCAGGAAAGGAGTGATACACTGGAACGAAGGGAAAAGTTCAGGCATGTGCATTTTACTGTCACCTCCCACTATGCACAGTTAGAACCGTTTAGAATCTTTAGATTTACCGACGCATGAAGAGATTCGACGTTAAAATCTAAATTTAAGCATGGCCAGCTCCTAAGTTTTAGGTTTTAGAATACGCATAAGTTTCTCCCAAAGTTACAAACATTTTTATGTCATTCTTAACAAGGTATTTAGGTTAAAAATATTTCTCAATGCGTGTGTGGCAACAAAAAACATAGAAGCAAATTAACGCAGATTATGAAATTCGACAGTAGGTAGCTTCAGCATACATGGACTTTGATAGCTTGTTTAAAAAAATGCAAACACGTATCCAGTTATTAATTCGAATGCAGAATGGTAGATGACACCAGGGGCATTTATTAATGAGTAAATTACATTCATATTGCATGAAAAAATTTAATAAGAAATATAGTATTTTTTGTATGTCTTTATCTAAAGTACCTATAATAAACTGGTCTACATTAAATATCATTTTTAGATATATCATAAGGCGCTTCTTTGGAGGAGGTTCACTGGAAACCCCTTATAATTTCAAGGATTTCGAGGTCAATAAAGTTGAAAGACCTCTGCAATTTGTCAGTAACCTGATCAAATGTCCATAACTGAAAAGGCGTTAAGCTGTCCAGAATACAAGATAGTTATTATTCGTGATAACACATTACTCAATAAGTCCCGGGCCTAACTAATAAAACAAAAACTTTTATGCAAAATTGAACTTTATTTATCCAGATACTCCTCTTCAAAAGAGATACATTCAGTCCAGGCCTCTTCTAATTTTTTAATACAGTTTCGTAGAATGATTTGTCTTTGCTCTCAAAATAGGCTTCTACTTCGGCAATCACTTCTTCATTTGAGTCAAACTCCCCTGTAGAATTTTTTAAGGTCTTCAAAAAGCCAGTAGTCATTTCTGGCCAAATTTAGACTGTACGGTGGGTGGGAAGGAATTCGAAGCTCTATTCATACAATTTGACCATCGTTTTCATGGACGTGTAGCACGGAACATGGCCCGGGTTAAACAACACTTTTTCCTTTTGCATTTGAGGACGTTTTTCTATATTTTTTCATTCTGTTGTGATCCAATAACGCCATGTAATATTCACTATTAATTTTTTTCCTTTCTCAAGGTATTCAGTAACAAAATTCTATGTGCATCCTGAAATACGGTTGTTATAACCTTGTCAGCTGACTTTTGAGTTTTGGGTCACCTTTGGACGGCTTTTACCTGCTGCTGTCTACTCAGCGGACGATTTTTGATTCAACTGTATAGTAATAGATCCATGTTTCTTATCCATTGTCACATGTCTACTCAAAAAAAATCCTCTTCATTTCGCTTAAAAACTCCAAACAACGTTCTGAATAGTCAATGCAATATTTTTTTGAACAACAGTGAGCAAACGCGGCACCCCTTTTTTGAACACATTTTTTTCATTGACAAATCCTCTGCTATCTCACACATTTTCAATTTACGATCAGATAAAAGGATTTTATGGACTTTTTTGACGTTTTCTGGAAGAATTGCAGAATTTGTGTGAACTGAACGTTTAGCGTCGTTTTTGTCTGTGCGACTACGTTCAAAGCCTGTAAACGACATCTTAACATTGCTGACGATAGAGCAGAGTTCAGATAACACTTATCAAGTAATTGGTTTGCTTGAACATAATTTTTCACTATAAAAAAATGCTTAATTAACACACGAAATTATTTTTATCTAAGGTTCCTATAAACAGACAAAAGTTGCTTCACTAAAACCACTGTAACTTTTCAACTAAACAATATATTATCATGAAATTTTGAAACGTGCCGTTTCAAAAAGTTAGTACTACTAGGTTAAGAATAGGAAAGTTATAAGGTAGCTCCATCTATATATTAGGTCCAAGGATTTATTGAGTGATGTGTTTGTAATAGTCGAAGTACAGGATCACACATCTTCCTTGAAGGTTTTAAAGAACCAAGCAAATTCTCTTCCTTAAATTTTGTTTATACAAGTGAACCAGAAAAATAAACATTTTAAGCTTTTTATTTTAAACCGAAGACCACAAAAACACAGTGGAGAAATATATATATATATATAATATAGGTTATAATAAGAAATTTTTTCCTGATGACATACATTATATAACTCGTTACAAACTCATATTTCTCTTAAATAACATATTCATAATTATATTTATACGTAAATTTATACATAATGTGTGTTCAATGTTCTTAAATGTAACTTAACTTGCTGAAAATATTTTAGATAAACAAAAATAATACGTAAAGCAATACAAAAATTACTTTCAATATTTCTGTAAAAATCATATAACCATGAAATGCTGCGGTTTCTGATGCTACCTGATCAATGGTATAAGGTCGAAGTGTAAGAGATTCTTCGTGTGGCTAGTGTTTACATCTATAGTTATCCACAGCTTTAAGCACCAAGAGGTGACAGTGTAATTTGGTTCAATTACACAATAATTTTGTGGGAGAACACTGAGGGGGTGATTAGATTCCTCCTCTATTTATATTTTTCTTCATCAACCTCTCCAATGGACTTCTGGCAAGACAAATATTTAGAGTGCTCCCTTTCCACTGAGGTAATATGCATCTACAAACAGTCATGCCTTCTATGGGATTCAAGCCCAGACCCTACGGTGTTGCAATCAGTGTCCCTAACCACTATACTGAGTAGGAGGGCTTCGAAAAACTAGGATAGCAACAGTGAAAAATTAAATATTTTAGTATGTGATTAAATAAATTTGTTCTAAAATAAAGCATATATTATTTGTGATGGAAACTACTAAGGAAATTATTTATGTTTAAATTATTTCAGTTCCTACACTTTTCACACATGTTCCTTACAATCAAACAATAAGTCGAGTTATCAATTTTATTTGTTTCTTTCCATTCCTGTGTTTATAAAATTACTCCGTGTAGCTATTGTTAGAAAACAGAATTAAGATTTCGAATTCAGCAATTGTTTTACAAAGTGAGTAGGAATTTTTTCTTCTTTTAATTTTTTTATTTTTATACAATTAATACAAACTCAGGAAGGAAGAAACTACATTTGAGCATGTAAAATAATTAGTGCTAGAATCAAATTCTTAATTTAGATTCCTAACTTAAATTACTTTCAATCAGTCCGTAATCTCCAAAGAAATAAAGGTTACTACTTTTGTTTGTTATTCATTAGAGGCAAAATATTTCATACATTAAATCCATTGCAAACTTTTTTTTTTCAAATTGATCAAATCCATATTGAAATATATTTAATGGAAATAATAAAAAAATATTTAATTTATTCCATAATACTATTAATGGAATTAACAGTATTTATGGAATAATGGAAAATGAAAATTTTAAATAAACTTTTTTTAATCTGTCTCCTTGTATTTCCATTAATATGATTTTTCATAGTGATATAATACAAGCATCTTACACTTTAGCAACGTATTATCGTATTCATTTTTCATTTGCTAAATTGCAACTTTTAAATTATAGAAATTGTAATTCCTGTTGATCAAAATAATTTCATTAGATATAATTAGCAATGAAGTTTTCTGTACGAGTAGCGATTTTATTTGATTTAAAACAAAACGTAAATCTGATGAGAGTAAAAAAATAAATTTAAACAGCATGTAATGAGCATCATAGTTTAAAATTTCAAACAAGTACAAGGAATTTGATGGAAAAGTATTTTGAAAATTCTGAATTATATGTAAATATTTTAAAAGCGAATTTATTAGCGAATTTCCTTTCATCAGTGCGAATAAGAGTTTTTTTTATCAATTTAAAAATCTTAAACACTGAAGAATAATTAAACTATAAGATGTTTATTTTTGCACTTCAAAGGATCATGTATATAGCCCAAATTATAATAGTAACATAATATAAAATATTGGCTTTTACCTTGTAGTATAAACTTTACATATATTTAATATACTCTTGTCTTATAACACAAACATCTTTTTAAAAGATATATATGTATATATTATTATCTGGCTAATTTGATCAATCATTATTTAATTAAAATATCGTTTGCAATCGCAAAGAAAGCTAATTTTTCAACGAATGTAATTCTCATTTAACCAAATTAAAATCAATAGATTTGAGGCGAATGAAATTATAATTAGTATATACAATATTAAAATACGTAATTAAATGTACAAGTAATGGTTTTATTCAAGAACGCATACACAATCTATATTATCTAACTGCATTATGAAGGCATTTTTCGACATTAAAATGTGAAAATTATAGACTAATTTCAGGGAGTACGATTATAATTGAATATGTAAGCATACTTTGTGCAAGCGATTAAAGAATATTACATTAAATACTTTACATCGTAGGAAAAATTTTTCAATTGGTTTTTTTATTTACTTATTATTTTTTTATTGACCAATGAAGTCATTTCCACTGTGATTTTGAATTTCAATTAGAAAAACAATTACATATATAATGCGCAATTTCTAAGAATTTTTTAGAATATATTTTTTTTCCAAGTGAAGTAAATTTTTAATTGTTCATATTTACTAATAACTTGTTATACAACTGTAAATAATATAAGTAATATTAAAAGTTAATACTAAACAAATTTCTGTACACATTAATCTTTCACAATGCTTTTGGGCAATATAGGTATATACTAAGTTTTAGTCTTTCTAGTGTTAATAATGTTCGCTCTAAAATAAAAATTCCATTTACAGATTCTGATTTGCAAGTGATTCTAAATCTTAAATGCAACTGATCGAATGCCGGAATTATATTTTTTAACATTACCTTCAACAAAATTTAATATATGTTCGAGTAATTATTCGACACTACCGTAAGAAATTAAGAGAATTTTCTGACTTTATCGATTATATCTAGAACTACTGAACGGATTTTAATGAAATTTGATATGTATATACATTGATACAATACTAAATAAAAGCATTCGACAATTGCATTACACACTCGTGATCGTGCGTAAAACTCGTGGGAGTTGGAAGGTATGAAATAGCCGTTGCTGAATAAACAAAAGAAATCGGTTAATAGGGGATATGGCTCCCTCTTAAGGCTATATAGGCCTCGCAGCGTGATATAATACTTGAAATAAAGTAGTTTATCAGTTCCATTGGCAATTGGTCCCACTCTTTCAGCAAAGCGGTTTTCATTTCCTGAATGGTTCTCGGAAGAGGTTGCGAGTTGCAATTGTCCTCCTCAGAGCGTCCCAGACAGGATCTATAGGGTTGGGTCTGAAGATCTAATTTGCCAATCCATACGGCGACTATCCTCACTCTCTAGAAATTCGTTGACCAGAAGATCAATTTGTGGCCTCGCACTGTCGACCATTAAAATGAACTCGGGGCCACATGCACCCCTGAAAAGGCGAAAATAGGATTCCATGACCTCATCCCTATACCTCACACCAGTCACAGAGCCTTTTTCAAAGACATGCACAGATGTACGGCCATCCAACATGATGCCTGCCCAGACCTTTAAACTTCCTCCACCATAATTGATGATTTCGTTCACATTGGAGTGTATAAAGAGGGTAACTGGTTCTCTCTATATGAACGTACGGTGAGAATTGAGGTTTAGGCTGAAACTGGACTCATCGGTTAACAGAACGGCCGCTCATTGACCCATACTCCAATCTCTATGCTGTCTGCACCATGCTAAAAAGACTCTCCCGTTCGTAGACATAACCGGGAAGCAAACAGCAGGTTTCTTGGCTAAAACCCTCTCATGAAGACTTTTTGAAACAGTCACCTTTGATACACGGGTTCCTGTGACTGCCCGCAAGTAATGAGAGAGCTGAGAAGCTGTAGCCTCTCTGCTACGCCTCGCTATAATCAACAAAGGGTGATCTTCTCTGGCATTTACTCAGCATTGGGTCATCACAATGTGTTGAGTACAAACCGGAGGTAACCTGCTACCGCATTCGATAACATCATAAAACAGGGCACCGCATTGTCACGCGATGAGTTTTTACACTTATGTGGCCATATTATAACTATTACCATATCAGAAGAATATAAACATAGAAGCGGTAGAATATAACCATCATAATAACTGCGGTCGTACTACTAATCATATGATGACTACTTCATTGTACAAGACAAGCGAGACCAGTCTTAGAAAAAGACCCAGAGTCATTCCGTCAGTCATGTTGTTCTAGCTTGACGCCATTATAAACGAAATCATATGTATCATGGGCTAAACTGCAGACTTCTTAACCCTCTGGCTGAGCATCCCTCGGATTCCACGAGCAACGTAGATGTATCAAAATTTGTGCAACCAGCGATTTCTCCCGGGTATGCATGTTTCCGACAATTTAGCTGTGCAACCGTGCTTCTTTTGTTCATGTTTTCATGTTCGTATTTCGATGATCTTATTCTATATTTTCAAATAAAAACTTCTTTACAAAAATGTTTTGGATATTTTAACTCTAAAATAAATATTTAATATGTAGATTTGAAATACGTAGTATAACTACTCTATACACAATTTTTAAACCTACTTTTATAAATTAAATAAGCAGTGAGAGGGTTAATGGACCCCATTAATGCAGGATAATAACCACTAATGGACGGATAAGAATTATAGTAAAGATGTACAGAAAGTTTGATCTGCACATGCTATAAATTGACTTCAGTAGTGATTTGATGCCACACCACCAAGTGATGATGTCACTCTGGCCACACCAGCATTCTTTAAGCTTGACACATCTTTGTGATCCATCCATACCTTTCATTGTCAGCACACAGGATACGATAAGAAGCTGAATTAGATAGATGTATGAACAAATTTGCTTGTCTCAAAGCAATCACAACGCCCCTAGAAAAACCGGATGTTTGCTGGAACTACTTCTATTGGCTGTTAGCCTGGCATTTTAGCTATTGAAGTAACCTTTGAAACAACTAAAAAAAAATTAGGTACTTTTTCTTGTAAAATTAAGCGCAAGAATTTTACTTATTTTACAGTTTCCTTCTCTTTTATCTAAATCAACGAAAGCCGGAGGTCTGTGCATTTTTTATATCATTTGATCACTGGATAAAATTGGCTTGCAATAAAATTAAAAAATTAATTTGTTACTTTATGAGGGTACTATTTCAATGTCATGGCCTGTAAATAATAGGTCAATTTATAAAAAAGTTTCAATTCAAAAGTTTCGGAATAAAGCTAATAAAAAGAGTTGAAAATTTTCTACACATAATCATTTATTCTATTCGTAATCGCATTTAATAAATTCAATTACTAAATGTATTTAGAATGTATTTTGAATTTATTAAATAAAAGTAAAATGCCAATCTTTTTTAAAAAATAAAAGCTTGAAAATTGTTGAAATGAAAATTTGTTGTAAAATGTTTATGACACTCTCATGGGACATTAGGAATTTTTATTTTTAGTCCTCAGAATAAAATTAGTTTAGGACACGATTTGATGAAATTTAAAATTTTGGTTGTATTTCATAGTTAAAAATTAATTGCCCGAAGTAAGAGTCATACGTAAAGAAAAAATTACTTACGGATGGTATTTTAAGTGCGGTAATTTGTTTAAGATGCGTACACCCCATTTTTGCATTTTATACATCCCTACAACGACAGATAAACTACCAACTTTTCTAGAATGCACAGAATTGTTATTTTTACAATTGCTACATATTATAGACTTGGGAATATTCAGTGCTGAGGCATTCATTGTCCTTGTATTGTAAGGATTTTCAAAACTTCAATTAGAATGTTCAGAACGTTAGGTTAGAGAGCCTACAGAATGTACAGGATTACGTTGTATTGCCCTTGAACCATCAAAATTAGGATAAGATTTGTATGCCTTTCACATATACATTATTCATATTTATTAATATTAAAATGTGTACATAAACAATATCAGTTTAATGTTTTTTTAAAAAAAACACAAGTATTTTTCAATTTTTTGAACATTTAAGGTTGATTAATGAGATTGGTTAAATTACATTATTATATATTTATATTACATTTTTCAGAAATTTTTCTTTGAATAAAATTTAAAATGTTGGGCATTAAATACAATTTCATAAAATCAATTCATATATATATATACATTATTCTATATTTATTAATAATTATATTAGCTTTAACTAAAATTAATATTGATATGATGAACTACATATTGGCATAATAAATTACTCTTCAAGTTATAAAAAAAGGGTTATACCTACATAAACATTTTTTCCAGATTTTCGCAAAGGATTTCTGCTTTTATTATATTAGAAACATTCTAAAAAACACATTTATTTCTGTTCTTATACAAGTTGCAGAACAAAACAGATGATTTATACATGCAATTTCCAAAATAGAAAATTGTGTTATTTATCAATATTATGTAATGGAAAAAATATGAGTTTCCAATAACGCTTTCTTTCTTATGAGACATGAAAATTGAATTCAAGATAAATAACCTGAAAAATCGCTTGGTTTCATAAAAAAGAAAGCATGAAACGTGTATGGTTTTAAACCCGTATTTATATAAAAAAAATAATTGATGCATTTGATTAAAAGGTTTTGCCAATTTAAAGATGCTTAATATCAAATTAGATTTGAGTTTGTAAAGCACAAGTGCTTTTCACAGAAAATAAATCACATGCAAAGAAAAGATCCCAAACTTGCTCATGCAATTAGCAAAAACAATTTTATGTATAAAATATGAATATAACTCTCTACTCTCTCTCTCTCTCTATATATATATATATATTAGTTCACCAGTGTATAAATTTGTAATCTGTTCTTGTGGGCTGTATTTGTACTTGTACTGATAAGGAAGGAAATAATTCTAGAAATAAAACACTAAAATGCATTTGAATGGAGAAAAACAAGACAGTGTTTTTCACTACATTCAGTTATTTCACTTTTAAAGATAGTTGTAGATTTTTGCGTTATCTTAACTGCAACTGTATTATTTTTTTTAAACAGAAATACAAAAATGGATATTATTTCCTTAAAATTTATAATGCGTATAATGCTCTCTCTACAAATGTTTATAGGAAAGATTCTTGAAACTTAAGCAAATTGTTTAACTGTCTAAATTGAAATTCTATTTCATTTAAACAAATCAATTACAAAATATTCATATATTTCAGATGATTTCTGAATATTATTCAAAAGAGACAAAAATGTTTTTTCTAGAAATGTTAAAGAAATTGAATAGAAATACACTGATGGCCAGAGTAAATTCAACACCAAGAAAGACAAGAGATAGAACAACAAAATTTATTTTGTAGATAACATGTTTTTTAACCAAGTATGAAATGATTAAATTTATAGACTTCTGTGAAGTGTGGTTTCTGCCAGAATCAGTAGCCAGATTAACGCCATTATTGGGGATCACCGCTGCCACACGCCTCGGCATTGATTCAAAGAGACTTTGGATGTGTTTTTGGGGTACAGCAGACCAAGCAGCTTCCACACGTTGCCAAAGTTGATTTGATGTAGCAGCCAGGGGTGTCATCTGGGTTAATCGTTGAGCAACCATGGACCAAATGTTTTCTATCAGCGAAAGACCCGGAGAACGAGCCGGTCAGGGAAGCAATTCAATCTGGTGACTGATGAAGAACCTTTGGACAATGCGTGCCACGTGTGGTCGCGCATTATTATGTTGAAATATGGATGTGGCCAAGCTCCGAAGGTAAGGACAACTGGCTCCAACACCTTGGAGATGTAGCGCTGGTTGTTTAAAGTACCGGCAATGCGTACTAGAGGAGTGCGAGATTGATATCCAATACCGCCCCATACCATAATACCCGGTGCAGGACCAGTGTGGCGGTGCATAACACAGCTGTTCAGCATCCTTTCTCCACGGTGTCTCCCGATTCGAATCCGACCATTGTGGTGTTGCAGATAGATGCCTGACTCGTCAGTAAAGACAACTTCATTCCATTATGTCTCCCATATCTTTCTTTCATTGACCATTGGCGGCGGAGACGTTTGTGGTTCTGCGTCAAGGGTAGACCAAGCAATGGACGTCTTGCGGACAGATCCCTCTGCTGTAAACACGGCGTCGAATGGTACTCGCAGACACTGAATTATGCTTTACAGACTCAATAAACTGTGTTATGGTTCGTGATGTGACTGAGCCATCCGTCACTGCCATGCGCACAATTTGCCTACCCTCACTTGAAGTGGTGCAGTGAGGTGGATGCGAGATTGACCACGTCGGTCCATCGTACCCTTCTGCATCCAAGGGTCACATATCCGAATTACAGTTGTTTGGTTTCGTGCAAGACGACTACCGATTTGCCTGAAAGATAACCCACAATCTCGGGGTAGACCACTATCCTTCCTCTGTTGAACTCGGATACTTGATCAAAAGTTGATCGCTGTTTTCTACGAGACATAGCTGATCGTTTTTTGAAAAAACCACAAGAAAAACACAATTACCGAACTCGAAATCGTCGAAATCTCCAAGCCTTAAATAGCGCTTTGATGTGGCGCCACAGGCGCGCTTGATGTGTGTCTGCGCTGAAATTCTAATCATTTGCATATCTATCTCACCTCTCCTAATGCATGTTGTAAATTTCATGTTATTTGCATGCATCCTTCAGGGTGTTGCATTTACGTTGGCCAGCAGTGTTTTGCGTCTTTCAAGCTTGTTTTACACAGCGTACATAGGAAAGTCTCTTCAATTTGATAGTAACTGAGAACGGAGTGAAATAATGTAATCAAAAGTATTCACAGTATAATAAAGTAAGATTACGCCTGACGTAATGCAAATGACAATAGCACACCAAGTGCGAAATTTGGGAAATAGGTATTACAAATCGAAAATAAAACAGATAGTGCAAAATTTCCTATTAGAAAATTTTAGAGCTTCAATTAATTACTATATTAGGTTTCCTCGGATAAAATGTATTATCGCTTGTGAACCTAAAATGTTCGAGATCAACGCACCCCATTTCGTGTAAAGATTTTCAAGGAATAGCCATGAATATGAAGAAACACGCACAATTTATTGTACAACCTTACGTACTTACGTCAATATGATTTAATAACATCACACAAAAACACAAAGCCGTATAGGTATACAGTCACATAATGATAACAAATTAATGCCCAATATGTCGATGAGCATTTGTATTCCTGAGAATAATTCTACATGCACATTTCTCAGCATCGAAGTTGACATACAATTACAGGTATCTGCTATACGGCAACGTAGATCCAATAGAATTGTATGTGAAGTTGCATAATATTCAATCTTTATTTAACAACGGAGGAAGAAATCCAGGGGACGAGATCATAGAGTTCATTTAACACTACCACGGTGCCTGATAATTTGTCGTCCGAGGCATGCGAAATATTCTGGCTCCAGCTTTCTGGTGTGCAGAGGCACACTCATGGCAGAACCGTAGAAACCATAAAACTAAACCTAGATGGACACGGGCGCTTTTTCCAAGGTAAACCATGAATAGAAAAACAAAAAAAGCAAAAAAATCAAGACTCCTTTGAAAACGGGGAGGAAGGACGTATCCCCAAGCACAAGCGATCTATCGAAGCAGAACACCGGTGCGACGAATTGAGGAAACGCAGGAAGGAAAACGGGATGGCCGAAGGCAATCAATCAATGGGTTGACAGTTCACCTCAAGAACCCAGTTTAAGAAAGATGCTGCGTAATGAAGCTGCTTATACTGTTTACAGTGTGAGAAGAGAGTATTTGTTGTGTTATGGGGGAGAAGCGGTTTTCTCTACTTCGTTGAAGAGTATGCATATTTAATTTTAGGATGTAGATGGTTAACAATGTTTGTGTTTTAATAATTGGATTGTCATGAGTAGAAACCGTAATTCGGACAGGGGAATATTATCTACAAAGCCAGGTATGATATTCTGTAATAGTTACAGGTACCTCTGTCTGTCTAATGTACCTCCGTAGAGCACAGATCCCAACTAGCCATCCTTCCAGATTTTCCCCCTTGATGTCTGGTGGATAGTTCCCAAGGGGATTTTCCATCTCCAAGTAGTGAGCATTGTGTCAGTTTAGTTTTCTACCAAGCTGAATCAGTGCCTCGTACGACTGAACAATGCCGGACAAAAAAATCTTAGTTGGACAAATGTCTGATCATTTTTGGGTATACAGGTGCCCATATGCCTTATCCGTGTAGGCTAAATGTTGCTTCTTACTAATTAATTGATGCTCTGAAATTTTCTGATCGAAAACTTTGCTCTATCTCTATTCGTTTTCGATATATAATGCCTACCTCTCACATTTCATGTTTGTAATCATGATGGCTTGCTTCTAAAATATCATTATAAAATTATGGCTGAGAATACAGAGTAATTCGTGCTAAAGTTCTTAAATGCTGAAATAAAAGAAGTAAGAAAGTAAGCATTTTTTTTTTTAAAAAATATCCATTATTAATCAAGGTGTATTGAAATTGAATAATCTGAGTTAAAATGTTAGGCCCATAAAATAGAATTTTTGATTCGAAAAGTATTATTTATATTAAAATATTACTGATTAATGTAAAGTAATTGACTTATTCTGTTGTTTGCCTTTTTGCAGATATTTTCAATTAAGCTACTCAGCATATTGTTATATTTAGGAATTCACACATTCTTATATTTATTTTATCATTTCTTTTATTTAACAAATAAAAGTATTTTTAAAGTTAATGTTCTGGTTCTTTTTGAAATACCCCTCTATCTTTCTCAAAGGAAGTCCAAACAAATATATTTATATTTATTTCTTCAGAAATTTCAAATTTGGCAAGTTTTTAATGAATATTTCTGCACTTATTATTTATTCTCTTTTATAAAATGCAGCACAAATAAAAGAGCAATTTTTGGGAAAAAGAATGCTATCTTTATTCATTTTAAGAATAAACAAAATAGGATAATTTAATAACTGCCGTTAAGAAACATTTCTATCCAGGACATTTACAGCAATAGCCCTGGGCGTTCTCCTGGACATCAAAGAAAGAAAAATCGCTTATAATAAAGGGAAGAAAAATAGAACAACTATATATATATATATATATATATATATATATATATATATATATAACGCGTTTCTTGATATGTGACCTTGAGTCACTAGCTTAGAAAAATAACATTTAGGAACACGATCATTGCTCATTTGATGGAAAAGAAATATGAAGAGAAAAAATAATCAAGCAAGGGAATTGCTTGTAGAAGCAAAATAAAGGTCAATATTTTGGTGTTGTCCTTAAGAAATTTTATCAAATAATTATAAAAGTTTAATTTAATCCTTTGAGTTTTTGTCATTAGCTTTATTTCACCGCTAGTCAGCCGAATTAATTATAGTATTATTGATTATATTATATTAATTATTGATATGCAAAATTAAGTTAATTTGAAATAAGTGACAAAAAATTAATTGATGTGTAGTAGTTGAAATGAAGCAAGCATTGTTATCCTTGACGAAATATGTTATCTAAATCAAAGTTATTTAAATATCTTAAATTTTTTTAAATTTTTCATCCTATTAGACTTTTAATATTTTTAATTATATATAGCTCAGAAGTGAGAAAAATTTTATTCTTTAAAAATAATGCACTCGCTATATATTTTTGATAGTTTAAAAGTAAATGTTTATCAATAATGTAATTGTGAATATTTATCCTCACTTGAAATTCCATTTAAATGTGTAATCTTAAACCTGATCTAATAAATAGGCTTATTTAAATTGTAAGAAAACTATTCGTAACTAGTTTGAAATTGCGCAAGAAAGAAAAGAAAGATCTAATTAAATTAACACTAGAAAGTCTATCAGTGTCGTTTTTTTAATTTGTTCTCCTTTCTGCATTTTTGCACGGAATTTGAATATTTTATGCAACTTTCAATCATTTTTTATGGTAATTACACAGAAACCGTTTTGTGGTTCTAGGGTAATTAGGAGAGATTTTACAACTAAATATACTTATAACATTTGTTGGTGTCGTTTCGACACCAAGGCAATTTATCAATATAAATATCTGGTGTTCAGCAAAAGATAGTTCATAAAGTAAACTACATCAGTTAAACAAACTTCTGCAAGTAATTACTTGCACTTATTTGACCTTGAATGCAGCTTTATTGGGTTCACAGCGGAAATGAGTCAGTTATACTAAAAATAGTTGCCCCTGTTTCATTGCATAGCATTTGCTTTTCTGCTCATAAAAAAAAAAATCATTCGATTTTCGAACCTTGTGCAGAGAAGGCACTCTGAAGTTATGGCTCGTAGAAATGGTCTAAGCTTTAAATGAAACTGATTAATTATTGAGAGAACTTTCTGAGAGAATGAATTGGATGAGAGATGGTGAGTTGTCTTGTTTTAATTTGTATTTCAATGTAGATATAAGTTTGCGTGAAAGTGACAGCGAAGAATCTGAAGAAAGTGCAAATGAAATTGATAATATTCCATTAAATATTAACATACCTGCCCCTAGAGATAGCACAGAATGGATATCGCATATTAGTAATATTCCTGGCCGATTTGCAACCAAAATATTTTGCGACAAAGTAGTGATCCAACAAGCTTCTTGAAACATAATGTCAATTAATGTGTTAAGATCTTATGGCTTCTTTTCATTGACGATAGCTTATAAGAGCATATTAGGAAATGCATTTAATAAAAAGTCTTAAAAACGAAACCCATCTGAACAATATTCCTGCAGTTATTTAGTTATTACAATTATTTTATATATTTTATATCAAGGTGTCGAAACGACACTGGTGGACGTTTAAAGGGAATCAAAATCACGGACGTTCCAGTATTAACAAATAATTTGCCAAATTACACGTAATTCCTCAATCGGAAATGTGTATTTCTAAAGCATTTTGTTTCGAATGCACGGCTTCTGTCTTTGGTTAAATTTTATAACTCTCCCGGCAGATTTAGATTAAATTTGGATGATTTTGGACAATGCTCAAGGTTATCCTCATTTATTTTGCCTGATATTTAGATCAAAGCATTACATAGAGTCGCTAGAGAAAAATAAGTATTTTATCTTTTAAGCTTTTTAGTTGCTTAAAAGATTTGCCTTAAAGGTTTTAAAATAATATCTATGTTTGAAGAAAATTATTGTACTTACTATTTATAAAAAAGTCTAACATTCTCAATTAAAATGCACATAAGCAACAAAAAAATCAAATCACAACTAATACAATGAAATTTGCTATCATGAATCTTCTGACACAAAAATCATAATTCCACAGGTTTTTCTTCATAAGAAATTTACGATATACTGTACGAAATTCATGTTATTTATGCAAATACAGATAAATTACACAAGTACTACATCAAAAAAAGAAGAAAAAAAACCGTTGATGTCTACGGGAAATTGAATTTTTATTTCAGTTAAAATATTTTCTAAATACCAAGAACTTAATAAATAATATAATCAAAAAATAATAAAATAAAGAACAGTATACATAAAAATACTTCTCTCTATAGCCAGCAATAAAATTATTGTGTTTGAAAGAATATTTTTCTTTCTTTATGAAATATGAAGAATTCTCCTTAGAAATCTTATAAATTTTTTACAAATCATCTAGTCATTAAGATATTCATTACCTTTTCTTTTTTAGATTCGCTTATCGCTTCTTTCCACTTTTTTCAGTAAGTATTTTCATCTAGGTTTATGAGAAAATCTTAAGAATATTTTAATCTTCTTACTAATTGATTTTTATTTAAAAAATCGAAAATACGAATAACTAATTAATTTTTTTGTTATATAATATTTCCTAAATACCATTCGTAATAAAGATTTTACCTTCAAACAAAGTTATAAAAATGCGTTATAGTAATTGCTTCAGTCACATTTCGCTTATTGAGAAAGTTACATATGAATTGCATGTTTAGTACTTATTAGATACTTTTGCTTGTCTATGCATATTATACTTATGTATATCTTATTATGTCATATTTCATATAATATTTAAAGAAATAATTTTAAGGTATTCGTGATTTTAAAAAAGCCCATTCAGGATATTTAGTCCACTATTTAGAATAAGTGTATAAAATTATTTTAAGGACATTATGACAAAAAAAAATTATTTAAATAAATGTTTGTGCAAAAAATTGACTTAGAATAATCTTTTTTCAAAACGTCCTTTTATAAAAAATGCTTTTATAATAATAATATTTTATATGTGTGTGTGTGCTCACATAAAGTAAAGACTTCTCCAGAGAGTTTGAACTAGGAGTTTTGAAAAAAAAAACATTATTTTCTGAGTTACCACCATTTGAAATATTTATCGGCGTTATTTCTTAAAATTTATCCCTCCTGTTGTAGTAAAATATGGATAAATCCTCTTCTGTGTTATATATTTCAAAAATTCTTGTTGAGCCTCTGTACAGATGTCTGAGCTATATATAGGCAAAATATTATTATAATCGAAGCATTTTTCATAAAAGGAGATCGTTTTGAAAATTGGTCATTATATGTTCATTTTTTGTCAAAATATTGTACTTTTATTGTAATTGTATTCTTAAAATAATTTTATATACGTTTTCTAATCTAAGTGACACTAAATATCATAAATATTCTCCATTTGCACGCTTTTACAAAATCATTGTTCCGAATGTAGTCGGATACCTTAAGGGTAGATCATAATAAAATCTCTCTAGCTTCGAACAGTTTTTTTAATATTAAGAAGTTATTTATTTTAAACATATACTTTTTGCATTTGAGTTCATATACATAAAGTTTGTTATGATATATACAGAGTGTCGGGCTTAAAGTATACAAAAGTAATGATTTATTTTATGGAACTATCCATCAGAATATAACAAGCTGTCCATCCGTGGATTGAAAAACCCTCCGAGATCTTTTGGGTCTAGTCCGACCGGCCACCCGTGCGCACATTATTCGGCAATCGCGGACGATAAACTTTTTGCTTTAACTTCATTATTAAAGATGTAGACGCCACAGTAAAATATACAGTGCATACTTTGGTCAACAGAATTTATATCAATCACGCGTGTACAACTATGTGTTCGAGAGAATGGAATGTCGACCCTCCGACATCAAAATCTATTCACCAATGGGAAATAGCTTTAAAGGAGCGGGAACTTTGTTATGTCAAACTGGCAAATATCCTTAAGTTTTCGTGATAAAGACACTGCTAACCGAGTGCGTGATTAATTTGAGTCCTGATAAGTCTATTAGGCAAGCCAGTAAAGACATTCCATTCTGTTCGAACACGTCACTGTACACGCATATCTGATTTAAATCCCTTTAACCAAGGATAAAATCAGTGCAAACAGTTCATCGTCTGCGATTGCGAATAGTGTGCGCACGTGAGGTCGATAGGACTAGACCCAACAAATCTCGGAGGGTCTTCCAATGCACGGATGTGAACAGTTTCTTACATTCTGATGGGTAGTTCAGTAATAATAAGCCATTACTTTTGGATACTTTAAGCCTGTACACCTGTATTAACAGTGTTCCCGCTAAAATCCGTTCTGTCCCAATAATTTATGGACAAGAGCTATAGTCATAAAAGTGGGGTCTAGGTATAGTAAAGTTGCCATGCGCTACACACACAAAAAAAAACTGCTTAAAGAACCTCCTGGTGGATAAATTTGGAGTTTGCGTTCTTATCTCACAAAAATTAGGAGATACGTAAAAATCAATAACAAAGTTGTTAAAACAACACTTTGATTTATTTCAAATAACATCTTTCGCACAAAAAAAGTTTGAAATTGAAAGCAAAAACATACATATGTTTGATCGAGTTCAACAAAACTGCTCTTTTTCGGAAATGAGAACTAAAAACGATGTCCATCAGTAGCAATACACCTCAAAACATAAGCTTTCCTTTTCCACTGCTCTTTCTTCAACATATCACGCGCATTTTGACACAAGCTACCGTATTACGACTTTGTAGTTCCTGCAGTTTTGATGGAAGGGGGTTGCAAACAATCTTGTTTGATATATCTCCATAGATAAATATCAAGGAATTCAGGTCAAGTGACCGTATAGGCAGTTCAACCCGACTACCATACTCGATGACACGTTAAAGGAATGTATCTAGAATGTACTGTGTGACACGTTATACCTTTCTGCGGCGGGGCGTCATTGTGACGGAACATTCTGGAACCATTTATACAAGGGTTCAGTCGACGGCAAATAATCTAGAAAATCGGATGATACGTCTTTCAGTAATGACAAGTATAGTAATCCTGTTAACGTTCTCTCGTAAAATACCGGAATCCTCAGTCAGTTTTTGAATATTCCGCACCACACATTTAACGACCAGAGAACACAGAGAATGTCGAATGCAAATCTAGTTGGAGGAAAGGGGTGTTCTCTGCGTATTGTGAATAATGTTACTGGCAAAGCACGCCTCATCCGTCGATATGATGTCGGGATCAGAGAGATGATCACTAGAGTGACATTTTCTTATTTTCTTCCACGTTATGTCGCGTTCCAATTTTAGGAGTTACGAACAAAATAAACATGCCTTTTATTTTTACCATTACTTTATGGAAGGTGCCTTCTTTTACTAAATCGACCATGTGGAACAACTTTGTATAATTGACGCTTTTCTAGTAACTTGTACTATTTTTTGAGATAAAAATGTTAACCTCAATTTTTTTTCGACATGTGGTGCTATAAGCAGTCTTTTTTTTGCGTAGTGTAGGACAACTTTACTATTACTTGACCCAACTTTTAAGGCTACAGCTCCTATTGTTCATAGATTATTAGGGTAACAACAGACTTGGGCACACAGTATATATACCGTGAAATCCGGCATATAACGCGCACCTTTAACACAGAAAACAAGATCGAAATTTATGGGTGCGCGTTATACGCCGAGTATAAAAATGAGAGCGTGAAAAATAAAAAAAAAAGATGAACATCAAAAAAATTAGACTTTTACATGTATCGAAGTACTATTTATTTTAAAGATATGCGATTTTTTTATGAACTTAAAGGGTTGAATTCAAAAAGTATACTTTTTTTTCAAAAGCATGGTATAATATCTCGAATAAATGACTTCAAAACATAAGAGCACTGCATACATACATTTCAGGTTTCTTCGTAAAAAAGGGGGTGCGAGTTATACGGCAAATGTACATCAAAATTTAAAAAATGCAGCTTGAAAGTATAGCTGTGCGTTATACGGTATATGTGTACATACAATATATTTCATTTTTTAAAAAACTGAGTAGTATCCAGTTTTTATCTTCAACTACATTACCATCATTAAGTAATCATATTATCTTAAGGAAAAATTCGAATATGTAGCGTGCAAAAGTTATTATTGTTTGAAATTATATAAATATGTTACTAACAAAAACGTATAAGATTGTCCACTACGTCTGTGAGACTGTTATTTTCTTAACAATTTCTCTTGCTTTTGTTTTCAGTGGAAGATACATTTAAAATAACATAATGTCACCATATCCCTTATTCTTTAAAAATTAACATATATAGAATGTTTTTATGATTATATTACTGAAAACAATATATGTAATGTTTTATGTGCTCTCTAAGGTATCCGACTACGTTCGGAATCGTGATTTTTCAAAAGCGTATAAATGGATAATATTTATGATTTTTAGTGTCACTTAGATTAGAATACATGTATAAAAATGTTTTAAGGTTATTTTGACGAAAAAAAGTTATTTAAATACAATATATTTCGGCTAAAAATTAACTTAGAATAAACTTTTTTCAAAATGTTCTCCTTTGGTGAAAAATTCTTCTATTATAATAATATATTACCTGTATTATCAGAGTTACAACCCGTTGAAATAATTATCGGCATTTTTTTCTTAAAATTTCTCCCCTATGTTGCCGTAAAACACGGATCAACCCACTTCTAAGTTATATATTTCAAAAATTCTAGTTGAACCTCTGTATAGAGTATTTGAGCTATATACAGGCAAAATATTATTATAATATAAGAATCTTTCACCAAAGGAGAACATTTTGAAAAAAGTTTATTCTAAGTTAATTTTTAGCTGAAATATATTGTATTTAAATAACTTTTTTTCATCAAAAAATGTCCTTAAAACAATTTTATACATGTATTCTAACGTGTGACTCTAACTATTATGGAAATTATACATGTATGTGCCTTTTTAAAACCACGGTTCCGAACGTAGTTGGATACCTTAATGAGTATAATTCGAAAAGTTCTTAAGTATGATTTTATTGGAAAAGATTTTATTTTATTTTAATGATAATTGCTATAAATCAATTTGTTTTATTAAAATTATGTCTGCTACAACTGCTTCGAAACGAAATCATTTATTTGTACTAAGAGTATACAATATATATTCTAAAATAATTCCTAAATTCTTACCCTAACTGCTGTTTTTCTACCCATTGGATTGGAGCAGTTTTACTGAAAAACTGAAATTCATTCATTCCTACTTGCTTCGTCAAAAAGAACTCTAATTTATAATGTTTAATCTCTAAGTAGTCGCAGCACCATCAAAGCTGTGATTTGTTTCTCAACCCATATATTACTGAAAGGAGCAGTAAATAGTTTTTTCATCAAAAGAGTGAATTGTATCATTATTTGTGTCTTAGACCAACCACACGGTACGGCGTACATTAAAATAATTGCTATCAAAAATTTATTTTAGAATATATTAATCAAACTTAAGATAAACATATAAATTTATAATTATTCTTATTTTTTCTATTTATTTATTTATTTTGAAAAGGGCGTTGAAAGGGCATTAAGATCAATTTTATGCTCGAAAAATTTTATAATATTTTAGGAACATTGCAAAGACAGTAGTTGCGTGAGTGTTCTTTTTTCAATAGAAAGAAGATTATCCGTGTTCTTTTATTGCCTGAAAGATTTTCCTTGAAGTAAAAAAAGAGCTGTGGTTCTTAGAAAGATTTACAGTTGCAGTATTAAGCATTTTTTAATTCTTGGGTAAAGATTAAAGTTTGTGGAAAACATATTCGCTTCAAGGTAAAATAAAAATCTCGTATACATAAGAGGATTATTTATGCAAATATCTTATTTTTTAATGAAATGTCTCCAAAAAAAATGAAGCTTGAAAGAAAACACAGAAAAAATAACTGCAATCTCCTTAATTAATTCTTATTTATCCTGGATTAACATTTATTACAATCCTAGAGAGAAAAACAAAAGTTATGCTATTATATCGTTTCCCAGAACTGTACTTAGACAAAAATATTGCTTCTGGAGCAGAGACGTTTCGGAATCAATGTTAAAACTTATCTGCAGCTAAAACTAACAAAACCGCAAATTATTAATATATTTAATAACTTTACTGCCACATTTGCGTTCGAATTTGATTACACTTTACATATAACTATTAGATATATTATTGAGTTGTAACATTGATTTTTTTATCTGGTTAAAACGAGTACCGCCTGTTGAATGATTATCACATTATACAAATTAGCACATAGTAGCATTGCAGTAATCTATTATTTTACTTAGAAGATAAAAATTTTCGATATGCAAATAAATTTTAAAATAAAATTTATTTAAATATAAAGATTTTTATCTTTGAGATACACATGATTTTTTTATATGTAAGAAACTCCAGGAAAAATTATTTTTCAAAATTTCAAAAGTAACCACTCTGATGTACTTCTCACTAAATGTATTGTATTTTAAAGGAACATTTTTTCTAAATTGATAAAATCTTTTAAGAGATGAAAAGTTATAATTATTTTTATTATATTAAATAATTAGATTTTTTTTTGTTTTTAATATGATTTTACATCCCTATTTAACTAAGGCCTTAAATAAGCTGTTTTGCTTTAGTGGAATTTGTGATCTCAAAGTGCCTGTTATATTGTCATCTGACTGAGGAAACACTTTAGAGCAGATACTTTATTATCTAAACTCTCCTGCACAAAATGTATATGATGTTTAATTGAATTCAGTGCTCTGGAGCCTATTTTAATAAACATACAATTGATAATCGGAAATGAACAACCCAACTATATAATCAGACTATCATAACCCGTATGAACTAAAAACACGAATTCTAAGAGAAAGAAAAAAAATGAAGTGATAGTAGTGAAGTAGTAAACATTAATATTTATTTAGACTTCACTGCCTAGAAAAAACCCCGTACAGTAATAAATATCGCGTTAGAAGACATCTGCGGGGGTGAGTCGGAAATTAAGTTTCCCCTGTCGACTGTGGTTAGAGTCGTGTAGGAAAGTCAAAACATAGAATGAGACATTAAAGATAAGACATAACTTTATTTGTCCACATTAGTACCAAGTAAATTCAGACATTTGCCATACCACTTTATAAGCATAAAAACACTCCAGGAAAATATCAGGGCTTTGCTTACGGAAGAAACATTTACATTTTTAGTAACACTCCTGGGAATGATGTTAAAATCAGCACCAGAAATCCTGACCACTGTTCCGTCTTTAGATCGGAACTCATTGCTATTAGTGGTGCTCTCAATCATAATCTCAATTCTTCTAAGGACAGCATCTGGATCCTGACAGACAGCAGAAGCTCTATCCAGTATTTGAAGAATTAGCCAAAAGTTATGGAAGTACTGGTCTAGATATTTTATCCAAATTAGTTAGGCTCGCGCGTGCGGTTAGAGGAAACAAGTATGTCTCCAGTGGATTCCATCACTCGTGGGTGTGCCTGGTAACGAAGCTGCTGATGAGCTGGCTGGTAGGGGTTGTGATCTCTCTAACCCCAGCTCCACTGTTTTAACCCATTCGGAAATTCCTTCCTTCCAAAGAAATAAAATGAATTTCACTTGGCCAAGCCCTCCTGCTCACCATTGGTACGCAGCTAAGAGTCCTGGCCTATCTATACAGTGCAGGAGTTCCGTGGCTCATCAGACGGCCTTGGCGTGCTTTAGAAGCGGTGACCTGCGTAATATGACTTTTGTGCAGGGGGTAAAGTCTTTCTTTACCTGTCCCTGCTCTCTCCCTGCTTCTCCTGCTCATCTTCTGAACTGCTGAGGCATTTCCCTGCGATAGTTGTATGAACAGGAAGACCTGTTGTGTGACACTATTATGCGGAATGGTCAAATGGACTTGTTGTAGACTTTCCTGCTCCAAGGGGGGATTGGAAACAGAAACATTTACTTTTGATAGCACTTTTTGGAGGTTGAAACCAGGGTGTCATATTGCCTACGCGGTACTTTGACACCCTGATTGAAATTGAAAGAGGTGATTCAGAAAAACGGCCTGGGTTTCTCAGATCTGGCGTTCTGTTATTGGATGACAATGCGAGACCACACTCGGCGACGGCAATACAAAACCATATTGTAACCCTTGGTTGGAAGCGCCTGCACCATCCACCAGGCCTGATCTCTCACCAAGTGACTTTCATTTGTTTCTGGCTTTGAAGAAGAATCTCGCCTGAAGGTGATTTGGAAGCAATGCCGAAGTCAAACAAGCCGTTAAACGCTTCTTCCGTATGGAAAACCCAGAATTTTTCCTGGAGGGGTTTTGAAGCTTATTAAGCGGTATGACAAATGTTACAATGTACATGATTCTTATGTGGAAAAATAAAGGTATGTCTTATCTTTAATGTCTCATTCTATGTTTTGACTTCCACACACAACCCTGACCACAATGGAAATGAGATACTTACTTTCCGACTCAACCTCGTAACAACCTAATTGCTGCAAGCCTTAAGATTAGGATTGGACTAAGAGTCTCTCCCTAAATCCGCTAGGAGGCATTGTTGAATTCGTTATAAAATGAATTTATTAACTATTCCAAAACATGTTGCTTCTTGAGAAAATGCTTTTTCGGAAAGAAGCAAGAAGTATTGGTATTACACATTTGCGTAGAGGATATGGCAAAGGAGTATGAAAAAAAAATCTCAATTCCGGATAAAAATTGATTGAAAACGTAATATTTGTTGAAATTTAATCTACAACTTTTTATATTGTCATCGCACATATTAACAGAATTTTAAAAATTTATAGTTAAAATGTTATTACATTAATTATAGTGCACAAAAGACTTAAATATTCATTTAAATAAATTTATACAAATGCATTAATTATTATTATTATAAAAATACATTGTTTATTACTTATGTTTTTTGCTGTTCTTTTGAAAGGAAATACGTTGAAGGTACCAGTATAACCAGGGCACCAGTAAATATGCGGCATAAAACTAATGAGTTCAATTAAAGTAAAACAAATTATAGCAAAAATATCACTTTCTTAGAATTAATGAATTAATCACAGATTTAATCGTAATTAGTGCAGAAATGGAGCGGAAAAAATCTAAGCCTTCTGAAAAAAAAATTATGTAAAGAAAAAAAAAAGGGGGGGGCAGTGAATAGTGACCTAGGGTAAATTAATTATGCTTGTGTAACATACCTCATGAAAAAAGAGAAAAGAACAATTTTTCACAAGTGACGCTATTCTTAATAATGTAATTTAAGTCATTAATCATACTACTTAAGCACTTATTAATCTCAGAGAAGGCTAGAAATGTTACATTATTCTATTCATTTTTTCGAATCAAGTAACTCTTTGTGAATAAGTAATGTTATTTTTGTCTCAAAATAAAATAATATTTATTATATGTAAGCGTAATACATTGATTGAAAACATCACATGCACAATCTATGCTTTTACATAGGTGTGTTGCAAAGAAAACATTGGATTAGACAAGTTTTTCTTTTTTTTTTTGCACATAAAATATTTTCTTGAAAAAAAGTACTGATGTTTTAAGAACAATACTTATATATATAACCATTTGAATATATACCTGAAAATAATTTTTGGATATAAATATAACTCTTGGCAATTTTACTATTCCCTTACAATAATTATTTTTGAATAGTATATTTTATACTTTTCAAATATATTTTAATACGTAATTCTAGTAAATTAGAATATTAAATACTTTCCTATACAAACTTTTACCATAAGCCATATATTTTGTAATCACTGAAGTATTATTATTCTTTATAAAAGCAATGTTATAAATTTAAGTTATCCGAGCACGTTGAAAAAACCAAATTCGGTCAAAACTCATATTTTTTATTTTATTGAATAGAGTTATCTTTTAGCTTTATAAAACGTACTTTGTTGTATTTTTACGTAACGCAAGTGGAAAAGGACAAAAAAAAAAAACAGAAGTGGGTATTTTGATTTACCAGAAGTTTGTATATTTAAATTGTTTAGAATCTATCATGGTGAGAGAGAGTATAACTCAAAATATTATGAATGTATTTTTCTATGAAACTTTTTGAAACCTGATATTTATATTATTTTGTAGAGAATGTACTAAAATATTTCTTATTGCATGAATAATTTTTAAGTAATGGCCTGTTGTATTTAAATAATGGTCTTTCAAAGGATATCACATTTCTAATAATATTTACTCGATCTGTGCTCTAAATTTTTTAAAAATTTTAATAAAACATTAAAATGTTTTTAATTTTAATAAAACATTAAATTTTTTTAAAATTTTAATAAAACATTAAAATGTTTTTAATTTTAATAAAACATTAAATTTTTTTAAAATTTTAATAAAACATTATTTTTTTTTAAAAATTTTAACAAAAGATTACTTTTTAAAAATTTTTTTAATAAAACATTATTTTTTTTAAAAAAAATTAATCAATTTTAATTTTTTTAAAATTTTTATAAAGCATTACATTTTTTTAAATTTTAATAAAACATTAAAAATTTGGTACATTTTCTAGATAAATGCATTTAATTTGTTTTAGCAATATTTTGACTGATATATATATATATATATATATATATATATATATATATACCTTTATTACTCTTTTCTCAAATTACTTTAAAATTTTTCAAAAATATTGCCTAAATTTCCCTTTAACTGCGATTTTTGTAATATTCAGATATTTTCTTAAGAATATGGTTACTTAAGAATTAATTTTTATTGACAGTGATTCCTAAAAAGGAATTTATATTGCTTTAGTATGCATTTCTTAAAAGAAAAGTACTCTTAACGTGTTCGGATACCTTAATGTGTTTTTAGCATTTTTCAAATTTTTAAGGGGGAATATTGTGGATTGACACTTTTCCAATCCATTCTATTACACAGTTACATTGGTGGCTGTGATAGCCTAGAGGCTATGGCTGCGAACTCATGGTCTATATGACATGATTTAAGGCTTTGTGCACTTAATACCAGCACATTAAGTCTTCCGAGACTCCAAGTCTTCTTTTGGGGTGGGGTGGTCGAAAGGAGAGGAAGTGCCATTTCAGGTGTCGTTCTAGATCATGGGTGGCCGACCCGCGGCGCGTATGCCACAGTGTGACACGGTGGAATTGTAACGGTGGCACTCGAAGATTTATTGTAAAATTTGAAAATATAATTAAAGTGCCCAGTGAGGGCTTACCACTCAAGAATGATGACTGGCTTTAAGCTTTTTTTACCGATATTATATGACATTTAAATAATTTAAATTTAAGCTTACTGTGGAGAAAGATTGTATTTTACCCCTACCCTAGTTGGTCATATATATTTTGTAAACAAACTTTTGCCCCTTTATCTCTATTTTGAAGGAGAAAAATACATGTCGAGCATTATTAACTATCAATAAAATTTAATAAGGCTCCGAACTATAATAGATTTTAAAATTTCATAATTATTTTGCAGGATTCATTCAGTACTGCGTTGGATGATTTTCAAGACGATAAAAACTGCTGATCTTCTCATAAATATTTTTTTCAATTTGTGTACAAGGCATGAATTATTACCCACCTGAAATTCAAATAGGAATTGTTAACCTACAATACCATACTAGACTTGGAAGTAGATATAAGAAATTTATTTCAACTCAAGTGGTCCAAATTATATTGAATGTTGGAAATATGAACTTACAAGCAATTTTCCAAATTTACACGATTTGATTGTAAGATATTATTGTAGTCTTGGATCTACATAAATTTGTGAATAAATGCTTTCTATTATGAACACATAATATGTATAAAACCATAATATTACTCAAAATTAACTGATATACAAATAAAACAACCTAATTTTGTTAGCATCTTATGGAACTAATCCTTATAAAAATGACTTTTGGTAAAATGCTACAAAATCAGAAGCTAAATTATTCAAGTACTGACTGTTTAATAATGAACTAGAACTAAAAGTTTAGTTATTCATTTTCATTGTATACTTAAGATATCCGACTACGTTCGGAACCGTGATATTAAAAAGCGCATAAATGGATAATTTTCATGATATTTAGTGTCACTTAGATTAGAATACATGTATAAAATTGTTTTAAGGATATTTTGACAAAACCAAATTATTTAAATACAATATTTTGGCAAAAAATTAACTTAAAATACCCTTTTTTTAAAATGTTCTCCTTTAATAAACAATGCTTCTATAGTAATAATATTTTTTTTCTTAGATAAAGTAAAGACTTCTCCAGAGAGCCTGGACTTTTTTTTTTTGGAAAAATTCACATTATTTTCAGAGTTACAACCAATTGAAAAAATTATCGGCGTTTTTTCTTATAATTTCTTCCCTCTGCTGTCGTAAAACATGTATAAGCCCACTTCTAAGTTATATATTTCAAAAATTCTAGTTGAGCCTCTTTACAGAAGTCGGAGCTATATACAGGCAAAATATTATTATAATAGACGCATTTTTCCCAAAAGGAGAATACTTTGCAAATGGGTCATTCTATGTTCATTTTTTCTCAAAATATTATACTTAAATAATTTTTTATTGTAATACTATTCTTAAAACAAATTTTATATACATTTTCTAATCTAAGTGATACTAAATGTCATAAATATTATCCATTTACACACTTTTGCAAAATCATGGTTCCGAACGTAGTCGGATACCTTAAAACGTTTATTAACAATAAAACCTTATTACATTATTTTTAAACTTACACTACTTAAAGTTGCATAAAATATATGCTATTTGCATACAAATCCCATACACAATATTTTTCAACTTTATATATCTTTTTGTTTGATGGAAAAATTGGAAATGGCACGCATAATGATTTAATACCAGAAATTGGCACTCTTACCACAAAAAGATTGGGGCCACCCCTGTTCTAGATCATTGTTGAAATTTAGGATAGTCTTCGCTAATAGCCCTCTTGTCGCTTTAAATTGAGATGTTAATAAATGCTCAGTTTCACTCTTACAGTTATATATTGATCTATTTATTAATTTGATACATGTTACTATTTTCTTTTCTAAATTTATAGAAGTTTTAATTTATGATTAATCAAATAAATATGCTAATTATATGATTTCATTAAAGGTATGTGTTCGAAGATACATAAATACTAATATTATAAAATGACATTATAAGAGTTCATTTCTTTTGCAACAAAGAAAAATTTACTTATATTTTTCTTATATTAATTTAATCTCTATTGAAACGTCCCTTCTCTATTACTCAAGGTTATTTCAAAAAATATTTTTTGATTTAAAATACGTTGAAACTATCAAGAGATAATGCTTTATTATTACAATAATTAGACATTCTAAGTTATTTCTTCTTCAATTTTTAAATAAAATAATGTAAAACAAATTTTTTTTGGACATTTTCCCAATAACTGTCTTATATTATTGAAGTTATACTTCTTTTGGGGCGTTAGAGAAATAGGATGAGGGTAAATTTTTACAATGCGCGCGCACCCCGTCACGGATGTGATGCACACGGTCGCGGAGGCGAATTGATTGATTGATTGAATATTAACGTCGCACTGTTCAGCTACACGAGGGCTTTTGGCGACGGACCACGTAATTTTGAACCATGGCCAAGTGACGTGGACTCTACACCTGAGCTGGAACCCCCCTCTCCTAACTACCACACCACACCAACGGGAGGACGCTTCAAATCTCGACAGATTTAACGTGCATCGCTGCCCTACACGGTGGGTCTTAATTTTACTGGGCACGAACTCGTGACAAGGCATGCCACGATCCGATACTTATACCACTCGGCTACCACGGCCACTCGCGGATGCGAAACTCCTTTGTCAAGAAATATACATAACGGGACAAATCCTTCCCGCCCTTCGAAATTCTCAGAAAAAAATTTCTTTTCACTTCTCTGTAGAAGGGGACATCCGGGTTTGAAACGGAGACGTCCCAATCTGCAGTCGAATGCTCCACCACTGAGCTATCCACCCGCACTTCAGCAAACCTTTGCTTTGTGTTCTGTAGGAACGAATACGAAAATGCTTTGATTAGAAAAATGCAGAATGAGACAGATCATTCTCACCTTTGAATTCTCAAAAATATTTCTCTTCACTTCCTGAAGAGGGAGCATCCTGGGTTTGAACCGGGGACCTCCCAATCTGCAGTCGAATGCTCACCACTGAGCTATCCACCCGCACTTCAGCAAATCTTTGCTTTGTGTTCTGTAGGAACGAATACGAAAATGCTTTGATTAGAAATATGCAGAATGAGACAGATCATTCTCACCTTTGAATTCTCAAAAAAAATTTCTCTTCACTTCCCTGAAGAAGGGAGCATCCTGATTTGAACCGGGGACCTCCCAATCTGCAGTCGAATGCTCCACCACTGAGCTATCCACCCGCACTTCAGCAAACCTTTGCTTTGTGTTCTGTAGGAACGAATACGAAAATGCTTTGATTAGAAATATGCAGAATGAGACAGATCATTCTCACCTTTGAATTCTCAAAAAATATTTCTCTTCACTTCCCTGAAGAAGGGAGCATCCTGATTTGAACCGGGGACCTCCCAATCTGCAGTCGAATGCTCCACCACTGAGCTATCCACCCGCACTTCAGCAAACCTTTGCTTTGTGTTCTGTAGGAACGAATACGAAAATGCTTTGATTAGAAATATGCAGAATGAGACAGATCATTCTCTCCTTTGAATTCTCAAAAATATTTCTCTTCACTTCCCTGAAGAAGGAGCATCCTGATTTGAACCGGGGACCTCCCAATCTGCAGTCGAATGCTCCACCACTGAGGGTATCCACCCGCACTTCAGCAAACCTTTGCTTTGTGTTCTGTAGGAACGAATACGAAAATGCTTTGATTAGAAATATGCAGAATGAGACAGATCATTCTCTCCTTTGAATTCTCAAAAAAATATTTCTCTTTACTTTCCTGAAGAAGGGAGCATCCTGATTTGAACCGGGGACCTCCCAATCTGCAGTCGAATGCTCCACCACTGAGCTATCCACCCGCACTTCAGCAAACCTTTGCTTTGTGTTCTGTAGGAACGAATACGAAAATGCTTTGATTAGAAATATGCAGAATGAGACAGATCATTCTCACCTTTGAATTCTCAAAAAATATTTCTCTTCACTTTCCTGAAGAAGGGAGCATCCTGATTTGAACCGGGGACCTCCCAATCTGCAGTCGAATGCTCCACCACTGAGCTATCCACCCGCACTTCAGCAAACCTTTGCTTTGCGTTCCGTAGGAACGGATACGAAAATTCTTTGTCTAGAAATATGCAGAACGGGACAGATCATTCCCGCCTTCGACCCCTCCCCATATTATTGGTCCCATTGTTCCTGAGCGGAGGTGTTTAAATTTATTTCAATCGTGATTATCTCAGGTTTGGCTGGCCCGATTGACAGAAGGTTAGTATCGTTCAACTCTGCTCATGAACGCCTTTAGTCCTTGGCCCAGCTTGTCCTGCTAAAGAATTTTAGAAAGATTTTAATCTTGTTAAGCCAAAGAAGTATAATTTCTTACGTGCGTACATAAGTACACACACACTTTTTTTTATGTATATTGCCATATAAATTATTTAATAACATTACTAATTTTCTGATTTAGAAAGTCCCATGCAAAAAGCATATGGACTCGATTTTCTTTTTGATTTTAAAAATTAACAAATTTTATACTCTTTGTTTGCCATAATTTCAGTAAAATATTTTGATGACTAAGGAAATATTTTAATTTGTAATTTTTTTTATAAAATATATTACACAGAAGCGTATTAAAATATCACTTACGCCGAGTCACAGCAGTGGGTTTGAGAGGAGAAATTCCAAATTCAAATCATAAAACTACGAACAAAATTTCAATTGGAGTATATGTTTAATAATTCCCTATAACTAGGGACTGCTAGCTATTTCTAGAATATGTCATTATATATTACATCAAGCAGTAAGCATTTTCACACTCACACACACACACACATACAATGCCAGTCACATATTAATCAAATGTAGCTACTAATAATTGATTAATAGACCGGTGTTTGTACATTTTAGATTGCATTATAATTTGCTGTTATATGTGCCTGTCACAGTGAATGATAAAGTTTTGTACAGATATCCGTAAAAATATTTTTTTGGTAAAATAGACTATTATTATTTTAATATGTATATTATTTACATGTATATTAACATAAATTATCGCGTACATTTTTACTTTAATATAGCAATATTGTATGGGAATGTAATAAAATTTTATAATTAGTATTTTTTTGTTTAAACATTAATATTTAACTTCGTCTGCAGTATATAAAATAAATAACCCTTTAAAAGTACTATTTAATATTTTATTTTTAATGATTTTATTTTTGTGTTTGGTATTAAAGGAATATTTAATTTTCAGTGGTGTCTTTCAAGGTTTTAGTTCACAATTTTATGAATACTTTTAATTAAATAAAAATTCCTAAAATCACTTTTTTCCACAAACATAGCCTCTGGTTATTGATACACATATATAAAGCATCAAGTCTAATGGTATATTGTTAAATGAGTGCTTGATAATTAATCTTTTAAGTATAAAAAAAGGAAACTTATTTCTTGTGTCTCAAAATAGTTTTCAAATATTTCAAATATTTCTTATTTACCTTCACGGTAGTACCTGACTGATCTGAGAAAACTCCATTCCAAGTATTATTTTCAAATTTACAACCTCTGTTTGTGTGTTTGTTTGTGAAAGAGAGTATATGTTATTAGCAGAAAGTGTAGCATAGAGGTTACCTAGTTGACTTCGAGGAACGCAAGATTGGTTCTGAAAGCCATTAGGAGTTAGTTGCTTTGGTTGGAAAGCGACATTTGGTAACAGAAATAAGCCGATACCCAAGAACTTTGTATCTTAGATTTGGACATGTTTGATGCATGCACAATATGTTCCAGAAAAAAAAATATATAGAGAATTATGGGAGACGGAATTAACAAACATAATAGAAAAAAAAACATCAATAAAACATAATAGAATCTTTGAAAATATCTTACAATTACTTTATCCTATACAGAAGAAAATAATTATAATTTTTTATTTTTACACAATCAATTTAATGTTAATATAGTCGAATTAATAAAGGTTATTTTTTATACTGAATATTGTTTGTGACATCTTTGGAACAGAAATTGAGAGAACAATTATTATATGTTCTTATTTTATTTTAAAGTTATGGAGACTAAAGATCTCACTAAATAAGTTATTTTCAATACAGGTCAGGTATTTAAATTGCTTTCCCACAAAATAATATCGGGTACGAAATAAAAGTGAGATTTACTAACAATGAGTGTTTCACTACATTGAAAAACCTGGGTATGCATTATGCTGTTACTTTCTTATTCCAGTATTTAAGTAGTAATTCGAATTGTTTTAGCATTATTTTTGAATATGTAGGAATTTTACGAAAAATAAAACTTTTCAGAATGATTGAACACTCTTGATTTCATTATGAAATATCTGTAAGCTTCTAAATCACTCTCGTTACACTTTTATGGAACACTAATAAATAATTATGATTATTTTTGAAAAGTCTTTCTCGCCTTTTATAAAGCCCTTGCTTATTCTTAGAATATTTTGTTCCAGATCAAGCAATTTATAAATGTTATTATTTTTCTTTTGGATTTATAAATGTTATATTTGCTTATCATTGGAACAAACATCTTTGTTTTTATCTCTATTTGGATTTCATTGTGTAACAGATTTATTTTCTATAAATAATCCTCCAATTAACCTAGTTAAAAATGACGCAAAACTTAAAACTTTTGCTTGGAATAAAGTTTTCTCAAAGTAAATCTTCCATGCAGTAAGTGAGTTAAAATAATTTAGTAAATTATTTATTATAAAGTACTGAAAAAAAGAGGAAGGACAAAATATAATACGGAATAAAAAGGGATTCACATGTTACAGCTATTTTTTTGGAAATTGATGGTAAGATTAAAAAGTTTAAAACACGCGCTTTATATCTTTTTTTGAAAAAAAAAAAGAAACATATTGGAGTAAATAATCATATGACTTAAATAAAGAACTTTCTATTTTTTAGCCCCTAATATATGAAAACTTATTTTGATTCCCTAATGCTTAATGTTCATAAAGTAAAAGTGCTTTGTGCATTTTAAGGTATAATGAATTATTTTTCTTTGTGTTTTAAATTTTCGTCCTTTGAATAATTATCACAACTGTTTATAACAAATATTTTTTAAACCTATTGTAATAGAACGTAATATTTATAGAATTTTCAAAAAATTTGCCTGAACTGATTTCTTTTAATGAATTTAAATAATGGACTTAACTGAATTTTATTTATTCTCACTCCTATTGTGTCTTTATAAAATTAAATATACATATACTTGAACCTTAATGAAAAATTAGTAAAATTACTCATCGTATTTTACCATCGCTTTTTTGGAAACTTTAATAAAATAAACTTGAAAATACGACGGTGGTCTTACAAGTTCCCGGCCTTACCTAGAGATGACTGTAGTTGTTTGAAAAATACCACCGTGTTTAGACAGTACGAAATCTGTAAAGCATATGTTTCAAGTTGAAGATGCCATGTTGTTTAGTATTTGGTTGGTAGCCATCAATATACACTGGTGTGCAAAACTTAAGCAACAATGTAAAAATTTAGCAGATAGCCATGAAATTGCAGAAAAGGAGGTCTGGAGATCAGTACAGTGAACATGTAAGTCAGTAGAAACGTCATGCGTATGCAAATATCAGGACAAAACGTCAGAAGCGATGTGAGCGGACGCAAAACGCGTGATGTGCGCGCGCTGCTCAACAGTAGAATGAAATGAAGGACGGAGACGCAATTCACCATATTTCTCAAGTGCCAGTGAGTCAGTTCGTAAAATATGGCTAAAGAAATCATCTGGATGACTTCCCCCGTGGAAGAATGATCGGAAAAAGCTGGAGGGGGGCGTACTGTCACCAGTGTAGCTGCGGGTTCGGAATCAAAAAAAGTGTCGTTTCGCCCCTTGAAAGCGTTCCAAACCACAAAAGCGTTAGAAGGTTGGTGTGGCCGCCGGAACGACAACTGCGGGGATGACCGATATATCACCCGCAGGCGAAATAATTCGCAAAACGAACCCTTTTGCTCAAAAATTCTGTACACAACGGGTAAATGAGGGGTTTTTCTGTGGCCGCCCCTTCAAAAGGGGGCCTTTCCCCGCCGCCCTAAACCTGCCCCCCGTTGAAGATGGCCCCCGTCCCCGTTTCGTGGGGGGGAGCACAAAAACTGGACCTGATCTGGTCTGTTCTCTTTACGGATGAGAGTGGGTTTTCGTACCAAGCGATTCTCAACGCGTTTTGTTTTTGGGAGGATCGGGCCCGGTTTTACCCCAAATGCATCGGAAAGGCATCTTGGGGGTAGGGTTCTTGTCGGGTTGGCATTTGCTGAACGGCGGAACTGAGTTTCCCTTTTTCGACGAGGGTCTGTCCGGGGACCTATTGGGGGGTACTTCTTCCCCATGTGCGTCTTTTCCGGGTCCGGGGGGAACTTCTTTTTTATGGAGAAATACGGCCACATCGCACTCTTGCTTTGGGGGCTGCTGGAAGGAAGATATCCTCTAATGGAGGCCAGCATCCCCAGATTTAAATCCCATCGAACATGTGTGGGATACGGAGAAAATTGCCACGCTTACATCATCCCGAAAAACAACCAACAATAAACAGATGTTGTTGGGTGGACACTCCCACCTCAAAAAAAGTTGCACCAGCTGGTTCTGGTATGGGAGACGGTAGAAGCAACCATTGTAGTAAGGGAGGGCATATACCATATTAAGGAACATCTGCTTGTTGTTCTTCCTGTTGGATAAAACAATCATGAGTCACGATTCTATGCTTTCAATAAAACTTGTTTTGTTTGATTCCATACCGTATGCGTTGTATTCCTTTTTCAGCGCTGATGCTTTCGTCATCCTTACGTACATAATACTCTCCCTCATTTCAAATTCCTGTCCCCAGATGATTTTTCGTGAAGTTTTGCAATAAACCCACCTGTTACTTAAGTTTTGCCAGTTTTATATATAATTATATATATATATATTGATGGCTACCAACTATATATATATGGCTACATATATATATACATATATATATACATGTGGCTATATATATATGGCTATATATATATATATATATATATATATATATATATATATATATATATATATATATATATATATATTCTGCCTAGTGTTAAAGGTAGTTCAAAAGATGCGTTTATGTATATTCAGGTTTTTTAACTTGGTGGATAATTGCTTTTCATTAATTTTTTTCAAGACTCTTGATTCTCTTGGAAAAAGATTTGTAAGTAAAGATTTCGTGTTTTTTTTTTTTAGATTTTTTGCTTTAAGAAATTGGGGAGAATTTATTTTAGAATAGTAGTCAGTGGATTTATCATACTTTCTGCGAATTTTTATATACTTCGAATTTTTGTTTATTTTTTTTTATACTTTGAATTTTTGTTTATTTTATTTGGTTTTTCCTACCGAGTTGCAAAGGGGGAAGGTTGGCGCCTTCAAACTAGTTTAACCCCACTAATTCGGTCCTAAGTCTGAAATTGCTTTCTGACTCACTAGGTTCTTCTTTTTTATAGTTCCTTTTTTGTATTTTTCTATAAATTCGATCTTCATGTTTTGCTTTTATATTTTGTTTACGTTATTTCTTGTTATGTTCCTTATCTATTATTTCTGGTTTTTGATATATTATACAAATTTCTTTCACATGTATATATAAATGTATAGTGAACGTTTTCAGTAACTTTGTGAAAATGGAGAGAATTGGACATCGTGATGTGAGACAATACTTTTTTTGAAATGCCTCAGGCCACCCAATACAAAAGCTAAACAAAATTCTACTCTGGGTGAGTCCTCTCCCTTTGTTTACAACAGTAAAATATTGGGTAGAAGAGTGTAAACGATGTAATACGAGCTGATAAGACGAACATCGCAGTGGTTGACCAAATGAAGTGACGACTCCAGAAATAGTGAAGAAAATTCACAAAGCGGTACGGAAGGATCGTCGACTGAAAGTGCTTGAGCTGGCTGACGTAGTATGTATTTTAAAAAGTGCGGTTCATCGCATATTATCTGAAAATTAGTATGTGAGAAAGCTGTATGCAAGATGGATGCCACGTTTATTCACACTCGAGAAGAAACAATATCGTGGAGATGTTTCAATTGAGAGTTTAGCAAAGTTTCACAGCAACAAAGCAGAATTTTTGCACGTTTCATAACATGCATGAAGCATGGGTACATCACTTCACACTCGAGACAAAAGAACAAACAAAATAATAGACTGAAAAGGGAGAACCGGCTTCAAAGAAGGTGAAGACCGTTCCATCTGCAGGCAAGGTCATGGCGTCGGGTTTTTGGGAGGTGCGTGAGATAATTTTCATTGACTATATTTAAAAAAAAGGAAAACCATCAACCGTGAGTAATGCACGAACTTATTGAAACACTTGAGCGAAATCAAGCAAAAACGGCTGCGTTTGGCAGGAAGAAAGCGCTTTTTCTTCAAGACAATGCACCTGCTCACAAATCCGTTATTGCAACGACCAAAATTAATGACTTAAAGTTTGAATTTCTACCTCATGCACCCTATTCTCCAGATTTAGCCCTCTTGGATTATTTTCTATTCCCAAACTTGAAAAAATGTCTCAGTGGTCAAATATTTTCTAACAATGAAGAAGTGATGTCGGCAGTTAATAGCTATTTTGAGGAGCAAGACATTTCTCATTATAAAAAGGGTATCGAACTTATTGAACATCCCTGGAAAATGTATGTACAGTTAAAAGGAGATTATGTTGAAAAATATATTTTTTTCTAAAATTTTTGTTTTTTCTTTGTTGGAATAGGTACTTGAGGGAATAACATCAATACTATTCATAATGTTTGGACTACGCTATATCACACTAATTTTTGATAAAAAAAATTGTAGTTGTAAGTAAATTACAAATGTTCTTTTTAAAAATTTATGCATACACTAGCTTGTTTGCATTTTGCATAGTTCTTATACTTTTCGCTTAGTGTAAACGTGTCACTGAATATTTAATGCTAAAAAATGAAGAAAATGATAAGAGCCAGTGACAAGATATAGAATGTTTTTTTCCTTATATTAAAGTATATATCATATGATGGTTCCCATTTTCAGCATATACACAATGAAAAATGAAATAGTTAAGATTTATTAATGAATTTTTAAATAAATCAAAGGAGCACGAATAACTCTTTCGCTTATCCTTCCATCATTAATCCACCCACTGAAGTAATCAAAGCTTCATGTCAGCCAACAGAATGGCCCTGACATTGAACAATGAAAAGTTTCTCAAACTAATTATAGGCCAAGAACTTTCTTTTCTCTGAATTGCTTCTATTTTAAGTAAGCAATTAACAAACTGTCAAACTGTTTTCCTTGTAAATGCAGAAGTATCAAATTGCATGGGTAATTTTGTAAGATAATACAAAGTGGGTCGCTATGAGACTAAAACGAGTTTAATGTCTAAGATTTGTGAGAATTAAAATCAGGTATCTTACTGGAAGCTAAGTACTGCTGGAATATAATTTTATCTTTCTCCTATTTTCTAGTGATACGTAAGGAAAATCTCATATTTACTTAAGACTTATAAACACAAACGAATCTACTACATCGTAATTTATCTGGGACTAATAAGGTAATAAATTACATTTGAAACAAGTAATATAAAAAAATGTAAGTCAATTCCTTCTTAGGTCAACAAAGAAAAAAATTATATTAGCTGCTTTTTTTATCAAATAAATTACAATAAATATAAATATTTATATACATATGGCAGAATCACACACTTTAAGTGGCAAAACGCACATTTTAAATTAACAATAAAAACTTTTTAACCACATTAAATTTGCAATTACATTTTTTAATAAAATTTGTTTTTATAATAAGAGTTGAAAAGTTAAAAGTTTTTTTAATAAAGTGAGAATGTATCTTAAAACCAGTGTAAAAGGAATTCTGACATCTAACTAGCTTGTAATCATTCAGGTTACGTTAAATCATCATCACAAATTTAACAAAAGCTGTTTTATACAATAGTGCTGCCATCTTGAGGAATAATATCGCTTGCAATGTACCTTTTAAACTATAATTTATTATTTAAATTTAAAAATTATGAACTAATATTTTAAAAACTGTATTAACATCAATTGCCATCCACTATAAGTTTAAAAAATGTATTTGACCTTAAGTGGATGAATAACAAGTATTTTATTAACAATTGAAAATTTGAACAAAATACATAAATAAATATATAGAGAGAGAGTGTAAACTAATAGAAGGAATTGAAAAACTTGTATTTGGAAGGAAATGTGATTTTATAATTTTAAATTAATGAGCACTTTTTTTCGTTTCAGAAAAATAAAGTCTATAATCATAATTATTCCATGATATTAAAACAATTTTAAGAAAGAGCTACATATATTTTTAAAAAATATTAAGTTCAACAGAATATTATTTTTTTATATTTGAAATTAAAATATAGTCAGATAAACTTAAAAAAGAAAAGATTTTCTTTATTTCAATCACAAAAAGTAAATACAAATAAACGTTGTGGTGATAAAGCATGAGATTTTTAGGCATATTATGTAATTTGTTAATTAAGCATAAAACAATAACTTTCCATAAAAATTTTAAAATAAATAAAAAAAGTCGTTTGATAAAACTGTTTTAAAGATAAATAACCTATGATTTTTTTTGTCAATTGTTACAAAGGTTTAATTAACATAAAAAAGTAATATATATATCATTGTCAAAAAATTGGCAGTTTACTTACTAATCAGAGGAAATTATTTTTTCATTGAACTCAATGAGATGCATATTTGAATTATGAATGCGATGCCAATATGACGAAGGCATGGATTTATATTGCAATGCAGGAACTGCTTTTGTAGAAATATCTTACTGAATATTAATTCTTATGAGTTTCTTATTTTTTTAGTGTTATATTTGTGCGCGATTATTTCTGTGATAAAAGAAAAAGAATAAAGCACAACAGGTTTTTAAAACTCATATATTTTAAAAACCTGTTGTGCTTTATTCTTATTTATTTTATTTAAAATGTTTTAAGTATGATTTTTTAAAGAAAAGTATCTAATGTATTATTTTGTATTAAAATGAGTTTTGTTTATAAATAATTTTTCTGTGGAATGGTATGAATTATGGATGAATTAAAGATCATAACAAACTTAGTTTAGTGAAGGAAATTAAATTGTGGATATCATTATAAATAAAGACATTTCTGTTTTGAAGCTGGTTTAAAAAAAATGTTTGGCAACTTTTTTTAAAGAAATTCATACATATGCAATGAATTTCTAAAAAGTCTACTTTCACTTTAAATAATAAATAGAGTAATCATAAAGAATTATAAATGAATTGTAATTTAAAATTCAGTTTAATCTTTTTTGAAAGAAAAACTACCACCAAAGTACACTGTACAATCCAGTGCCTCAATTAACAATCGTTTTCACTTAAAAATATTTTAAAAAAGAAAAAAGAAAAGAACCATAGATTTAGCGGAAATTTAAAAGTTACATGGTTTCCTGTTTTAAATTAGGCTATGTTGCTTATTTAAACTTTATTATTCTGTCACACTAAGAAATTTTGTTCTCAGTCTCTTTAGCTCTAAAATAGAGAACGCGATTTCAGATCGGAATATCTGTATTTTGAATCCCAGGCAAATTAATCCATAGATTGGAATCATAAAATGTCTTTACTTGTAACTTATTATATATCCCTGTTCCAGAAACTTCTAGGTCTTTCTGTACAGTTACATAACAATTATTCCAGAATATTCTTACAACGCAAACATATTGCTTGCCATAAATTGTAGTTATGATCTGTGTTCTTGTTTATGCAACTATCTACTCAAGTAAATAGAACTTCATTAGTGAACATTTGTTTGCTAAACCTTTCCTTCCATTTTAGTGACAATATTCATATTGTATACATATATATTGACTCACTTTACTTCAAATATGACTAAGATAAAATAAATTGCAATTTTATATCAAGTTAAAATCAAAATGTATTTTAGTTTTTAACATTAAGTGTTATGCTATGATGTACACTTGTAGCATTATCATCTGCATAAGCCAGTAGCAGCTGCTCGACTGAGGTGATCACTTTAGTCCAGTGGTATGTTAAGTGCTAGTGGAACCGATGATCAGGTGTTCTGTACCTCGGAAATGCGCCACTTCACACTAATACTTCCTTGAACTGAACTATTAAGCTGCTTACTACTTTATTAGTTATTGACGAGATAAAATGTATACGTATTGTTTAAAATTCCATTCCAGTAGAAGTTTACATAGTGATGAGAAAATATAATCATATTTCAATTTTTTTTCAAAAAAAAAAAAACAAACTATTTAAGAAACATTTTTGATAATAAATCATTCTGAGTAATTGTATTAAATAAAATTTAACTACATTATTTTAATATTTATATGTCAAGAAATTATTAATACTGAACTGCAATCTCTCTCTTCAAAATCCTTATGCTACTTAGCGAAGAACTATTCTCATCTCTCATACTCCGAATACTTTGGAAAGTAAGTTTCAATTACATTAGTCTTATCTTGCAAAACATATACTCCATGAGAATACATATGTATAGAATCATTGATTAGAGCATAAGACCGTGAAATATTACACTAAAAGCCTAAATTTTCTTTTATTTCTAAAAATTAAGATAAACTTAACAATTATGATAGATCCATTTTCATTATACTTTAAAAAATCAGATATAAAATTGGACAGCCGGAAATATGTAAAGTAAATGAATTTCTTTGGTTAAAACTAATAAATTATTTATAAGGCTAGAAAGTAATTTAGGCATAATACATTCCAAAAATTCTCTGAGATATTTTAAAATCCATGTAAACAAAAGTAAGAGTACTGTAAAGCCGAAAAATAATAATTGCGTTATCGCTTCAAAATTATTTGAAACCCATTTTCTATAGAGCTGAAAAATTATTAAAATATTTAATTATCAAATATGATTGTATTTCTTTTTTATTTTATTTTACTCAAATATACGATATTTTTACTATCAAACAGATATGTATGTAGAAAATATGTTTTTTTTTATTTTTAATTTTGTAAACAGTATTATTTAATATAAAATATTAATTATTAATTCAACATCCCATAGTATTCAAGCATCACAAACAAAAACATTTGGCATCAGGTGGTATACTTCTGCAATGAATAATGCTTATAAATAAACTATACTAAAACAATGAAATCCGATATTGTACTGAGTTTTTTCCTTTTGTTCCCTTGTTCAAGTTTTGGTTGGCAAACAGATCAGTATTACATCTAAATTGTTTTAATTCCATAAATTCTGTCTGTGTACATAAACGTGTACAAAATACAAAAGATTTAAATTATTAATTACTTCACAGGATAAAATCGCAAGCAAACCAAATACATGCATAGAACACACACAGCTTTAGATTATAAAACCCATTTATAAAGTGGGACTCTTTGGTGACATAGTAAGAATTTAATCTTTTAATGCTTGGAAGTCATACAAGTAAACAAAAATTTCTAATTGCTATTCCTAAATATCATCATATAGATTAAAATAATACTTGATACCATTTCTTTTCTACATCGAAAATTTACATAAATTTTGAGAGCATAAGAAATGTTCTGTTTCGTAATATATATCAAACAATTTTTGTGTTTTTCTTGTATGAGATACACAAAATACTTATATTTTATGTTCTGTCCTTTATATATACACACATAGCGATGATGAAAATTTTCGTTTATATGGGATGCAGCTTATGCTTCTTAAATTAAAGATATTCTCTTTTAAATGTTAGAAGTACGAGCATAAAGTATTAGTTTTATAATATATGCACATATACATATTCAAAAAATATTTACTCTAAGAAAATAAATATTTTATAACGCTGTATTCCTTCAAAGAGAATATTCTGTTCTGTATTCGAACTATTTCTGTTAGCACACAACACAGGATTGTTAATTTAATCGAAGGATGATTGGAATGCGTTTAGTTGTAGTTGGGTGAAGAGCTGTCGTCTTCTCCAGACCCGAGGATCTTTTTCAACTCCGAACTTCAACTAACTGTCGTTGAGAAAGTGTTAGTCCACATAGCTCTGTTGGGCTGTAATCTCCTATCGGGTGTTTTTAGATGACTGTAATGAATTTTACATTTTCCCAGTGTAATTAAAATATACATTAAAAATATTACATTTAAAATTAATAAAAATATATTAAATAACAGGAAAAACAAATTAAAATTAAGGAAAAAGCTCTTTTAAGAGCTCGAAAATGCATGAAAATTGACAATCTGTAAGTGGGCGGAGATATCCCAGCCAATCCGAGTGCAGCAAATACCGAAACTTCGAGAGTTAGAAAAAAGAAAGAAGTTTTGAGGATCTGAAAGAGGAGGCAGTTTTCTGATTGGTCAAGACAAGAGATCAGATAATGGTGTATATTTAGTTCTGAGATGTGAAGCTACCAATCAGAGTAGGCCTACAGTTCAACAGAGTTGGACAGCAGACCTTATAAAGGGAATATTTAAGAATAAGAAAAAATTAAAATTGACTGAGTTTAATATAAAAATTGATTATAATCAGGACTGTGCCCAAGATATCTATTGGTCTTCTGACAGAGAAGTGAGAAAAATAGGGAAGTATTTCGTTAATAGATGAATTTTCTCTTTTACTAACTCACAAGATACACCCTCTTAGGAGAAGCAGCGTCCTCATTGGAACTGTGTTCACGTAATGTACCCAAAACCAAGCCGTTTCAGTGGTCCTCCATGGTCGAAGTCGACAAGCAAGGTGCCGGATTCTTCTGGCTGCCGAGCGTGTTCACCCAGTGCATCATAATGATTAAGTTGTCCGTGCGCTAGCGTCCGGTTACGGAACCAGTCTCGGACAACACACACACACAGATTCCACTTCTTTTTTCTCCTTGCAATTTTTATTACAACACGATTAGCTCTAGCAATTTTACTATACATTTTTTTCAAGGTCACAATCTTAGTTTTTAAATTTTTAACATTTAACTTCTTTAACTTCTTATTTTTAATTCTCAATTAATTAACAACTAATCATGACAAGCTCTATCAATAAAGATCAACAATATCCTTAAAAATAGGGGATTAAGACCTCAATAAACATGATGTGCTCCGATGATCATTCAACCCCAGTTGTAGACCACATAAAGAGGCAATGGCGAGTTCCTGCTTAGACAAGCAACTCATACGAATATGTATACTTCCAAACTGCGAATACTCGAACGTATATTCGAAAGAGCAGTCACACTTGCAAACAGCGCATCCCCTATATAAAACATACACTATGAATAAACACCAGTTGTTCATCTGCCAATCTTGAACCTAATTTACAACAAAGAAGTGCTATTTGCCTGCTGCAATGGATGGCTATTAGACTCTTGTCCTGATCGCATTCAATTGCTTTTTCTCTAGTCTTTAAAATTTTGGTTGCCTATGAATTTAATTCTATAATTTTTGCATCCCTTTTTAGTTTTGTATCTGATGATATTGTAATTTTTTTAAATTTTTGATTTGTGGTTTTGATGCAGTATCTTTTATTTGCAAATGACCTGATATAAATAGATTAAATTCGGATTTTGTCATGTGAAATAAGAATATCCCAAAGTTGTCAATAATATTTATAACAAGACAAAACTTTTTCTCTTAAATTTCGAATAATAAAATCTCCCATTTTCTAGTAGTAATACCAATATGAGTTTGATTAAATATTTTCTCCAAATACAAGAGGAATACCTTTCTTAATATTGTCGAAAGTAGCATGTCGAAAGTACAAATATGCTATGACCATGAGTTTCATTCAAAGTTTCTCTCTTCGTCAGTATTTCTTTAAAACTTCCTTTTTTATTTTATGTATTTAAACTTCAATATTAAAAATTTCAGCTAAAGACATTGTTAACTTCATATTATTTTTAATCCAATACATTACACAAAAAGAAAGAAGAAACATGAAATAAAATACCTTCGGCCTTATACTTTTCTATGTAATTATTTTTTCACTCCTGACATTTTCTTTTATCTACTAACATGCAAAAATCCGAGTAAGTGTTTGATCAATTAAAGTTAATGTACATATGCAATAAAGTAAGTATAATACGTTTTACAGAAATAATATGAAGGTCATATTGATGATTAAATGCTACGGACTTCAAATTTTTCTCAAAATTTCAGGAATATTGAAAAAAATTCTTGTTTTTTACGATTTCACTTACTTTTCTCTTTTTCTCTGACTTTTTTAGACATTTGTAAGAATATAATTTCCTTTTAGTCAAGCACTATAACAATTTTGATTTATTTTGCCTTATGACAACAGAGATTGGAGTTCTTTAGTTATTTATAAATATTTAATTGTGTGTGTGCTTGTAAAGTGTTTCGGAATTATAGTATTTTTAAATTCATTAAACTAAAAACATTGCTTACATTGTATAGAAATTTATTCCTTAGAATATATTAATAAGTTAGAGAGTTCAAAAATCTTACTTTAATGTAATAAATTAAATTACTCGACTTATTACGAACTTCAGAAACTAAAATATCAGTAATTTCTTTTTACTTAGTTTTAGAATAATATAACTAAACTCTTTTATTTATTTATTTTTCCCCCTCGTGTTTTGTAATTGAAATATAAAAATGAATTAAGATATAGATATTAATGTGCAAGAAAATATATATTACGGAAGTTCAAAAAATCCTATTGTTTATTTAACATTAAAAATCTTGAAAAATTTCAATTAAATAAAATCCATAATCAATTTCGGGAACATACTTTTTAAAATCTTTCTGCACAGAAGACATAGTTTTTAATAACACTTGTTAAGTGAACTGTTTTATCCTTGAATATTGCTCGACTTGAAGAAAATTATTATAGGGCCCGTAATATATTTCGTATAAGAATTGTTTGTAAAAATATTACATATATTGCCAATGTGCTTTCATTTTCCTTTACGGGTTTGTGATTAAATATGTTTATAGATTTTAAAGGTACTTTAAAATTTAAAATAATTCCTCTCAATGACATAAAATCCTGAAGAGCTTTACTATTTTTTTAGAAAATATTTTCTTCCACTACTAATTCAAATAATTCGTTTTTTTATATAAATAAATGTTGCTTTTTTATACACTTTTCTTAATATATGCTCTGTCATAAACTTACTATATAGCAGTTCTCAAACTTTCAAAGTTTACGACCCAATTTTCAATTATAATATTCATGGCGCATTCCTCCATACAATAACAATGCATTGAATTCAGTAATAACGTACTTTGACTCTGAAACTACAATATAACTTTAATTATAATCTGTATAAATTACCAAGATAAGTATTACATTTTGCATATCATTTTGTACATCTCCATGGGGTCACTAGTACTTAATGAATTTGTTCTTAACTTAATATTGTTAAATTAATTATCAAATCCATTGTTTAGTACTGATACATTTATAAGTATATTATATCATTGCAAATGTGTGTTTTTTATAATATCAGAATGCATTTCGTTTTGTGTGTGTGACTACTTTTAGTAATTTAATAATTTTTTAAGTCTTTTATTTTCGGTATGTGCTAGCGCCCTCTTAAGAGGTCACGCCCCACTGTTTGAGAAACGCTGATATATAGTATTAAAACTGACAGTATTTGCTAAATGATTAAAAGCACTATAGTATGCATTTAATATTTTTTAGGTGAAATTAGAAGAGTAAAAATAAATATTTATGTATATTTTTATTTCAAAATGATCCATTTTCTCAAATTTTTCTACATAAGTACAGAAGAACTCAGTTGATATTTAAGAATATGTTCCGCGAAATAACTGAATAATCTTTTACGATACATCTAAGAAGATTAATGTCGGTTATAAGAGTGGCATTTATAAATCTCATGAACGCAGTTACCATGACAGATAAGATCAGCGTCACAATCCTTTACCGTGAAAGGACATAATATTATCGTCTAATCTTCAATTTCTAGTCACCTAATAGAATTTACTATCTCCGTATACTTGGCCCATCCACAAGCGTTGTACCTACTGAATGAGGTTTATTTGAGGTGTAGTAAAACATAAGCTTTTTTCAATGATATTGGATATTTAATTAAATTAAAGCGGCAATTGATTCTGTGAGCAATTATAGAATAAAAATATAGTCCATGTCTCTTGGTAAAAAAAAATATACTGTTTTTAAAAAAGGCATTATTTTATTTAGTGGAACAAACATCCCATGTAAAAATATTGTAGTTTTGTAGTTCTCGAAATCATCTGCATTTATTTGAATATCTGGGCTACGAGCAAAATCTAAGATTAAATGAAAATGAAGTTAGGTTTGAGAAAAAGACAAAACAAAATGTGAATGTCTTAAATTTTTTTAAAATGAGTACAAAGGATAATTCTGAACAAAATTTTGGACTTGTAAGTAATGATAAAAATTTATCTAATGAAGTAATAATTGCCAAACAATCTATTTTTTTTTTTTTTTTTGTAAATTTTTAATTTTTCGGAATAATTTTGTAAATGCGCATTTACAAATATTTGATATAAATTAATTTTTACAAGGTTTTAGCAGTTTTAAATCCATAATAATTTAAAAACTGCGAAAATAATTCTAATGTAGTGAAATAAAAATTACACCAGGTTTAATACAACACAACAACCGTTTGAAAAGGAAATTCAGTTATTCTAATATGGATAAAAAAAATGGAGGAACGAAAGCAATTTTACATAAGATAAAAAAATAATTATTAATAAAGTATCAGGAATAAAAGCTATTATAAAATATAAAAATATCAAACAATTTAATCACATCATTTATCTTTTTTGATAAATGTTATTTAATTACTATTTTCAGTATTTAAAATAATATAAAACAATCTTTAAAACATTAGCTTAAATTATAAAAAAAAAATTAAAAGAGAAAGTGATGGAATATTTATCTAAAATGTGGGGGTTTTTTTTGTACTCGTTATATAAAAGGGAAATAAAGTGATTAATTCGACATTGCAGCTTCGAATAGTAGACATTAAATACAAGTTATCTTCAAATTGGAGTTAGCGTTTACTATAACTTTAAATAATATATAAATGCACACCAGTTATAAATTATTAAAGATTCTTTAAGTTACATTAAACCATTGCAAAACTCTACTCGTAGAATAATTTATTACAAATTATTCGACCTCACATAAAATGAATTTGAAACTTTGAATTTTTACTCTAAAGTGTATAAGTAAAATATAAGATAGATTTTTAAAATCCAGATGGATGATATAATTGCTTATGTTTCAGACAATTAAATCAAATAAATTAGTAATGTACAAATAATGAGAATCAATATCCCTCCTGATAAAATGAATATTCACATTTTCAGAAATAAAATCTCATTTTTACATAAAATAAATACTATTTTTTTTTTAAAGAAAGTTCGTAAATTGGATAAATTTGTTTCACTGGAAAAAAAATATTTTAGGTTCATAAACTTTAATTTATTTAATATTTTTGCGGGAAATATATCTATAAATATTAATAAATTCTAGCGTTCTGCGTTATTTTGTTGTTTTGCGAGTAAGTTGCTGAGCAATGAATAACTTTAATTATATTCTCCTTTTTGTTAATTAAAATGATACATAAAAATGATGAAAAAAAGCATGGAATTTTGTCCACTTTTATGAATAATGATATTACCGTCCATTGCATGTACACCTTATAACATAAAAGTGACGTATCAAGAAGTTATCTAAATAGGAGGAAGGGGCCACATATCTTACGATAGTATATACAAGTGATTATCTTTTGAAGCCAATGACTGACTATCTGGAGATTCTGAGGATAATATCTGAATGGTATTTAAAATAGGGGACATTTAATGTTAATACATATCTTTAATATAGTCCTTCTGGCTTAATGCTTCGCCAACGAGAGAAGTACGAGCAGATGTCATGATTTGACGAATAACGTACATTTGTTTAAAAGAAAGCAGGTTGGTCAAACCGCAGGATCATTTGACAGTTGAATCTATTGATTCAGCCATTCGATGATGTCGGTAGAAAATTGTGTAAACCACAACCTTACAGAGCTCCGTTAAGACAGTAACAGAGGAGAGCGGCGACAGAACGATCGTCTGATCTCTGGTATAAATTTATCAACGATCAGAAATGTTACCAACACACCCCTGGCTTCAAAGACCATCGATAAATAGCGCAGAAAAAGGGAACCGAGTTTACAAGAGCCATTTTGGTGATTGTTCCACATCATTGTGCAGTGCCAGGCACGTTTTCAAGGAGCCAAAAGCATTCCACTTTGAATCTCATGAATTGGAATAGAATGGCTTTCAAATAGAGCCTCAATGGTAAGCGAGTGAATGAGTAAATATTAACATCACACTGTTCCGATACACGAAGGCATTTGGCGACGGACCTCTTAATTTTTTACCATGATCAATGGACCAGGACGACACTTGAGCTGGCACCTTCCTCTCCTAACTACCACACCAACGGGAAGACGTTTGAGCTCTCGACAGATTTAACATGCTACATGGAATTCCCCTACCAAAGGGGGGTCTTTAGTGGTACTGGACTCCAATTCGTGACATGCTACATTGCCACACAACTAGAAGTTATACAAAACACAGATAATACATTTTTCAAGAATAATAATTGCAAATTGAACGCAATAAATGGAAAAATATCGTGTGTGAACTATGTATAAACATATACATACAAATATACAACAGTAAAATGTATCCAAGGTCGTGAAGAAATTTCCAAAATATTTGCAAATCAACGTGTTATTTTTCCTTAAATGTGGGCTAACTTTAAAATGCTTCTTATACAATGTTCTGTATAACAAGTATTTTACACGTAATTAACTATAAATTAAGTTTTTTTCCTTTTGTCACGAAATTACTTCTATATCAGTGTTCCTTAAGCCACTGCATAAACTATAATCTGTATATTAAAAATAGTCATTTTGAGTTCACTTCTGAGATGATCACTTTTTATTAACAACGGTATATGCAACATGTAAGTATTAATGCGATGGGTGTGCTTGTTTATTTTTAATTATGTTATTAAATCTTAGAATAATAGTCGGCACTACCGTACGAAGAGCTTCCTCAATATTAATTAGACTGGATCGATATTCCTTTAAGAATCTAAGCAAACGATTCAATTATTATTTTTATGCATGATGAACAAGTTATGTTGTGCAAATAAGGTATATCAAAAATCCTAGACTTTTTAGTGATCACAGCTGCAAGACACCATTAGGGGTTGCAACCCCTACTTTAAGGAACCTTTTAACGTTCAGTGGTTTCATACCGAAACCACACATTAGACATTTTTAAAAAAATAAAATAAAATTTTTTTTTGTCCCAATATGTATTGTTTTCAAATTTTTGCTCTTTTTCCTATCAATAGATGACAACATTACGGCTATATTTAACGATTGAAACCTTTTAAATAGAAAAATACTGACGTCTCTTTAAATTTGGTAAATTCCCTTAGCTTTAAAAAATATTAAAAAAATAGTTATTTTAAATTATAGCATGAGGTTTTACTACACTTCTTTCTAATTATTAATTACAACTTTCAGTCATTTTGATAAGTAAACAGAAGAGTCGAAAAATGAAATTAAAAACTGTGGTTTCACTCCGAAACCCAACTCCAGTAAGAGACGGTAATCTCCAGGAACGGGTCACTTTCACATTCCTCTCCACCTCTCATTGTCAAAGCCACACCACACATTTGCAAACCCCCTCGTCCGACCTCAATCGCATTCCATGGGTATGTGTGAATAATTTTCCGGCACATCTGTTGTCTATCCCGACATGGGCTTGCATCCAACACCTGGAAGCTATAATTCCTAATGTGACATTTTCACTGAGTTTGTTTCTGAGATTATCCGTGACACCAGTACATTTCTATTAAAATTGGCTACGTCAATAGGATAGGGGGGGACTCAACACAAAGGGGTTATAACTTGTAGTTTCCTTCCTATATATCGTTTGAACTAACAGGTGTCTGTTAGTTGCGAAGAAAATAAGCAGTAGCTAATTCAAAAACATTCTCCGAGACAATTCGCATGTGTGTTGTCAAAAGCGTAAGGGACACACCATGGGTGTCTTTTATGGAGACACAATGGTCCATTTGGTCAAGTAACTCCACACGTCATTCTTGACTTGTATAGATGGAGTGAGTTCTGCTAATGAGCTGACGTTACAATATCTTAGGGCTATGAGCTCAGAGACAAATTTTCCTTAGACATTTTGTATTTGGACTGTTCTCGGAGGACAGAAATATCAATCCAGCGTTTTCTTGTATTTCTTAATATTGGTGATAAGAAATTTTAAGTACTTTTTCGTGTAATTTCTGGTAATTTTTTTTAAATGTCAAGAAAGGAATTAACCATTCCAGAAGCTCTGGAAGTATTTCACAACTTAGCTTCTGATATTGAATCCAATGAATCATCGCTCAGTGAAGCACAGGATTTTATGACTGCAAAGTCATCTCTTCAAGTGAAAATACCGATTTGATGAGGAAAAAGATGACACAAGTGTGACAGGAGCATCCCGTATATTTAAAGTTACTTGGAAAAATAAAGCGTCTGTAAAGATCCGAAATATCCCTTTTACTGAACAAAGTGGGCCCTCAGATAAAACAGCATCCCTTCAAGTTCCTTCACCGATAGACAAAAAATGGTGGCACAGTATATTTTTTCATCTTTTTTTTTACATGGCAATCGTCAATTCATACATTCTTTGGTCTTTGATGCACGGTAAGAAAACCCCATACTATAACAACTTGAAAAGTTTTCGGTTCAATTTAATAACAGGCATTGTGTCAATAATACAACAAATTCCTGAAAAACGGTTTGCGTCTAATTCTTATTCTGGACCCATGAAACTGAAATTCAGGA
>BMAV01018637.1:36322-53057 GCA_019973955.1 Trichonephila inaurata madagascariensis | reverse complement strand
TGACGTAGAACCACAGACGTCTCCGCCGCCAATGGTGCGATGAAAGAAGAATGTGGGTGGCAGAATGGAATGAAGTTGTCTTTACTGACGAGTCACGCATCTGTCTGCAACACCACGATGGTCGGATTCGAGTCTGGAGACACCATGGAGAGAGAAAGCTGAACAACGGCGTTATGCACCGCCACACTGGTCCTTCACCAGGTATTTTGGTATGGAGCGGTATTGGATATCACTCTCGCACTCCTCTAGTACGCATTGCCGGTACTTTAAACAGTCAGCGCTACACCTCCGAGGTGTTGGAGCCAGTTGTCCTTCCTTACCTTCAGGGCTATGCCACAGCCATATTTAAACAGGATAATGTTCAAGAACAGGTTCATTGTCAATCACCAGATTGAATTGCTTCCCCGGCTCGCTCTTTGGATCTTTTTCCAATAGAAAACATGTGGTCCATTGTTGCTCAAAGATTGACCCAGATTACACCCCCAGCTGCCATACCAGATCAACTTTGGCAACGTGTGGAAGCTGCTTGGTCTGCTGTACCTTAAGAATACATCCAAAGTCTCTTTCAATCAATGCCGAGGCATGTGGCAGCGGTGATTTTCAACAATTGTGGCTACTCTGGCTACTGATTCTGGCAGGAACCATAGTTCACTGAAGTCTATAAATTTAATCATTTGATACTTGGTCAACATTTTATCCACAAAATAAATTTTTTTGTGCTATCTCTTGTCTTTCTTGGTGTTGCATTTACGGTGGCCACATCAGTGTAGATCAGAGATATTAGTATCATTATTATGGGTTCCACAGAGATTTCTGTGTTGCTGTGTAGAAAGTTATTTTTATTTCTATTGAAATTTGGGGTTCGGGTAAAGGGAAAGGGTAACTTCATTCACAGTGTTAGAGAAGGTATAATGTAAGCATTTTATGCTGAAACACGCTATCTTGGTAAGACTTGGAGTCATTTATAATCATGTGGAAGTAGATCCGAAGAGAGCATTATCGTCGTATTCCCATAGAACATTTCCATCATATGCTTTATGTGATGACTTCAGAAGAATGTCCTGAGTTTCAATATAAATATGGTCCTCTTCAATTATCTCGAAGTATTCAAACATGATTATATTAGCATGATAAGATGAAACATAGCTTGTAAAGTTTTTACTCTTCTAATCAACATTGAACCATTCTGCGGATTTTACAGATCTCAGTTCGTGCTCGATTTTATTCTCCATGCACACCACCTTAGCTTGAGGCTGCTTTTCGAAAAGAATGCGTACGAATCGCCTTGAACTTATTGTAGAGTCTTTATTTGATACTCGCTCATAGGAGGCAAGCTAAAATTTAGTTTTAGGTGCCCCAATTCCTTACTAATAAAAATTTGTGTTTTTCGTCACAAGTTTTTTTCAGTATTTTGTCCTCTAACTGTATTACTCAAACAATTATAAACTGAATGAAAATAAATACAATATAAATATAAGTGTTCAGAAAAATCAACTCACCTATTCTTTTTGAAGTTAACCCGCATAAAACATTAAAAAATATAATTTTGAAATAAAACTGCAAAAAATAAAGGGAAAAACAAAAAGGTTTTAATTTAGAGGGATGATTTCTAACAAAAATTCCTGAAGAAAAAACGAGATATATAAATTACGTCCCCTTTAAGGTATCCGTCTACGTTCGGAAACGTGATTCTTCAAAAATGTATAAATGAATAATATTTCTGATATTTAGTGTCACTTATATATAGATTAGAAAATGTATATAAAATTGTTTTAAGAATAGTATTACAATAAAAAAATTATTCAAGTACAATATTTTGACAAAAAAGGAACATAGAATGACCCATTTTCAAAATATTCTCCTTTTCTGAAAAATGCTTCTATTATAATATTTTGTCTGTACATAGCTCAATTATCTGTACAGAGGCACAACTAGGATATTTGAAACATATAACTTAGAAGTGGGCTTATCCATGTTTTACGACAACAGAGGGGTGAAATGTTAAGAAAAAAACGGCGATAATTATTTCAATGGGTTGTAACTCTGAAAATAATGTGAATTTTTCAAAAATCATAGTTGAGCCTTTGTACAGAGGTCTGAGTTATATACAGGCAAAATATTATTACAATAGAAGCATTTTTCATAAAAGGAGAACATTTTGAAAAAAAGGTTATTCTAAGTTAATTTTTTGCCGAAATATTGTATTTAAGTATTTTTTTTTGTCAAAATGTCCTTAAAACAATTTTATACATGTATTCTAATCTAAGTGACACTAAATATCATAAAAAGTATCCATTTATGCGCTTTTTTAAAATCACGGTTCCGAACGTAGTCGGATACCTTAAAAATTGTGATGATTCCTATAGAAAATTGTTTTGCATCAACATAATCAACATAGCTCATATTTGTATGTCTGGCGGTATACCGATAAAATAGGTGACGCTTAAGTACACAATAACTTTTTTGTATTTTATTGTATTATATTTCTGCGATTTATTATGCGTTTGGATTTATATTTTGATATTTTAGCGCTATATACTGATCTTAGTTGGTTTTGAGGGACTTATTCAGTAAAACAACTTTTTTTGGTAGAAAGGCACTTTTAATGTTATCGAAAAACTAAAAGATTTTTTTCATTTCAGGGAATTTTCATATTTAGTCTTTTTAACTTCTTCAGGACGAGGTGATTTTCAACGAGACGCTCGCTAGGGATGGAGTGAATGCGTAAGGACTTGCACTTCAGGACGGGGCGTTTTCGTCGCTAAGCCTAACTTAAGAAAAAAAGCATAAATAATAAAATTTCAGTCCTAACGTCCTAATTGTTGGTACCCCTTTAGATTACCACATAAGTTGTCTGTTAAATTAAAACTAGAATACGATAACGTTTTTCCTTTAATTTATATGAAATTATATAAAAGAAATATCACATACATTGGGAAATAAATTTTGAAAGCACTATTCAATTATTTCCAAAATTTTTATTGACAAAACATATTAATGAACTATCAAATTCATAAAAAAAATTATAACAAAGATTATTTACAAAAAGAAATAGCAAAAATTAAAATGAAGACTGAGTGTGGAAAACCTCGAATCATGGAGAAACGCTAAGTCTTACATTGTATGATTTACAAGCATGAAATATTTGTTACGTTTTTTTTTTATTTACACACGGTTTGTGACTATACACTTTGGCTTTTTTAACCATTTTTGTTCATATTAAGGTTAGGAATATGTTTTCAAAACAACCTAACAATAATCTGAAGTCAAGGGTTTTGAAATAAAAAAATTACGCGAAATATATCCGAAAGCAACAAAAACTCTTAACAGAAAACTGACGCTTAAACTCTAAAACACTCCACACTGTTAAGAAAAAGAAAATAAAAAAGCATTCGGAGAGTTATTAAAAACGTGAATGTTTTATATCAAGTGGAAATTTTGCGAGCTATTTGTTTACATTTCGATTACCCCCTCCTCCCGACTCAGCTGATGTGCAAAATATCAAATCCAGGCTGAATATAAACTAACTGAAGGTCTGGTTACTGTTACTCTAGCTACGTTCGATTTCAATATAATGGACATAGGGTGCAATCTTATGGTCATTAAAAACATTCCAGCTGAAAAGTCATATTTGCATCACCCGGCCTACCACAGTACCTTTGTAAAATGCACATTTTTTACTGCCCGTCGCGAAGGGGTTAAGAGAACTGAATGATGTAAAAAATGATCTTTACCTTTTGAAATATAAAATGTTTCGTTTCAAATATATTAGTAGAACTTCTAAAAGGAGACAAAAAATGATTCACCAATTTAGATCTCTCGTCAAACATTTTCATATTGTAAGAAGTTCTCATAAAATAAAATTCAGATATTCTAATTTACACGATATTTTATTCATCTGAAATATTGAATTACTCCTTGTTAAGATTGTTTCAAATAAAAAAAAAAGCTATATTAAGAATTTCACTTAACTAGAAGATTGGAACTTATGTATTATATGTCGAAAGCAATTTCGCCAAAAGAATATATAACGCCAGTTAAAAAAGATTTCTCAAAATGATGTCATCATTATTACTGTGCCCAAGCACGTGCTGAAACAGCTTCTACTTTTGCTGTGTATCGCGGCATTTGGCAACCTCTTTTAATTTGAAGAAATGGCACGCGGATATAAAGTACCAAAAGTTTCCAAAAATATACTCATATGTACTTAATGCAATGGACCATGGTAAACACACGTAACAAATTAGCACACAAAATAAGGATTAATAATTTTTAATACGACTTTAATCATCTGAAGAGTGACCACCCTACTCGCCGACTCTCAATCCCATAGATTGCAGTATACGGTCCATTTTAGAGTACATGATTTGCACTAAACCGCACAAAGCTTTGGACTCTCTAAAACAATCCCTTCTGCGGGAATGGGGTACATTTAAGGTAAAAGACTTGAGGTCCATTGGTGAAAATAGCTTCAAGCGCTTGCACCACTGCATTTCTGCTAACGGCGATCACTTTGAAACCCCAATTAAATTTATTTTTTACTACGAGCGTATTATTATTATTATTTGTTATATTTTGTTAATATTTCCTAATTTTTTATAAAGTTATATGAAAAAATTGTTTGTCCGGGCTTTTTTGCCGCACCCTGTATTATTATAATACGTTACGCTCAATAGACATTCCCAAAATAATAATTTTTAGTAAACAGAACTACGATTATGAGATAGAGAAATTAAATTCATACTTAAGCGTTCGATAGAAAAATAAATATGCATATAATTTAGAATTATTGAATTTCTTCATATATTTTTAGCAAAAATATTTCAAAAACTAGTCCGAAATTTCAAAATATTTAACTCTAATGGTTTGAAAACTTACATTACTATTTCTCGTAAATCTATGACCATACATGTTACAATTTATTATAAATGATCTCGAAATTACTGTTTTATAAAAATAATATAGATCTATCAGTTTATTTAGAAGACAGTGAAACAAATTACTTCATACATAATTATGATTTTGAAAAGACCTCTAAGAGATATTAATGCAAAAAAAAAAAAAACTATTTTGTAAAATTATAGTAATATTGGTTTGCAAATAGTGTAGTAAAGTTTAAAAATTGTTATACTCTCATTATTTAAGCTCTTATAAGATTATATTAGTTATAATGGTAAAACATACAAGCATATTAAAGACCTACTTTTAAGATGTGATAGTTTAGCTATACGTTTAGAAAGTCTTGAAGGAAATTTAAAATATTACAAGTTTGTAACTTTAGTTTTCCAGATTAAATAAACTATATTGCTTATATTTTAAGACATTTTTAAAAACTTATTATTTTATAAAATTCTGTAAAAGTAACGAATTATTTCATTTTAAGCACAAAGAATTAAATCTAGTCAAAATTATCTAATTTTCACCTCTCAGGACAAAATTACTCTCCTGAGACCTCCTATAACAAACTATTATTTCATAAAAAGATCTTTATTATAATGATTTGGTTAAGTATTAATACTATTACAAAGCCAAGAATGCTAAATATATGAATAGGTAGAGAACGATAAAAGTAAAGTTATGTTAAGAGAAATGTGATCTATTTACACGTTTTCGCGCGCGCGAAAATATTTTCTTTTGAATATTAAATTAAAGAATAACTTGTTATTTTCTGATATCATCTACATCATTATATGAGGGTTCATTTCGTTATTAGCTTTCTTTTTTTTTTCTAATTTTCAAATAAAAATAATCTATATCGCTTAAATTTAAAACTTTTTTTTAATTTCGAAAACACAATTTTTTTTTCTTCGTTAACAGATTTTTGCTTTCCGATCTCATGCCAAAAAATGTGGGTCCGTGTTCATCTCTTTCCAGTTTTTTTCCGTAAAGGTACACAATTTAAATAAGAGCAAAACAATTTTCGTCACTAAGTTATTATTATTTATTGCTTTAAGATACTTAAAATAAACATTTGCACAAGAATTATCATTACAAATATATAAAATATGTTTAAAAAATGATTTTAATTTTCTATCGTAAAAACGGATTTACACACAATTTTGTTCTAAAGCAACACTGAAAAAAATATTGCAGATTATTTATTGCTTTTTATCCAGGAATTTAACCAGTACTTTCAATGACGCACCTTATTATACCCGCGTTTTATATATGGAAAAACCATTTCTATCACGAATATCAAGCAAGAAATTAATAGGCCAGCTGAAAGCAATAAAAATGCATCCGTTAAATCTCTAATAGTAAGTATCCGATCCTCCGCTATTTCCACTATGTTCCTTTCTTCGCTTGATAACGAAAACCAATATTTCAAAGATTCGTCTTTTAAAAATTTGTCATAAATTCCTGCCTCTACAATTCTTGTTATATATTTGTTCATTTCAGATAAGCAACAGAAACCTTTTCTGATTGCAATTCCTACGGATCCCCCAATAAATCTGTCCTCAGATACGAACACCTTCGATTTGAAATCGCCTATTTCATACAACATTTTAAAAATGTACTTTGCTCCAATGACAGCATCTATTTTTGGCTTACCATCGGGGGAATATTTTTTTTTCAAAGGGTCTTGAGTCATCTCATCAGCAGTGATGTACCACATATTTTCTTCGATCATTTTCCCAAGGAACTGAAGATAGTGTTCCGGACAATGCCGCAGAAATGAGGCATGGTTTGCCCCTTTCATCGTATAGGCTCGATGGGTACCTTTTGCAACAGCTTCAGAAAGCTCACGATAATTTTCTACACTTTTGCCTTCTGATGGCAAAACTAAAAACGACGACAAAGCACCGGAATAAACAGAAGACATTACAAATGCAAACAGCATCCATGAAAAGAAAATGATCTTCCACTCATTTATTTTCTTATGAAATATTAAAGTTTGGCCCAGAAAGCTTCCAAATAGATACAGCATTATGGAAGAGAGGGTTTCTTTGTCTTTTAAAATTATCAGTATTACTACAGATGCTATAAAAAAACTTGCGAGAAAGAACATCCAAGTAGAAAAATCAAACATTCGAAGGAAACTAAACAACTGTTCTCTATTTGCAGATTTTACATAGCTGAAATACAACCCTTCCGACATATATGAGGAACTGAAATCAACAGATCTATATCTGTCCTCAAATATTCCAAGATTCGCAATTCCTATGTCAGCTTCTCCTCTGCAGAGCATGCCTATGACACCAGTCCAGTTTCCAGAGCTTAGTTGAATTCCATATTGTCCATCTTCTGGTGTGACAATTTCGTAACCGACGCCAATTTTAGCCATTATAATTTTTATCAATTCCGCTTCCATTCCAAATAATTTGAGCTTTCCATCAGAGCTCGGAAAAATCTCGAAAAGTCTTGATCGATTCAAAGTTGATATAATCCATTTTTCCTCAGTTCTCATTTTGAAATAGTTTGTTGTAATATATGCCACAAAAATATGTAAGTGATGGAAAATGAATGTTTTTTATTTCAATGAAATTCAAAAATTTTGCTTTCCTTTGTCATTTTTTTCAGTTATCTCAAACCTTCTTTTCACAATATTGTTTTTTGTTTTTAATATGCAATTAAAAGTTTCCTATTACATAAAATTAGTTTTGTTTGTATTTAAATATTTTTCAGATGTTTATAATCAGCAAAGATGCATATTATTAGAATTTCTTAAAGAGAGCACAGCCTTAAATGAAGCACTTCCTACATTTGACTCGGACAAAGCCTGCTGCTATTTTATTTTTCGACATGGAAAAATATCACAACAACAATTCTGAAAACAAACATGTATTATATAACATATGATAAAATATTTTTAAACATAAGTAAATAATTTTGCTGAACGCCATCCTAAAACTACAAAATAGTGAGAAAGGTAGTAATTTGAAATCCCCAACAAATCTATGAATTGTGGAAAAAACATAAAATTACGCTTATCAAAATATTTGTGCCGTTATGAATAAAATACTCAAAAAATGATAAGTTCAGACTTTCCTTTGAAACTTCTTTAATTTTTTTAAATGCAGTATATTTCTACATATTATTCTCTTTCATATCACAAAAGCAAAACTGCAGTTATTTGTTCAAAGCAGAACTCTAAAAAAAGGGAAAACTTTTGCACTTAGCCTCCATCTGCAGTTTTGTTTCCCTATTACAATTTTTCTAAGTAGAAATGAAACAAAATATGTGGTAGATGATTGTAAGCAAGCAATATCTTCTGTTATTCATGAAAACCATAGCAACACAGATGAAATTGGAGTATTGGTATAAATTTGCAATCAAAAGAAATTTTATTTTATAAATGTTTTGTTTATTTTAAATTTTGCTGTCAAACAGTATCATGCAAAAAAAATCAATATATATATATAAAGCTTCTCTCTCTCTCTCTCTCTCTCTTGTGGCATTTTTTTAAAAAAAAATAAATATATTGCACAATTTATCGGGAATGATTACATGGATCATTTGCTTCAGTAAGTATACAGAACCATATATATATATAAATTTATATATATATAAATCTATGTATATATAAATAAAATATAAAAATTGGTGATTATTTACAAATTTAATCCTTTAATTATCACGCAACGTAGAATAATGCTTCGGGTTAAAAGTCTACATAACACGGCTATAAATGTTTTGATAACATAAATTTTCCGTCATTTCAATTAAAATTTTCAAAAAAATAAAACGATATGTTTAAGTTCAAAATTATTGTATACATGCTTGATACACTTAACTAAATTTTAAATCATTATTTACATTCACAGAAAAGTTTTTTTTGGTAAATTTCTTAAAATAAAAGGAAGTCTCAAACAATTATTACCATTAAACAATAGTCGGAGACCAATTATTTAGTTTTCTTCGAATGTTTGATTTCTCTACTTGGATATTTTTTTTTCAAGTTTTTTGATAGCATATATAGTAATACTGATCATTTTAAAAGACCAAAAAAACCATCTCTTCTATAATGTTGTATCTATTGGGAAGCTTTCTGAGTCAAATATTACTGTTTCATATCTATCCTTTGTCTATTGTCTTCTGAAATGATTACTATACGGATGAATTCTGCTAATATTCACTCTTATTCTATATAGATAGTTTGATAAATGTAACCGTTCAGTTTCCATTGTATATTCATGTTTTTGATTATGTTTTCAAGAAAATGTGTGATGTCCTTTACAAGATGATAGGTATAATCTAGATAAGAGTTCGGCAACCTTTTAGCTTTGACGTGCCAAAACAATCTACCAATATAATTCAGCGTGCCACACAATGGGACATTTTATAAATAATTCCCTTCCGGCGATAATACATGCAGAGTTAAAGAATAGAAGTCAATAATAGGTTTACAGTTTTATTATATATTAATTTTGCATCATTTAAGGTATCCGACTACGTTCGGAACCGTGATATTAAAAAGGCGCATAAATGAATCATTTTCATGATATTTAGTGTCACTTAGATTAGAATACACGTATAAAATTGTTTTAAGGACATTTTGACAAAAACAATTATTTAAATACAATATTTCGGAAAAAAACTAACTTATATTAACCTTTTTTCAAAATGTTCTCCTTTTGTCAAAAATGCTTCTATTACAACATTCTTTTGCCTGTTTATAGTTCAGACCTCTGTACAGAGGCTCAACTATTATTTTTGAAAAATTCACATTATTTTCAGAGTTATAACCATTTGAAATAATTATCGGCCTTTTTTTCTTAAAATTTCTCCCCTCTGTTGCCGTAAAACATGAATAAAGCCACTTCTATGTTATGTGTTTCAAAAATTCTAGTTGAACCTCTGTACAGAAGTCTGAGCTATATACAGCCAAAGTATTATTATAATAGAAGCATTTTTCACGAAAGGAGAGTATTTTGAAAATGGGTCATTCTATGTTCATTTTTTGTCAAAATATTGTACTTAAGCAATTTTTATTGTAATACTATTCTTAAAACAATTGTATATACATTTTCTAATCTAAGCGACACTAAATATCATAAATATTATCCATTTATACGTTTTTGCAAAATCACGGTTTCGAACGTAGTCGCGGATTCCTTAAAGATATTTCTTAACATAAAAATGAACAGCATGCAATACAACTATTTCTTTAAAAAAATTAAAATTTCAGTAGCATATTTATTAAGAGATAAGAAATAGATAACATAAAATGTACGTATATTTCCCATCATTATAGTTAAATAAAGATTTTAATGCGAACCTAGTGCTTGCACCAAACTACTTTTGTATCACAAAATCAGAGGTAAGATTTGGGATTTTCCATTTGACACGATTCTAAGCTTTCAGTTGTAAAACAATATCCTTGCGAACTCGAAATATTTTTCATACTGGGAAATTTTTATTACTTAGACATGTAGAACCAAAAGCGGAAAGCAGATTACATGCATTTTGCTTTTTCTTCAAACAATTAAATATCTCCAACAATTCCGAAATTTATCTTTAAAAGTTATTTTTCGAATTTTTTCGTAATTTCATAAATATCAATAACAAATTTATCAACTTCGTCCACTCAGAAATTGACGCATTTGTAGAGTAATGCAGAGTGCTACTGAGAATTGTACCGCGTGCCATAGTTTGCCGACCCCTGATCTAGAAAAAATGTTCTCAAAACTCTTCTTATGCACTGAACGTAATTGTATTAATTTAGTAATTTAAATTATTTAAACTAGAAGGAATTTTTTATCGGCAATTTTTAAAAAGTAGCCCTACATAAAATCCTGCGATTCTATTCATTTCTCGAACATTATGGATTTTATTTGTTTAAAATATTATGTAAAAAATAATGCAACTATAACTTTGAAGAGGATTGATTATTTAAAACTTCCAGGTCTTTCAATATCACTATTTAATTTACTAAACAATCCATTCGGAGTAAAACAAAAACAAAACATTTGAGAAGGATTAAAATATGTAATTAGGAAAATCTATATATTATTCGAGCGTGTGCTGATAAAGAACATCACTTTAACGTTTCCCATATTCTTGTAATTGAGATACAAATAACTATGATTTACCTCACATTAAAAAGAATGGGATTTTTTTTTTAATTATTTTATGACACTTTTGTTAATAAATTTTTGTAAAACTTATTTCCAAACTCTGTACTCACACAATTTCTTTTAAGATCTTTACTTTATTACGTATACAATTTGCTTAAACTTGCTGAAATATATATATATATCTATATATATATATATATAAATTAGTTTAAAATAAATATTTTACTTATCATCTACGCTTCTCATCCACATTTAATGTAATCGCTGGTAAAAAATATTTTGTTAATAACTATAACATTAAAGAAGTTTATTATTATGCATTGCTACGTAGATCCGATTTCGAGGATTTTATGCCAAATAATTACAGGGAAAATAAACAGTTCTTTAAGAGCGATGAGAATTTATTATCAAAAATTCAATCCTTTAAATATAGGATTCAACAGCAATACTCACAGAGTAAATCTCCGAAGGTTCTCACACCTTCAAAAGCAATCAAACACAATTGTCAGTGCTTAAAAATACACGCATGTAAAAGATTATTCACAAGCACAGCCGAGTTAATCACAAGTCAAAACAACGCTCACTATTCGCTGGTTGGAAACAGACTGCCTCACTGCGGTTGGTACTGCTATATTTATAAACCCGACGGAAACTTCTAGAAAATCCTCACATGTCATAGAGCGTGAAATTAGTGGCGAGATCCACTACTCCAGAAGAATCCAGAGGGTCCCAAACTCGCCAACATGGTCGCCAATGACACAAAAATGGTCACCAAAGTTAACAAATTGGCGGCCAACCTGGTCGTTAAATATGATGCCAACTTGGCTCTATCACCAAGATTTCGCCAAAATCTCTTTGAATCACCACTATAGCGTAAAGGACGGCGTTTGCTAGTAAATGTTACAATTTTAACATAAAATAAATATAACATAGTGTAATATAAATGCTTTACGCATCCAGATACAAATTATTTACACTATTTACACAGAATTTGTAACACTGCCTTCTCCTCAAAGATTGCACATCGCTTGCAATACAATCCTTGAGTAAGAGGTATCTATTTGCAGACAAACTACTCACATAATAATAATATATAAAGTAACAAATATACTCAACAGCATATACAAAGCAAATAATGAATTAAAATACTAAAATAAAACTAAGGAGTTAGAAAAGAGAAATAATTTACATTATTTACAAAATAATTAATAACCATGGTCTAAAATTAAGGATCTTATTCACCTTGGCCAAAATAAGGGGCTAGCCTTTTGTAATGTATTACCTTCTGTTTTGAATGTGGGGATTTCTGTATCCACACCACAACGTCATTCATTCTTTTTAGGACTGTGTAAACACCTTCCCAGTTGGTCCGCAGCTTCGGAGAGAGTACTTTGCGATGCTTCGGATTCCCAAACCACACTTTGTCGCCTTCGTGGAAGTCGTGTCCAGTTGCTCTTGCGTCGTATCGAGTCTTCATCTTCTCAGAAGCCATGGCGATTCTTTCCCTAGCCAAATGATGCATTTTCTTCATCCGTGTCAGAAGCTAATCGATATACTCCTCAGGCGCCAAGGGTGCATCTGTAGGCTAGCTGAACAGAAGATCTGCATGCAGACGAAGATCACGTCCGAAGAGCATCTGAGATGGAGAATGATCGGTGGTCTCGTGAACGGCACTCCTGTAAGCAAGCTAGAAAAAGGGCAATTTCTTGTCCCAGTCCTGTTGATTACTCGGTATCAGGAGAGGAAGGCTGTTCATAATGGTCCGTTTGAACCTCTCTACCATGCCGTCAGACTGAGGATGTAAAACTATTGTCCTGGATTTGTCGATGGCGAGTATTTCACACAGTCTCTTGCAAACTGCAGTCGCACGTTTGCTGGTGGTCGAAGAAAGTTTAATTGGAAACCCTTTCTACTTTGGAAGCATACTCCTGCAAGCTTTCTCCGGTTTTCTGGAGTCCTTTTTTCATTTACAGACGTGCGTAGTCCTTGGAATATTTCTGGCCTAACCGAAGATCCAAAGCATTATAGAGGGAGTCCAAATTCAGCAGTTTAGCGTCGGGAAGAGTCTGCAGAACTTCAGCGGCTTCTCCTCTAAGAAGTGCTGCAACCTGACATGCTTTTGACCTCTTCAGTCCATCTATTGGCTTCAGAAATTATACAAAACTGCGTCTTGTACACCTCCCAGTTTGTTTTTAAATCATATGTGGGCAGTTTTACTGACACTGGTGATTCAAACACAGGTACTGGAGAAGAAGGTACAAACTTTCTTTCATTATCCTCGTTTTCAGAAGCTAGAAGCTTCTTTTCAAGAATTTCTACTAGCTGTGATACAAGCTTTAAGTTTTCAGTTACTTCCTCAATTATTCCATCAACTTGTCTTCTAATTCTTTCTTCAACTATTGCTCTACTTCCTTCTCTATCTTCCCTTGAACTACTACAATCTTTTCTTCAACTTTCAATGTTATTTTCTCTTCCATACTATTGAATTTCTCTTCAACATTATCAATTTCCTTTTCAAGAGCATTCTTGAGGTCTTCCTGACATTTTTGCAATCGCTCTTGGCCTTTCTCCATTCTTTCTTTTAACTCATTCTTAGTTTCTTCCTGGCTTCTCTGCATATTCTTTATTCTCTCCTTAGTCTCTTCCTGGCCGTTTTTTAAGGCACTGATGCCTTCCATTAGAGCCTTTAGTTCCTTCGCCATCGCTCTTATTATTGGCATAAAATAAAACTCTTGACACCAAACTGTCACGTAGATCCGGGATCGAGGATTTTGTGCAAAAAAACCACAAGAAAAATAAACAGTTCTTTAAGAGCGATGCGAATTTATTATCAAACCAATCCTTTAACTACAGGATTTAGCAGCAATATTCACAGAGTAAATTTCCGAAGGTCCTCACACCTTCAAAAGCAATCAAACAAAATTGTCAGTGTTTAAAAATACACTTGTGTAAAAGATTATTCACAAGCACAGCCTAGCTAATCTCTAGTCTAAACAATCCTCACTATTTGCTGGTTGAAATCAGGCGGCCTCACTGTGGCTGGCACTGCTCTATTTATAAGCCCGACGGAAACTTCCAGAAAAATCTGCACGCGTCATATAGCGTGAATTAGTGGCGAAATCCACTATTTTCTAGAAGTATCCAGAGGGTCTTAAACTTGCCAACATGATCACCAATGACGCCAAAAGGGTCACCAAAGTTGCCAAATTGGTGGCCAACCTGGTCGTTAAATATGATGCCAATGTGGCTCTAACGCCGAGATTTCGCTAAGTTCTCATTGAATCGCCACTATAGCGTAAGAGGCTGCCTTCTTCTTGTGAATATTACAATTTTAACAAAAAATGAATACAACATAAAGTAATACAAATGCTTTACACATCTAGAAACAAATTACTTACACTATTTACACAAAATTGGTAACAGTATTAAATTGATATTTCAGGTAAATTATACTTTCTCTTTTTATATTACCAGCGTTTAAGCGGTTTTTATAACAAAACACAAGGTATTTTTGATGTGCTAAGGTAAAGCATTTTGAGTTCGCATCATTCATTTAAAAAAAATTATGTGTACTTTTCCCCCGTCTTTGTCTAAAGAATAATAGTTAAAAACAAACTATTTCATTCGAGAAAAGTATATTTTTTTTATTTTTTTGTTTTCTTTTGGTAAGAAACTTTTGAGATATTTAGCTTATTTTCATTCATTCCACAATCACTCCTAAACTGATTAATATTCTACTGATATCCGTAATGCAATTAAAACGCTCAACATGTTGACTCAGCTCTAGAAATGCATCTAGAATTTCGCCAAGTTACTTCTTGAAGACAAATATTGGTGATGCAACATGTGTTATTACTTAGTACTTTTTCGAGAACTTAGAGTCACCGTGAAGCTGCGCTTCTCTGATAAAACTACATAATTAGACCATTTTACAGTAGATCTTCAAAGTGATTCTCAGTCTGTGAAAATTTTTGAATTAGCTGTATACTCTAAGGACTAAAATTTGTTTCAATTGCTTACGTCGCTTAATTTTTCTTCCAGGCAGATCCTTTGAATCTAAAATGTGTTACATTGTTCAAATTAGTTATGCCCTTTCCCTCAAAGCCTTATAAAACATAAATGTTCAGCAATTTAATTGTCGTTCATTGTTCATCATGTTGAAACTTATTTTTAGCTTTGGCGAAAGTCGTCCTTTGCCTTGGCATTATCAATACTGAAAGTTAATTATTTCTACTCGTTAAATTAACAAGATCATACAGAAATATGTTTATCTTTTCCGAAGAGCTGATCAAAGACTGGCTTTTATAATGTTATTTTAGCTGAACCTATTTATTTCCATGAGTGGGATTTTCTTAAGAAATCTCTTGCATCTATCATACTAGAGCACAAGCTACTGGGAAAAATAGATAAATTATGCCCAGTACAGAAAATTCGATTATTTCCTTAATAATGAATAAATAAATGGTTATATCCCCTGCTTTAATAGTTTTCACAGGATATATAAATGTCATTTCCTTTTCGATATGAGTTTGCATATGGAATGCACTAATGCAATCCAGAACAATAGTTTTACACACATCACACACACAAATAATGGCTCGTGAACTGACAGTTCATTATTAAAATAATTTGTGCACAAAAGTATTAATGCTAAATTTAACTAAAATAAGTGTCCATGTTCGAAATGGTAATGAAATGTATTAAAAAAATGATGAAACTTAAAAATAATATTTATCTTAATTAGGAAGAATTTTTAATACAACATAGATTCTTTTTTTCAGTGCGAAAGCATTATTCGGGAAAGTAAGACATTAATATTAAAACATAATTTTATAAAATAAGATTTTGTATTACTCTTGGAAGATGTGTAGTGTTTTAAATATTTCACTAATATTTTTTCATATACAGACGCAAAATGTTCATTTAGTAATAATTATATCAAAGCATAATGTAAAATCAAAAATTTTTTCTTGTGTATTTAGAATTCAAACGAATTGTTACAATTCGAATACGATATGTAGTAAATTAAATTCAATAGATGTTTATTGTATCAATCATTAATTAACCAATGATTAACACTGAATGTTTAGACAATATAATTCTTATCTCATAAGTATGGATTGTTCTACTAATATCAAATATTACGTGACATTCATATATATTTTTCGATTATTGAATGTGTTAACCCTCCACTATGCGCTCAGCATCTCTGAGAGGCTTCACCTTAAGCTTAGTTTGAGTATAATTTACTCATTTTATTGGGGGTATTTGACATTTAAAAGTAACATTGTATCTAAATCAGCATTTCTCAAACTGTGCGGCACGCCCACCTTGGGGGCCGTGACAACTCTACGAGGGGGGCATGAGCATATTGAAAAGTCGAAAACAAAATTTTATTTAATTAAATTTGTTTGTTTAACTTCAAAAAATTAGAAATACATTCTGGCATAATAAAAAATAAAATACACATTTATACTCATATAAATGTATCAGTGCTACACAATGTATTTTATAATTAATTTAAAAGTACAAAGTTAAGAACAAGTTTAATATTTACCAGCTACCCCCATGAGGTTGTCATATATAAAATTGTATACGAAAATTAATGTTGATAATTTTTGTACTGTTTATAATTAATTCCTTAACACTGCCAATTAAAAGTTACGCGGTTCGCATCCCAATGCCAACCGTTTTGCACGTAGGCACACATATGCGAT
>BMAV01018637.1:17683-30462 GCA_019973955.1 Trichonephila inaurata madagascariensis | reverse complement strand
TGTTTTGCCGAAAGAAATTTTTGTTCATAAAAAAACTTTGTTTTTGGATTCACACATTGCTGTCATCTTATATAATTCTGGTTATTTAGGGCTGTTGCCTGTATTTAATTATTTAGGTATAGAAATTGATCCAATGACACTTAAAAATTATATAGGAATTGACACAGAGAGAATTCAAAAATCGAAACGCCAGTCATTACCTTCAACAAAACTCACCAGAAAAAAGCTAAAAGCCAAAAAAAAGTCCAAATTAGCTAAAAATGAAGCTAAAGAGGGCTTAAGCTATAAATATGGGGAGTTTTGAAAATGTTTGTTAGTAGAAAAGTAATTATTTAGAGTTAAAATTATTAAATGTGTTTTACGAGAAACTGTTATTCAATATTTTTCTTCATGATAAAGCTTACTACACAAAATATTTTTAAGATACTAAATCTAAATTTTCAGAACATGTTTTATGTAGTTCTATCTGTGTTATGAATCAAAATCTAATCTCTGTGTATATATTTATGTACTTAATTGCTTTTTTATGGGAAAAAAAGCATTAATTTTTTAAAAAATTGAGTTTTTGCATAAAATTTGGCATATTTAAAAAACTTCCAAAAGCATAACAAATTTTTTGATTCCTATCACAGATAAAGATGTTATTTATGTACTGTATAAATATTATTTGAATATATTTATTAGAATTTTGTGTACAAGATTTGTCGTAACAGCAATTTTTCACCAAAATTTCGCTAAAAACGACAATTGTTATAGTATACAAAACTCTCCAGAAAACAACAAAAGGGCAAAATAAATGGCCAAATCAGTTTTACATGAAGCTAAAAAGAGCTTGAGCTATAAATATGGAGAGTTTAAAAAGTGTACAATTATAGGAGAAAATTTTTCATTTTGTATTAAAATCTTTAAATGCATTTTCTCAGAAAATGCATTTAAAATGCATTTTCTGTGTATATATTTATTTATTTTATTGCACTTTTTGTGAGAAAATAACATTAGTGTTTTGTAAAAAATTGAGTTTTTGCGTAAAAATTGACATATTTCAAAAACTTTTAGAAGTATTTACAAATTTTATAGCTATCAACACAGATAATAATGGCATTTATGTACTGTATAAATATTATAAGAATATATTAATTAGAATTTTCAATACAATCCTTAACGCAACTGCAATTTTTCACTAAAATTTCACTCAAAATTCCCAATATTTCCAAAATTAATTTTAACTTTGTAAAAACTGTATTGGAATTCTTACTTTTATGTCCCATTTCAAATAAAAAAATGTTTATTAAATTGAAATTTTATATATTTCAAAAAAAGTGCTCCGAAGGTAGTCACATACCTTAAGTATTGAAAAGGCTTAAGGTACTTTTATGTGTTACACAGTTCCATCTAAATAAAAGGTAACATTATTCTAAGGGTACCGTAATAATCAAGAATACATAATTGATTTTCAAAAATTTACACCAGTGCCAATTAATCGAGATCCATAAAAAAAAGGATCATTTACATTAATATAATATGATTGTACTTGCTTTGATTATGCCTAAAAGACAAAAGGAGACGGTGAATGGTTTGGACAAAAACTGTTTCTGTTTGTTATATTCTAGGGCAATGATTCTCAACCTGGGGCCCATCAGCCATTTTGGAGTTACCCGATCATGGCCCAATGCACTAAGAAATTACATTATTGCATAACAATGCACAAAAAATTTAATAGGAGATTCTATCAATGAAGCAATCAAATGTATCAATTTTGGAATCAATTGTTTGTTTTTTTTAAGTCTTAGAATGTAAGTAAGGTCATACATGAAAAAAAATTGAAATTATTAAAATTAATAATTGTAAAAAATTCGTCAAAATTCATAAAAATAAATATTTGTGTGTGTGTGTTTGATAGAAAAGTTAATATAGTATTAAAATAAACGCCAAAAATGAGTTTTCATATTTTGATAAATTTTGTTTGCCAATGTTGCTTTGATTTTATAGTCTGCTTTTTCTTTTATCTACATGTTGCGGCCGGCGTGGAATAAATATCATGTGTACGCGGCCCGAGTGAAATATCTGTCATGTGTATGCGGCCAGCTTGAAATACCTACCATGTGTATGTTTCCCGGCTGAAAAGAAAGTTGAGTACCCCTGTTTCGGGGGAAGGAAATTTATGGAAAAAAACATTTTGAGTTATACTTCACGTTTTATATCACGACCTCATTAAACAATAAGTCATCATCTTAATTGCTTTATGGCCAGTAGAGTGATTTCATCTGCGTTTTCAAGTTCGTCGAGCTGATGCTGCCTTGCATCCCTTATTAGCATTCGTGAAATGTTACAGTTTCTTGTTTTTGGGTGGCCTGTTATTCGAATGTTCATGGCCATGAACTGGCATCACATCATAATTGTTGAAATTCAAAATCCTCATGTTTGCATAGTGTACCAACTTAGTGAGTACAGTGACAGCTCAAAAATTAATGTCCTCTCTTGACACTGTCTTAAAATTATGGGATTACTAATAACATTATTGTTGTTTTGTAGTGTGACGTCAGTTGACAGTCAATCATTCAATTCTAAATTGGAACAATCCGCATCCAATAATAACAAGGATTCATGGTTTGGGAGGTTGTCATATACGGCTGTTTGTTGTCACGTTTCCATATTATTATCATTGTGAAGCACAACTATATATATCTAACATGATCAGATTGAAAACAATATGTCTTCCGATAGTACCTAATGCATTATCCAGCAGGATACTGCGTCCTAATACGACACATAATAGTCCAAAAGCCATAAAAGGTAAGAGTTTCACACGTGAACACCTTTTTGTGCTCATCTGCGACGTGATTTATTGTATTTACTTGAGCTTCAGTGACCCCTTGAGCAAGGGCTGGGAAAGCTCGGGTGTTCTAATCAATTGGTTGAGGTTCAAAATTACAAGGTCCATCGCCAATAGTCCTCACGTTGCTCTAACAGGCGACGTTAATAAAAATCCCTCTCACGTATCCATTTTTCTCTTTCTGAAGACTAAACGTAACATGTATTTGTAAAGATGGTTGTACATCGTTAAATAAATTTTTACGCTGATGCACTCTTTCAAAAATATGTTACTGCCTCTGCTGCCACATTTATATGATCTATATCATTTTGAAAATATGATATTATAGCTCATTGCATTGTTGTACTGTGCTTAAATAAACAATACTTACTGTTCGAAGCTGTCACTTTTTTTGAAGGTTTTTAATCCTTTTTTCATACTGCAACTTGCTGTGTCGAACTTCCTCTATCCCACAGTACACACACACACACATATGAATGCGTTGCTGTGGTTTTGCTTTAATACGTTGATTTAATATTATTCTAAGCTATTGAATGCAATCAAATTAATCTTCGTTTACAATTTTGTAAAGTTGAAATTAAGCACACACACACATTAAACATCATTACATGTTTTTAATTTGCATTTTATTCATCTCCTTTTTGAATAAAGGTATAATACATGAAATACGGCGTTTTTAAGTAACAACATATGGAGAGTTATTTTTATAAATGGGGAGACTAACTTTCATATTTATCAAGTTTTAATATTTTTATCATTTTAATATAACAATAAATAAGTTTAATAGAGCTTATCGCTAATCGGTGCACAATATTTATCAGTAACCCGCGTTTCGCTGACTCAAATATATTCGAATGTTTCCCTGCACGAGAGCATGCAACACATAGTTGCTCATTTTAAAACAAATTTTATAAGTCCAAGCATCAAATTGACATTGTGTTATTTTGGTATTTACTTATGGTCATCGCGAAAACCAAACGAATCGGGAATTGAAGCCTTTTGAATGGTATTGGAGATTCTGACGAGATCTGTGGAATACGTGGCAATGGGAAAATTTCTCCTTTAAACTTTACAATCCAAATGTTTGCTTCAAGAAGCTTTTTGATAGTTATTTTGATGAGACAGATCAAACGTGTAACCTTGCATAATCTAGATGGATTCAAGTAACGCAGCAGAATAACCAGTGAACCAATCTTCAACCGAAGATCGTATGGTGACATACAGGATATATTCAGAGAATTCAAAAACTCATTTGGAAAATTTTCTGTTTTGTTTTCATCAACAGTAGTGTCGATTGATTTAAAAGGCATTGAATCAACATGCAATAACTGTGTATTTCGGGAAGTTTATTTCGCCAATATCAACATTTTTTCTGAATAACCCTTCAAGCGGTCTGCACGTAAAATTCCGCCATTACAGAGATGCTTTTTCTGCCTTCAAGCAAGATTCCCAAAAGCGGCCGAGCCGCATTCTTAAAAATACGGCTCAACCGCTTTTGAACACCCCACCTGAAAGCAAAAAAATATGTGCGGTGCATTTTTGAAGCATCTCCAGAATGGCAAGACTAAGTGCAGATCACTTAGAGTGTTAAACAACAGGACTACAAAACCAATCTTTATCTAGATAATTATGCAGTATATCCAGGAAGACACTTTAAATCAGTTCCTTTTTTGTCTGAAGATCAGTACAGAAATTGTCTGGCTATTTAATACATTATGAATTGGGATACATTTCTACTTCACCGTTGTTTCCAATATCCAGCAGTAGGTAAAAAAATATTTGCTCTGATTAATCAACTTGCAATTGTACGCGCGTGTTCATGGTCAATCGAAGTGTTTTGACATCTTACCATCAAAACGATTGTTTCAAACAAACCTTAAATTCGTGAGAAAAAGTTATTCGAAGAATAACTTGTAATATCTGTCAGAAATCAACAGATAGTAGAAGGACAGCACCACCAAATATTTTTTCGTTGCCGTTTAAATCTTGCAAAGTTCTATGAAATGCTTCGAGTGAATGTCTATGGGCAATGCTACACTCATCCCCGATTGTGATTGAACTCCTTTGAAATACCATAGCCAAACCGCATTTTTTTTCAATGGTACACATTGCGTCTGGTTACTTATGAATGTCTAATGGCAGTTGTAATGCTGAATTTGCGTTTTTTCCAGCATTTAGCAAAGTGGAAGCAATGTATGAAGATGCAATTGCCAATGAAATTTTCTGTTGATCGTATTTTCCCAAGACTGCGAATGAAAGTTTAGTAGCTATAGGAAATAAAAATACTCTTGCAAAGCCATTTCACCTCATTCCGGCAATATCCAGAAAAATTAAGGGAGTTTCTGAAATCCGAATCCAGGTTCTCGTTTCTCATCCCGAGACGCGCCTGTTTCCGACTTTTGGAGCTTCTGCTCCTGCAAGTTCCATCCCTGATGGGGGGTGAACTCTATCATACTGCATAATCTGACAAAGTTAATCGAAATTCTAAAGTCCAATTTCAGATTCTTGTTCCCCACCCAGAAACACACCGGGAGTGCACTTATTCCAAGAATTTTTAGATAAGCCTCTGTCATGGTTCGCTTAAAATACTGTCGTCTGGCATTATTATTTTATATACGACCTGGAATTTCTCGAATTGTATTAAATATTCTGATTGGCCTTTTCAAAAATATATCCAACTTCTCCGGTCAGTCAGGAACCCACTGTCTGCGTCCCTACGTCTGCAAGTCAGACTGATACCACTGTACGCGCATATTACGGTCGTCCGTCATTATTCGATAGTTACAAAAACTCTTAAAATACGATTTCAGATTCTCCTTCCCCGCTCCAAAGCACACATTGGACTGAATTTTGGTGCCCTAGCGCGTGCAAATTCAGCAGCTAGAGGAAATTAAAATGTGAATGCTAAGGTATTCCACCTAATTTCGGCAATATCCTGCAATATTGCTATACAATAACAATGTATTTAATTCAATGATAATTTACGTTGAAGCAAAAGCTACAATGTTATATTAACCTCTTAAAAGTCACCGCTGTATATAAACGTTTCTCTTAGCCAAAGCGTTAATTGCCCCAGACGTATAAATACGTCTTTCCGAAGTACGACCTTTTCTGTGCACTGCTATCCATAAATAAATCCCGATGACTTTGGCACGTAATAAAAGGACATTGGCAGTATTTGCGAAGGATTTACTTATTTCAGAGAATTTGCTTATCGCAAATTGCCCTCCCCATACATCACATACGCGTGCCTACGTGGAAAATGGTGGCATTGGGAAGCGAACTGCGTAACTTTAAATCGGCAGTAAAGTAAATAATTTTAATCCGTGGAAATTATTAAGATACGTGTTAATTTGGCAAGCGCATAGGGTCACTTGAAATTATACAACTTGTTCTTAACTTATTATTGTTAAATAAATTGTAAAATACATTGTGCAGTACTAATAGATTTATAAGTGTATTATGTCATTGTAAATGTGTATTTTATTTTTTATTATGTCAGAATGTATTTTGTTCGTTTACTTTCAGTAAAAAAAAATAACTTTTTTTAAAAAATAACCTTCTGTTTTTGACTTTTTAATATGCTAGTGTCCCCCTTGTGAAGTTATTCACGCCCCCCCCCCAGGTGGGTGCATCCAACAGTTTGAGAAACGCTATATTATATTGTATATTCTTCGCAATATTAAAATTATATAAGCAAAGTAATACTATTTCATTAGTATACAATACCTACGTACAGTAAAAATAATGCTGAAAACTATTCATTCGTACTTTGAATTTATTACATAATTTACGAAAAATATACATTCTAAAAAAGTAATGCAAAATAAACTGTTCTTTCTTTTCATATATGTTTACATATTTTTTGTTATTCGTCGTAAATAATCGCAGTGTGAATATAAAACTAGGAAATGCATGGGCTTTTTCTTTTCTAATAAGATCAGGGAATCGATTTTCCTTTTCGGTCGTACAAGGACAAGAATTTCAATTTTCACGTTTCCTTGAAATGTTTTATTTTAATTTTTTGCCACTTTTGACTGTAACTTTTCTTTCAATTTAATCACATTTTCTGAAAAAAGATGATGGTTGTGAAATTATGTAATATAATATTTCTTCAACCTTAGTAAAAAAATATTCTGATAGAATTTTGTCTGAATATGAGATTGGAGGAACGAAAAAACGATAGAATATTACAAAAAATAGGGGGGTGGGAATTATATTAAATCTTTCCTGTGGAATGCAATAGAAAGTAAGAAATGTAAGAAATCATCTATATATAAAATTTATGATTCTGGAGGTATATAGCATCATGAAAATGAAATACAAAAAAGAAATTAAAAAGAAATATGTAAATTTATCATGAAGAGTTTTGAAATTCTTTAGAAATAAGAACACACATTTTCCATTCATTTTATCAAAAATCCATGAAATTAAGTGATTTATTTCTTATTAATTTTATGACCATTGGAGGTAGAGGAACTGATACTAGTAGTAATAATTTTTACGTCATTAGTAAATAAACAGAATATTTTTCTCAGTAATGCACAAATCAAATTCTTATTACGATTTTGGATGGTTAATTGAATCTCTATAACCCCTATTCTTATTTTGAACATCTTTAAAATCCTCTTTCTTCATAAAGAATGAATATGTCAAGAGAGGCCTTAAAAACACATGTGTTTTTAGAATAGAATTGACATTCACGCCTGTATTTACTTTAAACTGCAGAAAATGCGAGAATGCAATCATTTAGTTTTTGCAACAACTGAAATGGGTATATATTGATTATTAAAATATTTTCTTATTTAGTATCTATGCACAGCAAAGTTGAGGGAATAAATTATTCTATCAAATAAATCATTTTCTTGAAACACAAATTATGATAGTAAATATAGAAAATTGATGTTTATCATGATTTATAAATTTTTGATTTATTGATAATAAATTGAAAAAAATTACGAAAGAGTAATAAAAAGGTTTGTTAATTGCAGAAATATCATTTTTTTTAAAATTACAGAACTAAGATGAAAGCAAAGAAGGTATTTGTGGACTGTTTGGGAAATAAGAAGAAAATTATTTGTCAATGTAAAAAATATGTATATACAGTAATGCCTGGAATGAAATAAAATAATATCCAATTTCTTAAACATAATCTTGTTTTCAATTTTTTTTATTTTTTTTTTTTGTGTGGAAACCTTTTGTTTTGTTTCTTTGAATAATTTTTAGATATTTTAAGAATTGATATTGACTGAAGATAGAAAAAAATATTCAGGTTGAAAAATATGCCATGTTTATAATGTCCCCAGCGCGAATAAATAACAAGGAAACTTTATTTCTTTTAAATAAAGAATGAACGATAATTTTGATTTCATAAGAAATAAGCCTCTATTACATTATGTGTTTGTCTTTAAAAATGTGGTTTCATTAATTAATATCTGAATTTATTTGTATTATTAATGAAGATTTACCTGCAAGGAAAATTTACTTTGTGACCAAAGCTTCAAACATGAAGATGTTTAATTTACAAAAAACAAAATTTTTACTACAGAAATATATAAAATCCATACAATAATTATTTAATAATAGAAACTAATATCTGATTACAGGTTTCTTGAAATTTTTCAACTATTAAAATAAATCAAAAGCTTCTTTCGTTGATTGCTTAGTCATTAAATTGAAATATTGGGAATTTGAATTAGGTTTATATCCAAAACGTTGAAGAATTAATAAATTAAGAAACTTTATATTACTTCATTAAAAATGTTTATTATGTAATTGATACAATTACTTATTATTGGTTTTTTATTTCATTCTTATTTATTACATCAGAATTTAGAGAAATCCAGGTGATATCTTCTGCATACATTAAAAGTAACCAAGTATAGTAGTATTTACATAAATTATGAAACATAGAATAGTGATAAGAAAATCTAACGCTTAAAGTGCAGTTTTCCTATATGATTTAAAATATGTTTTCGTAAAAACACATTCTTGAAATTTAAAAAAAAAAAGTTAATTCGTTTTCTTTTCTTTCACTATGTGAGATTTTAACTGTTGTGCGCAAAAATATTCCACTTAAGAAATTTTTTCTTTTCATATTATGTGCAATAATGCAAAGCGTGATTTCGTTATAAATAAAGCAGGATGCAATGCATTTTAATGCATTTGCGAAACTAAAAGTCATTACATATATAATCCTTTTCTTTCTTTCTCATTTTACATAATACATTCCTATTCAAAACTTTCTTAGCTCCCCTCCAAATACCCCCCTAAATATATGTCTATATATGGCAATTAACAACTGACATCACAGCAACTATCTTGACCTTTTACGATTTTTTAAGAAATAACAACACGATTTGATATGATATCTTCTATTTTAAAGCTCTTGTCACACATATGTGTCTTCATCCGTATAAAATTGAACAACGTTCTCACGGAGATAACACTGATTCATTCAAGAGTGTAGCTACTTAAAGTATTGTAGATTATTTAATTCCTGGTTCACTTGGATGAAAGAGAGGAGAGAAAGAATATTACAAAATTTTAAAATGAATTAGTCAATAATTGTATATGTTGAAATGTAGATCCTATTGCTAAATATTACCTAAGCAAACGATTTTTTTATAGCTGCTCCATTTTTTGGAGGGAAAAGTTTAATTTTGTGTCCAGAAACCACAACATTTACTTAAGTTTTTGCATTAGATTGGGAATTATTCTCATATTTATTAGTAACAAGTCAGCTACTTAATAATATGTTGTTATCGCAAAATTTCCATAGACTAGTAATAAGACGACCTACTCTTAATTGAATTTAATCGAATATTTGTACAATGATATTATAAATAGAACAATGTGTTTGAAAACAATACTATAAAAAAAGTTTAATTAGTACAATAGGAATATTTCTCTACATGGCAAAGTCAGCATTTCCGTATCTGCTTGAGATATAATTTATGAAGAATTAAGTTATTTTCTGCTCATCATAAGAGGGAATGCAAATAGAATCAAATATCAAATTGTCTTGCAGAACTATCAAATATATTTTCCCGAACGCTGAATTGCACATTGTTATAATGTAATGGTGGAAACTACAAAAATGAATCAATTTACCAAATAAATTCTCAACCGAATCTCAAAATTTTTAATTTAATAAATCAGTAGATATATACTAAAAATATATAATGAAATATACTTATCAAAGTACTGACGAATTACAATTCATTTCCAAATCAGCTATGCTTCTGGAAAAGAATTGATTACAAAATGAAAATTATTTAAACTTTAATAAAATTGCTTTTAGCATTTTAGCTAGTTGATATTTTGCTGCTATCTAAGAGCTAAATAGAAGTGCATATGGCAGTGGAAACGCACGTCAAATAATTTTAATAATTACTTTATCCACTAAAGAAGGTAATAAAATTACGCGAAATAGAAAAATAGAAATTTATACAACAGAAAAAAGTTTACTATTTTATAAATTCGAAAGAGTTTTTTTATTTATTTATTTTAAGCTTTAAATAATGCAATCATAGATTGAAAGATTGCAATAAGGCAATAATTTTAAATCAATTATTAATTTTAATTCTTTTTCTTGTATGAGATTTTTTTTTTCTATGGAAACTTTGAAATATGTTGAAAAAAATGAATGAGAAAATATTAAAGATGGCGAATTAACTCTTCACTACCAATATTATTTTGAAAATTTCAAACGTAATTATTGATCTGCAGTTTTCAATCTTTTAATACATTATTTTACAAAAAGGTGGATACTCTAAGTGAGAAGGGAAATATTTCATTAAATTACTTTTTTCAAATCCCTACCGATTGTGGATAGATATTCTCTCTATAACTTATTATTTCCTTTTTATATATATGTAATGATAATTAAATTAGATTAAAAATTAAATTCCCTATCTAGTAATTCACTTTAAATTTACCTCCTCACCTCTTCAAGTATCAAACTAATGACCCATTTATTTCTTCCGAACATATGGCCTAGCCAATAAACATGTCTAATTCCAGATCGTTATATTTAAAGCCTTATATGTCAGCATTAACTTTTAAGGGCACTCATGAACGCCGCGATCGGTATTTTAAGTGTTTAACCCACTTAAGATTCTGTGGCGTTCTTTTTCTCTCTCTGCATCTTGCTTCAGATAATGTGTAACTTTGAGCAAATAAAAACCTTGTTAAAAACTAAGTCTGTTTCTGACTTTAAAATCATGTCATATATATATATATATATATATATATATATATATATAAGTTTAATCGAAGTACAATATGTCACACAAAAAATATACGCACCCAGACGAAATTGAGCTATTATCATGAAACTTGGTAGGAATGTAGTCAGCTAAGATACATGCAAATGATTTAAACTTCGGCTTCAATGAGACAAAGGCAAGCATGCTCTGCGCATATGAGATGCGTATCTGGGAAAGTTTAAAATCATGATTGCTCGTGCCGTAGAGTTATTCAGACAAATCTGTTCAATTGGAGGGATGGTATTGAGACTAAAGATGCCTCAAAGACATAATCGGTGACAATACTAGCAAATACCGGACTGAGAAAGGGGACGTATAGCATGCCTCATAAAAGCAGGTTTGTGGAACAGGTTTAATGGCCTCCATCTTGGGCAGAGTGATATGATAGTTACTCGGCGTTGCCAATAATGGATAACAAAAATGGTAGTCTACCGTCGCAGAGGGTCAATGCGTCCTAGAAACACAAATGCGAGCGATGATCGTGTAATCATATGAGTGGCCACCTTTTCACGAGCAACGTCGCTAGAATCGGTTCGACACCATTTACCACCTTCCAGACATCCGGTGGTATCAGGGGAAACTATTAAGATAAGACTGGACTCAGGAATAAAAAGCCGAAGCTCATTAAGACACCTACCACTAACCCCACATCATACGCAGTTTCGATTGGATTTTTACCTAACTAGGACAAGCTGGAGACTAACCTACTGGAGGCGTTGGGTCTTCAGCGAGGTATTCTGTTTCAGTCTCAGTACTGATGGCCTGCGCATGTGGAAGAAGTCAGGTCAATGATACGATCACACGTTTGTTGTCGAGAGACCTACGGAAATTACACAAGGTATGACAGTGTGGAGAAATTTGTTGGGACACATAATCCCCTGTAGTCGTTACTTGGACGGCAGGAAGTTACGTGAATTAAATTTAACACCAGTTGTACTGCCTATGCTATCAAGTCACTCAGATGGCATTTCTTTAGCAACAAGACAATGCTCTTCGTCTTACTACGTGACTCTCTCAACAATATTTTTAAGGGTATGAAGTACACATGGGGCCTTCCAGGTCCCAAAATCTCTCGGCAATTAAGTACGTCTGGAATGTCGTTGAGAGTCAACTGAAGCCATACCCAAACACTAGTAAATTAACTATCCAGTTGAAAAATATTAAAGCATGAACTTCCGCAAGAGGTCTAGGTGACCTCAATTATTTAATGTCACGTCGTGTTTTGGCTTGTATAGCTGCCACAGGTGGATATACTACGTACTGTTTTGTAACCTTTCTCATGTCATATCTTTTTAATAAAACAATCTGTTCTTTTGAATTTATAATCGTTTGCTTATCTCCTCACAAATTTGCTTGCATGATAAATTTCGGGCAAGTTGCACATTTCCTTCTGGGTTCATATATATGTATATATATATATATTGACAGAGTGTATATTGTTGCAAAATTGTCAGAACTTCAAATGTATAGATTTATATTCTACACTAGCTGGAAAACCCGTTCTTCGCAAAGTTGAACTGAAAAATTAAACAATACAGATTAAAGGATAAATAAGTTTTTAATGAGTTAATTTTACGAGAATTGCAAATTAAAGAAAAATTTTTTTGCATAGCTCACCTGAACAAAAAAGAAAAAAAAAAAACCACCTTTGTTAAATTTTAAGTCTGTAGATCTAA
>BMAV01018636.1:0-103311 GCA_019973955.1 Trichonephila inaurata madagascariensis | reverse complement strand
AGTTTTTTGTATAAAACTTATAGTAAAAAAAAGGGGAATTTTTCATATGAAAAGAAAAATATTTAAAATATTTTAATAAAAAGATTCTTCCAAAAGTAAAGCTAAATTTTTACGTCAGAAAGTTTAAAAAAAAATTTTTTTTTGTCTCTCTATACAATTATTTCACTTTACATTATCATTAATATTAATTAAATGTTTCAATTATTTTCCATAATGGATTTTTATACTACTTTAGGAATAATTGTAATCTTTTAAAAAATAAAATAGTGCTATTAAGGATATTTTAGGCGTATTAATTTATTCCTTTTTAATTAAAGGATGTAGAAAACTGAGCAGAATTAATGAGAAGTATTTAAAATAAAAACTGATATTTGAAACTATAAAATGCCAAGTTTTGTCCAATTATAATACATATCAGCTAAAAGTTCTTACAAAAAGAGCTATATTTTTCCTCATTGGGAATAATTATTTCATAAATCATTCAAAAATATATACCTATACGTAATTATTAAATCATTAGCCATACACATTTTAAGTAAATAAAAAAATATTCAATTTGCTTTATTTGAGTTTTTAATGAATAAAAATAAACGTTTAATTAATTAATTTGATAGAAATAAAATGTATTATATGAGCATCTGCAAGTTGAAGTACTTATATTAAGAAACTACTGAAATTTTTTCTATAACTTTCAATTTCATATGAAACAACCCACATTTTTTGAAAATGGTATATATTTTGCGGAACAAGTGATCAAAATACTTTTTATTGAAATAAAATATATATATACCCACAACTGATCAAAAAACTTTGTAAAAAAGGCCCCCCTCGTGTGTCCTTCTCTTTAATTATCCGCGTGAGCTAGAGGTGTACGATTTTCAAAAGGAACAAACATGTTTATATTCTTAATATGTCTTTATTAAGAACTATAACTTAAACTTTAAACACAGATTAGATAATGATTATATGTGAGAATCTACGATGAACAAACACACACATACAAGTAATACCGAATTAATCTTACTGGACCACTATCAATATCAACCCGCCTAATCTCAATTCCAAGAATAACACAAGTCCTAATATTTAATAGTCAATCCTACCTTAATCCAATCGTCGCTCTGATTCTAGAGAGTGGCGTCTTTACGCGAGTGCAACGGTATGCACTTTGACCTAATGGCTTTATCTTCGGAATAACCTCCGTTGGCCGTCCTTTCACAATTGTATCAATCTCACATAACATTCCCCAAAATACCATTTTACTTACTGAAACTTCTGTTATTTAAAAGCTATCTAATTTGCATTTAATCTTCACGTTTCACTTCTTGGGTTTTGGTTGGAAAAGAGTTGCCATTAATCTTGGCCCCAAAAAGTACCCAAAGGACATGTTAAAAAAAAAAGACGCTTGAGCCCGTCACAACTTACAAAATACACATTCATCGGTTTTCATAGTAATAGTACACTGAAGTGCCATTGAATTAGAGGTAACAAGGGCTGTGCAAATTGTGAAGCGCTGCGCATCATTTATGCGCAAATGAGGGCGCTATGGTAACTGCATATATAGCACGTACTTTGGTTGTTCTGAATTAGTTCTTTGAATGGCCAGTATGGGTAAACTGCTTGATTTAGACCTCTTCGATTGCGGACAAATCGTAAGTGCGCGACGCATGGGTCATTTAATTTCTAAAATCGTCAAACAGCTAGGATTTCCGAGGTCGACAAAGTCAGAAGTACATAGATAGTGGACAAAAATTTAGCAATCCGGCGAACTGCAAAGGATAAATAGCCTTAACAGTGCATGGTGAGAGACGGATCAGGCGTATTGTATTCACGTCAGCGAAGCCAAACATTAGCTTAAGTTACCACCCAGTTGAATGAATGTGCCAGTCGTACAATCAGTAAACACACTATGTAACGCTCGCTTCAACATATGGGTTTTCTGGAGCCCTCAACCTACAAGAGTACATTGCTCAATGCTCACCATCGTACTGCACGCCTTGCCTGGGGAAGAGTGCACAAAGACTGGAGTGTAGAGGTCTAGAAACGAGTAGCATGGTGTGATGAGTCTCGATTCAGACTACTTAACGCCGACGGGAGACTGAGAATATGAGGTCAGGCTCATGAAACCATAGATCCTGCACGCCAGGTTGGAACCGTACAAGGGCATGGTGGCTCAATCATGGTCTGGGTTTTTTTTTCGGTGCACTATTTGGGATCTTTGGTGCGTGACAACCTCCCTCAATGCAATTAGGTGCGTAGAGTTGCTGGGTGATCACCTCCCTCTGTTTATGCTGTTCAGTTATTCGCACGGTAATGGAGTTTTCCAGCAAGATAACTGTACCTCTCACAAGTCCCTGTTGGCTACTGGCTGGTTGGATGAGCACTCCTCTGATTTTTCTGTCATAAATTGGCCACCTAGAAGCCTTGACTTAAATCCTATTAATCAACTTTGGGGTGTTTTGGAACAAGGCGTGAAAGGCTATCACACAACACCAACGAACTTTACTGAATGATGGACAGTTTTAGCCAATATTTGGCAAGCCATTCTCGTGAATGTTTCCAGAAATTGTTGATTCTATGCCTCGTCGTGTGGCAACCGTCATAAAGATCAGAGGAGGCCCAACTCGTTACTATGTAGGTATCCCTAATTCAGTGGCACTTCAGTGTTTATGGCATAATTAGCAGATAAGTTCATGTAATTATTTTATTTTAATACCTAAAGAATAAAACACAATATCTTTGCAAATTCATCACTTATTGGACTTTTATACTTTTTTTAGAAAATGATTTATAAAACTCTTTTATTGTTTTTAGAGTTATCAAAACTTTCTGATGGAGAGAAATACATGGATAAAACAAACAGCAGTTCTTCTAGTAAATGCAAGGTTATTCGTAACACCGTCCAGCGTTTCAAAGTGTTGCAGCGTAAAAAGAAACTCTGAGATAAGGGCATCAAGAAAAAAAATATTTGAAGGAATGCAAAACTACTCAAGTTTCGCTTACATACTTTACAGGCGTTGTATGTGTGAAACCTTAGCGTGCATCAGTGGAATGATCTACACTATACTCAATATGGTATAACCATCGTGTTATCCGAAAATTCGATCATTTGCATTTGACTAAAGGCTCATTCACATCAAGGCGTACAAATCGAGTGTTAAGCGTCTAGCCAATCAGAGACTTCTTCTCGGGCGAGAGGAAGACTCTGATTGGCTAGACACTTAACACTCGACGTTTGTACTTGGTGTGAATGCGGCTTAAGTTTCCTAATCCCCTTTCCTACTTGATATAACAGAACAGTATGAAAGGATAACACGTGCTATCAATTAACAGTGATAGTACCATGTTGAATAGTGTGGCAGGAACTAAACTATCACAAACTATCGTGTAACCATACATCGTTTGTCAAGTATGTAAAGTAAGTTTTTACTATAGTGCTTCAAAACACTGAAGGGTATTATGGATAAACATGTATTGATCTAATTTTAAAGGTTATATATATATATATATACCTGTTACCGTTTAAGTGCGAAATCCGTTATTTCATAGAATAACTAGATATTTCATGAAATAACTAGATGTCAGTTAAAGTATATAAAATTATTGAATTCTACGCTTTAACTAGGCATTCCATAGAATAACTATTACTTTGTCGTTAAAGTATGAAATACGGCCCTAGAAAGTTTTTGAGCCAGTTCTAGCTGCTTTTAGTCAGATTGTAACCGTTTATAGTTGCTTTGGGGTTGGAGTTTTTCGATTAGGAAAAAGAGATGGCCAAATAAAAAAAAATTGTACTCTAGTTCTCAGTTCAAGGATACGTGAGCGATAGTTAATTTCTATTGAATAAGTTCCAAATATTGACACAACGCTTCCTTCTTTTGAACAGCTCAAGTTGCAGCACTAGACAATGATTTAAAAGTGCTCGTGCAAAAAAAATGTGTAATAGTAAAAAATGTGCTTGGTTCAAAAATAATATGCAATGCAATTCAAAATGTCATCACAGCAATCCTTGCTCTAATAAATACTGAAAAGTAAAATAAAGGGTGTTTCATAAAATATAAGTCAATATCCTATTACATTTTGTTTGGAAAATGTTTTCACGTTTTATGAAGCAACAGCCTTTCTTCCCAACATGTATTTTTTTGGTAACATATAAATAAAATTATTTTTGCAAAATATTCTTTTTTTCACATTCCGTTAGCTATTGTTAGCAATATGAACAATAATACATTATACGTCTGCTTTTCCTTATTATTTATCAATTAACCATCCGTAATAGGAATGAATTGTATTTTTCGAGAGATTTTGGCTATTTGTAATCAATTAATTAATAAAATTACTTTGAAATTGTTTTTAGCTCTTTGACAATATATCGTAAATTATTTCATAGAATAACTTGGTAATGTATGAAATTGTTCATCTATTATATACTTTAACTGACTTGTCTAGTTATTTCATGAAATGTCTAGTTGTTCTACGAAGTAGTAACTGAGTTATACACTTTAACGTTAACATATATAAGCAAACATATATTTCAACTGAATTATGTTCGAATGTATTAGTAATTTAATAGTTAGAGTTGAAATAAAATTTTCCCTGTATTGTAAAAATACAATACTATTTCCCTTTTATAATTAAAATATTATAGAATTAATAAAAATATGTTTAAAATAATGTTGTAATTTACATAAGCAAACTAAAAACAACACAATTTTTAAATATTAAATTTTAAAAAAAAAGTTATACTATTTTTAGAGCCAAACATTAGGTCACGAAATTTTTCTAAAAAAAATAAATAAAAAAAAAAAAGTAAGAAAAGAAAGAAGAGCCCTCTTCGTTTATAAAGGTGTTCCTTCTAAGGCCCATGCTGACCGGTTCGTTATGAATGCGAGCAGATAGGAAACGTAAAGGTGGGAATATTTCCTTCCACGTTTTTTTTTACTTTTCCTTTTTTCCCCCCTTTTTTCCCGTCTCAGACCTTCGTTTTATCCTGGAAAAAGCAGGAAAGAGGAGGGTAGAGACCAGCTGCGACCACCGTCCGACCGACCACTCTCGAATAAGATGAGGAACATTCGGCGAAGGGAAAAAAAGGGGGAAAAAAGGAAGAAAAAAAGCAAACCTCTAGGAAGGAAAAGCTGCGGGCCGGAGCGGAGGAGAGATGTGGAGGGAAAAAAAAGGGAAAAAAAGAAGGAAGGGGAGGGAAAGAAAACTGAAATAAATAAAAGAAGTGAGGGGAAAAAATTGGGAAGGAAAAATTTCAAGTTGGCGAATTTCACTAGGGGTAGGAAAATTATTTATTAGGTGGTTGCCCACTTTTTTTTTTTTTTTTTTCCAAGGGAAAATATTTTCGCTGGCGATATTTTCTCCCTCGTATTATTCTAGATTTCATGGTGATTGAGTGATTACAGATGATTTGGGGATGTTGGGGATTGAATCTTCTGGAGCGATGGGTGACAGATGCGTTGTATTAACAGTAATCACATTTCGTTTTTTTTTTTTTTGTTCGTAAGAATAAAATTATTTTGTTGAAAAAATGCTAGACGTAGATAGGAATTTTAAAATTATTAGATATGGATAGTAAAAGTTTTTTTTTGCATGTGCAATCAAACCAAACGTAGGTATTTTGTTTTCTTAGTGCAATTTAATTCGCCTGTATTTTATCAAATTTACTTATGTTTCAAACTGTAATTGTAAGATGAGGTGAAACATTTATATGTGCATAAAATTTTTCCATTGTTTATCCCGCCTTTTTATTTGATTTTATTCATTTGTAGAGATTCCACTTTTTTTTAACAAAAACAATTATTCTGAAATTTATGTAAATGGTTCAGAACTGAGTTCCGATGTATGATGTAATATACGCGCATACCCCACAATGGCTTTTATCATCAGGGTTTTTTGTAATCAAATTAGAAATTATTCTTAGACGTTTTGTGCTAAGAAATGCTTTTATTGAAGATGACCGACTTTGGAAAGTGACACATTTTATGTGTGAATCACACCATGTAAACAATACCTTTATAAACATATAGGCATGGAAGTGAAATCTAAGACTAACAAAAATGATCTCCTCTTATTAGTGACGCACACAAGGGCGGGGGGGCCTAAACCCCCACCAAAACAATTGATTTTTTTATTGGTTGTAATCCTAGGTATATAGTTTAGTTATGTATTTGTTATCAATAATTAAGTTTAGTAATTAATGCTAATTAGTTATTCAATGATTAACTTTTTACTGATTTTTGTTCCTGAAAATCGACAAAATTAAAAGAATATGTTGGGTGGATTCGAAAGCATGATTCGAAAATGGTGGACTTTCAGCTCTGAATCCCCCTCCCCCTTGAAAAATTCATGTATTCCCCACTGGCTCGCATAGAAGCCCACGACTTCTAAAAAATAATTAAAAAAATTTTTAATGATTCTTTTTTTGATCCACGTTCGGGAAAATGATTTAAAAAAGCATAAAAAGTATAACCCTGATATTTAGTATCACTTTGATTAGAATGCATTTTAAAATTTTTTTTAAAATTTTGACAAAATTTAACATTTAAAATTTTTGGGGAAAACTAATTTAAGGGTTCTTTTTCCCAAAAGTTCTCCCTTTGTACAAAAATTTTTTGTAATTTAAAATTTTTCCAAAAACCCCCCTGTACAGAGGTTTAACTATGATATTTTTAAAAAAATTTAAAAAATTTTTAGAGTTACAAAAATTTGAAATAATTATCGGCGTATTTTCTTAAAAAATTTTTCCCCTTGTTGTAAAATATGGATAAACCCACCCAGTTATGCATTTCAAAATTTAGTTGAGCCTCTGTACAGGGGTTTGAGTTAAATCAGGCAAAATTTTAATACAATAGATGCATTTTTACAAAAGGGAGAACTTTTGGGAAAAAAAGGTTATTCTAAGTAATTTTTTGCCAAAATAGTATTTAAATAATTTTTTTTTTAAAATGTCCTTATCTTTTATCATTATTCTAATTTGCAAAATATGAAAATTTTTCCTTTTAAACCGTTTTTGAAAATCACGGTTCCGCTAGCGGATCCCTTTTAAAACTACCCATTTGATTACGTTCGGTGGATGATTTAATATAAGTCACGTTGAATTTTTTCATTTTTTTCTATTCCCCCGTTAAAAAGTAACCCAATAATTAATTTTTTTAAAAATGGGCTGCTTTTTTTGCAGCTAAGATATGGTAAGTTCCAAGGTGTGAGAGCCATTCCATTTGTGGCACCATCTAGTGGCGACTTCGGCTACCATTTTTTCGACGTTTGAATTTATTCAATTCAAACTTTCTTCGGATGCTAAACATTGCACGGATTTAATTTTTTTGGGGTACCAGGGCCCAAAACGATATAAGAGATGTTTACGCCACAAAAATAGGGTTTGCCTACGATTTTTGATTCCCCGAAATTTATAGACTCCCGCTGGGGTCAAAACCCCCCCTCCATTTCCCGTAATCACTGAGCCGATTAAGTGAATTATGGATTGCGCAGTGTATTAATAGGTTAAGGAGGAAAATAAAAAATTTTTTAAGGAAAAATCTCTCTCAGGAGAACTAGAATATAAAAGTTGAGATAGATACACTTACTTATGTAAAAAAATGTATACTCCTCCATTACTCATACATGTATACTATGGCGGTAAAAAGTCTTGAACACACTTTTTTTTGCTTAACTTTTGTGTTTAATTTAATGTTTCGTTATGAAATAATCGTAACTTCTTAAATTTAGCAATCGATAATAATGCATTTTTTATAATGATTTAAAATATGTTTGTAGAATTTATGTAAAGAAAATAGTTTTATTGATAGTATAAAAATACAATGAAAGTGCAAATACAAGGTCACTGTAACAAGGTGTAATTATTTATTTACAGCAACAAAATGCTCCATTGCTTCTATTAATAATATAGAAGTGATGTTAGGTTGAAAGCAGAATGTAGAGCATATTTTAGTATTCTGAAAGTAATTGTGTGTTACAATTTTGAAGTACTTGTGTGGAAAATATTGGATCGGTTGGTAAGTTGGTTGGTAAGTTAAAAAATAATACTTTTGAACAAGATTGTTCTATATGCCAAACTATTGTTGTAGTACCATGTGATCTTTCTACTGTCTTTATAACGCAGAAACGATATTCTAAAAGCAAATTCTATTGCAGGCACTCAGCTATTTGGACGACCGAGAAAAAGAACTTAACATGAAAACAGAGTATTCAAAGGATTTCACTTTCAAACTGAAGCATAATTCTCTGGAAGTTTTGAAATGCTGGACTTTGACATTGAATGGGAATGTGTAACCAAGAACAGCGAGAGGAAGACTACTGGAAATTGGATTACGAGGCCGCAAAGTTAGCTCAAAGCCCTTACTGACAGATTGGTGCAGACAAAGGATCATCTATTATGGATTGCTTAAGACTTAGAATAGGTCATATTTGTTAATGAAAGTCAGTTTTGTATTTCAGGTTACCAAAGCTGTGTCTATGTAAGACGACGCAGTGATGAGGAGTTCAGCCCTCGGTGTCTAAAGTCCACTTTCAACGAAAGTGATGATATGGTGATGTGTGTCTTCTCAAGATGTTAAACTACACATCGTGATTAGAACAGCAAAAGCCCCGAGAATTGCATTGAAATACTACAAAATAAAATGCAACGGTCAGTTGGGAGATTTTTTGTGTGATTATAGTCATGGCTTTCTGAGAGTGAAAATGCTTTATGTCTTGTGCAAAGGTAGACTAGAAATGTTTGAAGGTAATAATGTGAATAGAACCAATTGGTCTGGATAGTCTTCGTATCTTAGTTCGATAGAGTACTAATAATGTAAAACTGAATATGATATTCCAAAGAGAAAACCATCAAACAATCGTGAATTAATTGAAGTTTTAATGTTTTTTCAACTATATTGCCCCAAAGGAACTTTTTAGTGGAAGTGGTACATTCAAAGTCAACAAGATGAAGAGCCATAATTTAAAAATATGGCTAGCTCATAAAATGGCGATGTTCAAATATTTAACAACTATATGTACATATTGCGGGCACTTTGGCCAAGGCTGGCGCTTGCGAGGTACCAGAGCCGTCAGCACTCCTCACCTTTTTGGAGATTTTCTCTAGAACTAAACAAAAGAATAAAACCGCTTGGATTGTCCCCCTCCCCCCATAAAACATTGGTATTAGTGTTCTCGTCCTGGAGGCTCTCTGGCTCACTGTTTTAAAAGACAGGATTAAACTCTTCTAGCCCGCTTTCGAAGTGGCTATCTTAAACCAATGAAGTTTTCCGATGGGCGCAAGAGCTTTGAAATGTGCACGAACAGTTCTTTTGAGACGGCCTCGCCTGCTCACATACTCGAATGCCTAGGGAGCAGAATTTAGCAGACAATCTCTTGTTGGTGTTCGATTTTTGAAAGTGTACGAAGTCATGAACCTGGTCTAGCACTGCTGACCAATGGGGGTGTGCAGCAACAACAACAACTATCTATAATTTTCCAAATCCTTATTAAACTTCCCTCATTTGCTAATTTTTGTTTTATACTACCACGAATATTATGTGTTATTTCATATTGTATTATACTATACATACTTTTCATACACAATTGTGTGTTCAGGTAGCAACTCTCTAACTAATACTTATAGTAATAAAAAACAAGTATCGGATGAATTCAGCATTAAAAAACACTTTGGAATCAATAACAATAGTACAATAATTTCTTAGCAAATAATTAACTGGAACACAAAAATTCCGCAAAAAATAAGTGTGTCCAGGAGTTTTTGTCATCATTGTATATGTGTTTAAAAATTATTTTTAGATAGTACAAAAAATTTTTGAAATTGAATATTCTCTTTCTTTTTTTCTGACGAGTAATAAAAGCAAATACAAGGGAAAGTCTGCGCCTTGAAACGATTTGTAGCTCTGTGATCTTAGTCCAAAATTAAAGAGTTTATTATTGTATTATTGTAGTCATTTTGAAATGACATGTACGGCAGTGATCTCTAACTGTGGGGTGCTTCTTCCTAGGTGAGAGTGATATTCCTACGTGGGACGGGGGATCATATAAAAAAATCGAAAATAAATGTTTTTTAAAAACAATATTATTTAAAAGCAATTTATTTAAAATATCTATTACTTAAAAGTAACATGTATAAAATTTAAATCTTACCTTGATAAATTGTGCAATGCATAACTAAACTTATATTGTAGCTTTATCATCAAGGTATATTATTACATACAATACATTGTTATTGCATGGGGGCGCAATAAAAATTATGATTGAAGATTTTTTCGCCAAAATTAAAAGTTTGAGAAGCACTGATGTACGATCGTGCTATAAGCCTACATATTGTTTTACGTTAAGTTAAATTTATAGAAATTTAGTACTTGATTTATGATTACACATGCACTCACGAGCACACACACACACATATATATATGAGAAGTTATTTAAACAATTCACAAAAACAACAAAAGGTATATGTGAATTGAAATAGAAATGTCATGCTGTCAGCAGATCTTTTCTTTTTCTATTTAGTTATGTTTAAATTAACAGGCATTTGATATTTTAAAAATTTAGTAATTTTAACTATTTCTCAAAAGAGATAGGAATTAAAAGTCCAGTTATCCAGTTATCAATGCAATTAATCAGGAGATATTTTAAGGAAATAAAAATTACATCACATCATTTAATATGTGCTAGGTCAGATTCTGTATCTATATGTATATACATATATAAACAACTTATTAAATTAAAAACTCTGTCTTATGTCTGCAGTCTACGTATTTTCATTAATAAAACTTCGCACCTTAAACAAAGTAATAATTCACACACTAAACAATATTTTAGCTTTCTTTTGCCTTTACGGAGTTACCGGTGTAACAACGTGAGCCAAAAGGAATACTTCCTAACTGGGTAGCATGAGGGCTAACACAGCTTTTTGCCAAAAGACATTTTATTCCAAATTAATTCAACAAAACATTATATTCAGTAATAATTTTTTTCTCTTAACACCCTTTCGCTGGAGAAAAGTTCTAGTCTCGTTTAAGGTTTGACGATCTTGAGATGATCTGCTTACGGCTGCGGCTGTCTCACCAACCCCTTTTTCTGGTATGGCCTAAGATCATTCGAGCGGCTCCTTCACAGATTCCGTATTTAAGAAGACATCACCGTTTCTATGTTTTGGTTCTTGAGGTGCGGCTGCACCCACACCCTCTGCTGAGTGTCTTCGAAGATGAAAATAAACTGATGAGGAAGGTAATGCAGAAGATTGGATGAAATCGAGAAGGACCTCGTCAACGTGCGAGCTGACCCTTGTAACCCCCTGGATGGGTCTCTTTCATGCCTTCAATCATCTCTGATTGGTGAACTTAGTGGTTCTGCACACGGTCCTCCTCCCTTTAGTCCCAACACCACTGATGCTTGGAGACAATAGGTTGGTGCGTTTGAAACCACTCCATCGCCGTACCTAATATACCATCCGGAGCGCTATAAATCACTCTGTCATTTTGATGTTGAGGGTATATCTTTACCACAACAGGCCGGCATTCTTTTTCCTTCAAATAGATTGTGATCCACAAGTGCGAAGTGACCTGACTATGGATGTTGTTTAGAGGAGTGTCCTTTCTATAGATCGTAGTACCGTCTGAGAATCAGAAGAGAAAGTGGTGTACTTTCAACATAGCCGCCTTCAGAATCGGTGAGACACATGTTTGCCTTTAGACACGAGGGAGGAATATATGGTTTCTTTTGGAAGAATGTCCCCTCTAGGCATTTCGGTCACCCTGTACATTAAACTTGACAAGTATTGTCGGGAATTGTTCTACTAATGAGCCGAAGCAACACTGGTAAACTTTTTGTGCGGAAAAAAAAGTAACGGAATAATCAAATAACTTTGAGAACTTACTTCTAAACACATTTAAAAATATTCTTATTAAAAATTATCAAATCTGGGGAGTTGTAAAGCAAAGTTGATCAGTAATCATAATGTTAAAAAGGCATAAGCATCTCTATAGGTGATTACAAGTTTTTTTAACGTCTTTCACTATAGTGTCAAAGAATCCGAAAATTTTTTTCCAACTTTCATATCAATCAATGACGTTTTAACGGAAACACTCGTTTGTTATACGGTATTCTTAAAATTTAAAAGCATTCCAGTTGGGCGTGTATAGTCTCAAACTTTTTTAGCATTATAGTATGGGAGACGATATATGGATCAAATTTTACACGACAAACAGATTGCTCACACACAAATGAAGAGTATTAACAAATAAACCTTTCTGTTAAGAGTAGCAAATATAGAATCTTATATTTATATGTTCAATTTTATTTTTATTGTGAAACCTATTTTGGTTTTCTTTACCATTATGCAAAAGCGACCATTATGGATAGTACATAAATAGCTAAACAAAATTTTCATCTGGGTTTTAAATTTAAGTAGGGCTTCAATTTAGGGAATTTTTTTTAATGCACAAATTATGATTTTTGAGCTTTAATGAAAACTGAAAGGTTATTTTTCTCATTAGTGATTTTTACACTTTTTTCCGACTTTCGAATAATGTATATTAAAACCGATCCGAGATAATTGAATAAAATTTTAATGTAAATTTCTTGCTTTTGAAAGGAATTAAGAAAAATTGTTTATAAATAAGAAATAAAAGCATTTTTTTTGTTAAAATAAATTGTTTTTATTGTTTTTAAAAAATACTGCATATAATTTGAAAAAATAAAAGGAATGTAAGGAAATTAAAGCAATTTTTGAAATAATATTAAAAAAAACTCAGTGAAATAAAAAATTCAGTATACATCATTTATTTTTAAAAATTCTTACAATTGTAACGTTTTATGAATATTTTTTCAAATAAAAAGTTAATACATATTTATTTTAAAATATACCACTTTTTAAAATTATTTACTTTTAAAGTTTTCAGAAAATATTTTCAAGCTTTTAAGGTTGACTTTTTTAAAAAAATTTAAGCTTTGAAAGTTTTATAAATCATCACAGATATTTTCTAACTATAATGCTAAAAGTTTTTGAAGAATTAAAACGAATTCAGACTTTTTTTTAGAGTAAAAATATTCAGAAATCTATTACTGTAATGGAAAATTTACAATATGATGTAAAATTAGCAAGAAATTTACAGAAGTATATTTGTATATTTAATCAATAAACTAAAACTTCCTTAGAATATATAAAATAAGTGAACAATGCCATAGGATTAAATAAGAATCAAGTTTATTACAAAATTAATAAATAAAATTATTTAAGTATAAGATGGCTGATTTACACTCTTAATGAAACTGCATGACATGAACTTTTGCTTGATTTTATTAAAAAACATTAGGAATGTTTGGATGCTAGCTTATACTGTAAAAATCAAATAAAAAATATAGTAAATAATTTTTTAAAAAGAATACAATACAAATATAAATGAAGGAAGAATTGTACTCGAATAAAAACACTGCTAGAGATATTCTTTTAAGTAGCCTTCTTATTGTAGTTTTTATGTTTAATTATAAATAATATGACAAGGAAATGCTGGAATGAAATCTCACTGTCAACTATAAGACGCTACTTTCTTGTGAGCATCAAATTGCTTTTACGTCTTCTTTTCCCAGAATGGAAGAAAAAGAACAAAGAGATTTCTTTCCACTCTAATCGTATTTTTTTTATTTTTTGCTTTATCCATTAACAGTAACTAGAGACTACAGATAGTCGTTCGATATATTTGTTCCAGCTGAAAGCTCAAATGAAAATACCTGAACATTCTAAAAAAAATAATAAAAATACATCTTTTGGAAAGTATCGCTATAATCTCTTTGTTATCAGTTGAAAAATATCATCTTAATGCTTTTGGCAAAATACTCATTACATACCGAGACGTGATGTCATAAAAAAATAAATAATTGAAACATGTAATAAATTATTTCCCAATCTGGATATCAATTTAATATTTTTGCTTATTTTCGTAATTAGTATTTATTATTATAAATAAACAGCTTTTCAATTTCTTAAAAATTTTATGTATCGTGTTTGGGTTTCCCAAAAAAGAAAGAAATATTATTCACTTAAAAGTTCATTCGTTCGAAACCCAAGGTATATGAAAACAATTTACAAGCCATTGATTTTACGCATCCATAGGTATACTTTCATTTACCGAAACTATTTATGTAAATGTGTAAATAAATCTTATGATTTACTTACATTTACTTTCACCTTATATTTCCTTATAAATGCCGTGATTATTTCATACTTCATAGGGGAAATAACCCAGCTAGTCTTTCTTTTCTCTTTTTATTCAAACCACATAAGTCGTTATTTTTTTTCCTTGACCCCTTAACGGTCACATAATTTTGAAGAAAACGGTCGTAAAAGTACTTTTTTTTATAGAAGAAAATTATATAAAACTCAGTGTATGTTCAATATATGAATTTATTTTTAAATTTTGGTTAAATTTTTAACTTGAAATTAAAAAATTTAATTTTTAAGAAAATCCAACATTTAGGGTTATTATGACTAAATGTTGCTTTTCCACCAAAGAGAGCAAAATTTTGAAAAAATACATGAGTTTTAAACATTAAAGAAGAATTTGACGACACTTATGTAAAATGTAAAAACACATTAGTAATTTTTTCTTCTGAGATAAAATTCAAACATGAGATGCAAAGGCCAACATCACAGATAACACAGCACAGATCCATCATCACTGCTCTCAGATTCACTAAACCAACTTTCAAAACAATCAATTATTCCAGAATCAGTCGCAGATTCATTTATACTTAAAATAGAATCCGATTCACTTCTTGACTAACTCCATAATGTGTACAACATTAATATATATATATATATATATATATATGTTTATTCAAATGCAACGCACGTGTATTCACGAAGAGCGGAACTAAGTAACTCAACTAAGATTCAAAACTAATATATATGTTTGATGGTGCTAACATCTAGTTTAAAATAAAACAGCTATTTCTAAACTTGTCTCTCATAATCTGGTACTGCCATCTGGTTGAAATGAACATGTTTCTGGGTGTAAGAAATAGATAGTTTCAAACTTTAGCGTTACTTTTGAACACCCAGCCGAAATAACAGGGGCCCGGGAAAAAAAGGGGTTAATTTTAGGGGGGGAAAGAAAGGGTTATATAGTACAAAACAAGTGTTTTATTAGCATCACACTGTAAAGCAGCATGGCGGTCATTAGCAATTAGTCTCGTAATTTTGAGTTACACTCAAGTGATGAGGACACCTGAGTTAGAACCCTTCTCCAAACTTCCTCACGATGACATCGGGAGAAATATGAGCCTCGACTGATTTAATGTTCATCACTGTTTCTAAACGGTATGTATTCAGAAGCACTAGGACTCGAGCCTGCAAATTCGCAACCATGGTCATGAGTTTGCAATAGTGACTATTCAATTACCGCTGCCACAGAAAAAAATTTATTATTTTTTTATTAAAATTTATTAATTTAATTTAATTCACTTTATTTTTTTGAATGCATGACATATTTGAAAGTGTAAATATGTACCTGTGTAAAATAATACAGTTCTTTTAAAAACAAGTTTAAATTCTCATCTGGAAATGAATTGGTTTAATAAAAAGAAGGTCCGGAACGAAACTATACACATATCAGCTTTATTATTATTCATAAAATAGTATTTTACACCGACTTATAGTTAAAGTAAGCACTTTTAAAATAACCTCTAGAAAAGCGGCTTAATAGTGTTACAAATTTAAGATCAAGAAGATGCAATTATTTGAATACTCTAACGCAACTTTATTAATGGACAAGGACAAACAGATGATTACACGAAGAAAAATAGACGCATATGCACAAAGAAATTTTATATCAAATTATTTAGTATAGTGCAAAAATCTCATCCATTATATACAAACTTTACAAGTTTCCAGAACTCAGATAAAGTGTCTCTCAGCGCAGCCTACGCACACAACTGTACTTTCTTCTGAGTTTACTCGACCTTTGTTTTAAAGATCTATTTATAGCTTCATGGGAATTTCTTGAAGGGTCGAGTTTGAAGCTTTCTCGATAATTCCTTGGCGATATCATATTTTTTTCCAAACTTGTCGCCAAGGGTAATAAAATCACCCGTCTGGTAACCTTAAACACCTCTACTAAGGTTGCCATAATCTTATTTTTTTTAAGTTCACGCTGGGAAGAAAACTTTACCGGCAAAACTCAATTTTCTCACAAGGAGAGTATTATTGCAGAGAAAACACACACACACAGCATATGTAGCATGTTTCAATATATAAAATTAGCATTAGTAATATTTGTTTTATTTTTCATACACATATATGCGTAGAACTATTCTTAATTTTATTTGTAATACATTCAATAAAATTTGTATCGTACATCTTAGCAATCCCTCTTAAATTATTCTTCAATAAATCAATCGAAGACGAACTCATGAAAAATTTCACCGCAATTTAAAGAGTTAAAACTTCCCATCCATATGAAGCAGCAAATTGAATTTTATTGTACCGAAACTTCAATTCACTTAATTGAAGAACGTGTTAAAGCAGCTGATAACATTAGATTACTTTAAAAGGGAATTCCTCGAAATCTACTCCAAAAGGAGACTAAAGTAAATTTGATAACAATGTTAAATATTGTGACACATTTGAAATTTGTTTCCTAATTACCTGCGAATAAGAATGTTAATTGATAAATTGTACTTAGTCTAGACAAATATTAAATAAGTTAAGGAGAATCAGAAAGGTGATTTTGGAAATTATATTGTAACACGTTTTCCGTTTTGTTACCTATTTTACTATATTAATGAATAGATTATAAATTTGCGTTTGAATTTGTTAGAATAATTGCACTTTAAAAAATTAAATATTTGCATTCCTTTCTTTTAAATCAAACTATTAATTAATTTTGTTTGAAAAATTTCTTAATAACGTTCATCTTGATACATAAACTCACTTATATTTTTAAAAGTTGCCTTCACCTATTGTTGAAGAATAGAAGACATAGTCAAATATTTCCATATAGAAAAATTCTTCAATATTAACATTAAATTATAATGTCTCTGTTCAATACAGAGTACATCTATTATTGTCCAACTAATTGTTATTTTAACTGTTTCAATGCATCCTCATTTTTTCTGGTACAAACTATTTTCTAGATATCATTTTGTATACTGTATAGATAATTGAACTTTTCGCTTAATTTATTAAAGGGAAAAATTATACATTCTCGAAATAGCTTTAAACTTTAACGATACAATAATTTATTATATTACTTACACTATCACCAATTTAACCTAAAAATTTGAACTCTTTTACATCCGAGTGTGACGCAGACTCTTTCACAAAAGTCGTATACAGTTTGGGTAGATGAAACAACTATAATTGTCCACTTAAGCTGAATTATTTCGTGTGGAAAAATATTAAAAAAAAGAAGAAGCTTATTTTTGTTAATATGAAATATATTATCAACTTCCAGAAAATTAATAAAAAGAGATAAAACTGAAGGGTCAACATGGATAACATTAAAATTTGACATGAAGTAATTTCATTACAATTCGATATTAGAATTTAATAAATGATTGAAAATGTGCACATATTGTAGCAGAAGATAAATATATTTCTAATCACTCGATAATATCGAATATAATTTTTAAAACTCAAACTAAGTTTCAAGAGTAACTACTTTACATGATCATTATTTTTAATAGAATAAATGATTTTATCTGAATTCGTATCTTGTATATTCGCTTAAATATCGTATTCAGTATATATTTAGGAAAGAATTTACTTAAAGAATCCGAATATTAAGGTTTTAAATAAGAAAACTTATTTGTTATGCTTTAATGGGGACTATTAAGTAAATTTAGCTACTAAAAGACATGTTCATTTATTTTATAACCAAGTTATTACTAAATTATTTAAGCAGAAGAAAATAAGAATTTCAAATTATATCATATCACTCCTTTTTTTTAACACCCACTTATTTTTATGAACTGATATAATTGTCAAAAACAATTTTATCAGTTCATAAAAATTTCAATTAATTGTCTAGTGCTTATTTTTTAAACAAATACTTAAAAGATAACATACTGCATGTACTACACAAATTTTTGCTAATGTAATTTTCGTATGAAATAATAAAAATTTTCTGCATTCAATAAACTAGCCATTAAATACTTTCTCTAAACTATTTTTTTAAAAGAATTCATTTCTTTTGTTAACCTCATAGAAATAATGGTGTGTTTTTCCGTTCTTAAAAACGAATTTCTTAAATATGTGGTCTTAAAATACTCCGAAATGTATTGAAAAGTATGATTGAAGCTAATTTAAATTTCACATGCATCAATTAATACGAAAATATTTAATCATATGACTAGCGTCTAAATTGAATTTGAAAGGATTTATTCCAAGAACTGATACGTACGTGGAATTCTCAGAATTTGAATGTTTACAAAATTCAATCGAAAGAGCTTTATACTCACAAATGTACGTTTATTTTTGAGTCAGGTAATTCTTTTTTACATTCGCTTTTAAATTCTTGGAAAAGATAAATTGATTTTAACAAATATTCCATTGAGGAAAAGTGCAATTTATGTTTATCTATTTCCTTTAAAACGGTTTCATTTTTCTGCGTTCTGTATAAAAATGCAATTAAAGCAAACATGCTTTTTTTTTCTCATTAAAATATGTTTTAATTCTTCTTATCTTTCAAAATCTAAATTTTTTTTTTTTCGATTATACATTCATTTTAGTCGAGACAACAAATCTCAAAACCATTTTTTGACTCGAAGACGAGCGCTGTTCTTGTACAAGATACTTAATACCCGAAAGGCTCCATAAACCACTCACGTATAAACACCGCGTTAAACAACTTCTGCTTCGTTTCCTCGAAATATAAAGAGAAATAAAACAGCCAAGAGTCGGCAGGCGGTATTTCCCTTTCTCTTAAAATCAACTAAACAAAATAAGATAAGGCTATACACACAACCAAACTAACCGAGTCTAAGTTAGCCAAGTGTGGCTGGAAAAGTCACTCAGTTCAACCCCTGAACCTTCGCGCTCTAGTATATATATAAAGATATATATAAGTATATATATATACGATAGTGATACTGAGGGAAGTAGGGCGAGTCAAAAAAAAAAATCTTCGAAAGTCGAAATAAAAAACAAATACAAGGGGCATTTTGCCTTGCCAGCGTTCTATATTCCGAACGGATGGTCTTTCCTATCCAGTCCAATCTTCATTCGCTATAGCTAGCCTAGGGCGGCCGCTGCACTGGGATGAGGAGGGCTGCGTCTGCAATTGGGGAGGGGGAAGAGGGAGTCGTGTTCTGGGGCCAAAGTCCTAATGGTCAATTCTAAGGCCTTAGGTAGAGGCAGGTTCCGACGTGGATCGTTAAGCATCTGCGGGGGAGTCGAGGGTGGTTGTTGGGGAACATCGACCAAGCCCTGCCCCCCTGCTCTCTCCCCACCATTACCCTAAACCCCAGCTCCAACAAGACCAGGAGAAAAAAAGAAGGGTAAAGGGCCCCAGAGAATTTTCTTCGTTCTATCTTTGGAAGAACCCGTGTGTGACTGTGAGGGTCAGCCCGAGGGGGTTGGTCTAAAGCCACGCACGCACGATCCACGTGGTCAGTTGTGTTATTTTTTCCACCCTCTTGTTCTGTTCGTTTTCGTGCTTTATCCGAGAGAAAGCCGGATTTACAGGCGCGCTGATGATTACTACATGTTTCGTTTTCGGTGTTGTACCTTTTCTTCTGGATTTAGTATTTATTTACTTTATTTTTTTTTCGTTTATCTAGCTCGTGAATTTTCATTTTTTGAAAGCAATATGACTTGAGTAGTTTTTTGTGAATTATTTTATTTGTCCATATTTTTGTCCAGTCGGACTTGTTCAATCGTTTCCGTCTTTCTTAAGTGTTTTCTGATGAATCTGATACATGATTGTAATAAGAAACGAAAAAAAGAATTATACACAAGTTTAATTTTAATTTTAAAAGAATTTGTGTGCTAAAAAGACTGATTTTTTCAGCATCCTAATTATTTTATATTTGTCATTTGTTTTAAGCTTCAAGTTGAACTGGTGTTTCAATTTATTTTGAAATAACTCGATAATATGTTTAGGTGGGGTTTTTTTTTGATAAATTTGTTAGGCTATTAAGACCACGAGATTTATATTCCGGTATTCTAAAAAAAACAATTTTTTTTAATTATTAATAAAGTCTAAATAAATTAGTTTTATAGCAGTCTTTTAACTAGTTAAAAAAGCTGTAAATATTTGTATCAATGCAGGTCAAATCAATAGAGTAATTTACATGATTCGGTATATAGATTGCATATTAATTACTAAATAATGTTAATTGGAGTGCCCTTTATTTATTATGGATCTTAAAAATCAAAATATTTAAATTATAGAATTAACATTTAAAAGTATTTTAAAAAGGAAATCTGTTAAATAATCTTTAATATTTTCCTGTAAAAAAAGAGATATTACTTTCTTACTATAAGTCTAAATATTTAAAGTAAAACTTGATTCGACCCATTTCGGAATGATTTTAATCTCTGCATGATGCACCTGTTACAAAATTAGTTTAATTCTTATTACACAACCATTAATTACTTCAGAATTATTATTCATAGTTTTAAAAATACAAAAATAAATAAATAAAAAATAAAAATAATTTAAAAACCCACCAATTGAGAAGAATGTATTAAGTAGATTTATATATTGGATAACTCTGCTTTTTTTTTACAATGTCAATTCCTTTTCAACTGTCTGATACTATAAGAAAAAAATAATGTGAATTTGTTGGTACCCAGAAGCATGGAATTAAATATTAATATTTTTATGAAATACAAGTTTCATCTTATTTAAATTATCTTGTAATTTCTTTTTATTTTTAAAAGTCCTGAATTTTTGTATAAAATTACAATCAGACATTTTGGAAATTACGGTGAATCTCTAAATGATAATACTATGACTAAACTAACAAAAATAGAAATAATCATATTGTTTGATGTTGTGTTATTGTAATTTGTTAAACCTCTCCTGAGATTTCAAACGTATCGTCATATGTTTGAAATATTAACTATTATCTTGAAAAATACGAATAAATAATCGAACAGTCAAAAATTCATTAAACATCTGAGAATGCATATAATTCTTAGAAATTTTTCAAGCAAATATTTTCAACAAACTAATTTAAAATTTTTAATTTTCAAAAATGTTAAAAGAAAAAATTAATTCCCTTTCGTCCCAGAGCTTTTTTTAGATTTTCAAAAATAAGAAATTCATCGTATAAAAAAAAAAATTGAGAAAAGCTTTTATGAAAATTATAGAACACTAAATTAGAAAGTTTTAAGGAATTCCATTTATAAATCTGTCAGATATAAATATTATTTATACCTTAAGTAAACCAGCCATAAACTAATTTATTTTTTGTTAGGATCCTTATCAAATTCCCAATCTGGTTTTTTAAATGAATTTTTTACGGTTTAAAGTTCATGGAAATTCTTTTTGTTTGTATTTCGTGATATAGCTTTTCTTCCTAAGAAACTTTTTTCGAGAAGAGGAGTAATTTGCATGCACACTGTTTAGCAAAATTGTTTACACCATTTTAATATTACATTCTCAAATAATCATATGCTGCTTACAAAACCTTTCATTACGTTTGAATATTACATCAGATAAAATATTACTGAAATTTTTCGGATTTAAATTACACATTTTAAACATCATATTCAAATCGAAAGCCGTTACGGTTTTAGTTTGAGAATGAGAGTTTTATTAACGTCGCATTGTAAAGTGACTCGAGGGCGATTGGTGATAAATCTCGTAATTTTAAACCTAAGTCAAGGGACGATAATAACCCCTTTTCTGGCACCCCCTGCTTTTAACAACCACACCAAAACAACGGGAGGGCATTTTATACAGTTTAAATCGCATCGGCTCCCTCTACATCGTGGGTCTTCAGTAGCACCAGGACTCAAATCCGCGACATCTCGGTCACAAGTTCTTGACCCTAAATATGGTTTTGGTCTGCCAGCGACAAGGCAGTCATAAAATAATGTCAATCCTAATGTATGTGTTAATCATTTCACTTAAACATAGCCATTGTATTAATTGGAATGAAGAAAATGTCCCTGAATATATCCCCCTTTTTTCTTATATTTTCGAAAGTATTTTTTGTCTTCTACTCTTCTATGGATTTCCCAGATCTTTTTAAAAATACAGTAAAACTTATTTTGTGTGGAAAAGGGACCAATAAAAAATTAAAAAAAAATTTGAAAATTATTTGTAAATACATGGGGACAAAAAAATTAGGCACAAAGAAGGTGTCAAAAAAAGAAAAAAAAATTTTAATATGCAATGCTAGATCAAAGAAAAGATTAGAAAATAAAGGAAAGGATCATTTTTTTTGGAAAAGGCAAAAGAACGGAGGATTTAATCCCCCTGTAACCCTCTAAGAATGCACGTCATACGATGGGACATTGAGGATACAAGTTCTTTTTAATCCCTTGAGACATTTGTTCCATATTTGCTGAACCGCCTTATTTCCCTTTTAAAGTCGTGGAGCCCAACTCGGGCCCAAAAAATCCTGATATGCCGATTGAGACAAAACTGGGGATCGGCAGGCCAAAAAAGGTAGTAAAGTGCGGAACAGTCGGATACCCTTTTCCGTCTGAGACCGAGCATTGCTTTTTTAAAAAAAGCCCGGGAGCCGTTGCATGAGTGGCAACACATGGGGTTTGCAGGATGTCATGGACATACCACGGGACTGTTATGGTAAAACGGATCAATACTGGGGGTGCCCCCTTATTGTAGGAAAGACCCCCCATACCATCACACCTGCTGTGAGAGCGGTGTGTCGCTGTAAAAAAAAAGGCAAGATTGAGGCGTTTACCACGGGTCTCCACCCCCGAAGACAATTGCCCATCATTTTCCGGGAGATTAAATTTGGGATTCGTCCCCAAAAAGGACCTGGTTCCATTCCGCTGCAGTCTAGATTCCTCTTTCACGGAACCACCCCAAAAGGGGGGGCATCGATGGGTGGGGGGTCAAGGCACACCCCGTAATGAACGCCCACCCCAAAATTTTTCCCTTCAGCGGGCGCCTTTGTATGGTTCGAGAAGACACAGGGGCCCCTAGTGAAGGCCCCTACCTGTGCCGGGAGGCAGGCAAAGAAGCGGTTGGGCCGTAGCGTGCATTTTTTAAAGAGTGGCGGTTTTTCTCGACGACTGGCCCCGTCGAGAGCGTCCTAAAACCTGGTTTTGTGAAAATTTACATCTCTCGGATCCACTGGTCCCAAAATCTCCCCAAAACAACACAATCAGGCGGCCTAATTGGCGGCAAACCGCCAGCTGACCACCCAGCTTCCATCATGCCGATGATTCTCCTCCTCTAAAACCGCGACAGCAATATCTCTTCAAAAAGGCGTAATGGCATGTCTACCTCAGCTTTTCCCTTTGTAAAGATTCAGCAACTCAAACCTTTGGTTTACCTTTTTTTACCCCATGAAGAACGACTTTAAAAAACCCCCCTCTACTAGCTGTAGGGAATCCGCAGCTTTTTTTCCATCCCAAAAATTTTTGTCGCCCTATTACAAATTTTTTAAAGGCAAGGGGGACTCTAAAAGAAAAATTTTAATTAATTATTTTAATTTATGAAAAGTACCCTAACAATATTAAAAATTTAAAATTTTTTAATGGAAACTTTTAAAAAAAATTTTAAATTTTTTTCATTATATACGTGGAGAAGTTTTCAAAATGCACATACATAATTCACTGCTACTCGTTGTAATCCAAAGCGTGCATCCTTCTGTGATGAATTTTTTAAAAATCTTTTCACCTTAAAAATACAATTTTTTAAATTTTTTTATATTTTGGCACCATAAGGTAAGTGATAAATTTTTGCGACGATGGTTGGTTTGTCAATTGCTTGTAAACGTCACGATAACTAGGTATGCATTATCGGAGCTCTTCACGGAATTTCATACTCTTTCGGGTTTTGGACTATTTTTAAGAAAATGCTTTTTTCCCTTTGTTAAAATTGAATCCCAGCATATATTTTATCTGTTTTCAAAAAAATCGGTTCTTTTCTCCATCCCGTAATTTCCATCAAATCATTGATAATTCACCGTTGTTGAAAAATTTTGTCTTCAATCAAGGGGGTGTTTCTGCTGGGGCGTTGAGAAAAAGCAATTAAACGTGAATTGAGGGGAGATTATATAAAAAAAATGAACAGAGCGTCACAGTAAGTGTATATAGGAACATTGATAGAAAACATTACAGTGGCGCCAAAGCCAATAAAATTCAAACACCACATAAAAAAGACGACAAAAAATCGCATAAAAAAGAACGCAGAAAAAGAGATTCCACTGTATTTAGGAATTATTTCAAAAATATTCAACGAAAAAATGGGTTTAAATGAATTAAATTTTACTAATAATTTTTTCTTTTTTTTTTTTTACAACTTTTGGGGGCATTAAAACACGTTAATTAAATATCAAGTAGATAATTAAAATTTCTTTAGGGTTTACAATATGTTAAAGAATTTAAAACTATAGGTATTTTGAATAGAATACTTTTCAATTTAATGATTATATTCTAGAATTACATAAATATTATTTTCAAGATTTATTACCCATTATAACAAAACTTTATTCTGACCGACATAGACCCTTAATTTTTAATAAAGTTGAATGCATGCATATATCAAATTTCTACCAACAATATAATATAAATTACATCGACACTAATTACGAGAATTATAACGAATACATGCGAGAGACAAAGTACCAATAAAATAAATACTCCGCATTATTCGAATGTTCGTTTCAATTAATTATCATCACATTACTCTTATACAGCGGAACATTGATAACGATCTCGTGATAGTTGATTCCTGGTCAGATGGCATGATTGTTGCCTGAAACCACACCTCATTTTACGAACTTCCATATTATTCTGGATGCAATTTTGATGCATAATTGGAAATATATATACAAATATCATAGTTTATTGTAAAAAAGAATTAGAAAATAAATTGTAATTGTAAAGTTGTCTCCTTATAGAAATTTATTTTGATGATTACTAAATTAATTTTCGCAATGAATAGAAATTATTTTTTTCATGGTTTTTCTTTTGATTTTCATTAACACAGATAATTATTAGAAGGAACATACAGTGTGCCAGCTAAAGTTCGTTGTCACACCAATAGTTTATGAATCGTAAGCATTTCCGGTTTATCCACTGGGAGCTTGGGACGGGGGCCCGTAGGGGCTCGGAATGGCACGGATAATCTGGACTTATGGTTATTGTAACAGATTTTATGGTTATAAATTTCGACCCTGCAGTACCAAGGGGTCCTTCAGATTTCGTGCGCCCAGGGCCCGAAATGAGCTTTAATCGGCACTGATCATAAGAGTTATATTTATAAAAGCGGGTCTAGCTATAGTAAAGTTGCCAAGTATGTCACAAAGAAACTGCTTATAACATCCCCCCTGGAAAATACATTTGAAGTTAGCTTTTGTATTATCAAAAACAGTACGAAATATTCAACTACAATGATGTTCCGCATTATCGATTTATTACAACAAAAAATATCTTGCGCACAAAAATGATTCAAATGAAAAGCAAAAAGAACACATGCCTTTGATCGCCTTGGACCAAAATTCCTTTCTGGAAACAAGGCTCACTTATTTCCCATGCTCAAAATGGTGTTCTTCAGTAGCAATTCACATCTGGACACGAGTTTTCCATTACCTCTTCACTCTTTTGCAATATGACACATGACACGCTAGCATAAGCATGCGTAATACGGTTTCGAAGTTCCACCAGTATTGATGGAGGGGTTGCATGCATTCTTTGTTTGATGTATCCCCGCAGAAAAAAGTCCAATGGGTTCAGTTCAGGTGATCGTGTAGGTCATTCAACATAACTGCCATAGCCAACGACTTGTTGCTGGAGTGTCTCGAACTTATTGTGTCACTTGTGATACCTTATGCGGTGAGACGTATTGGAACCATACGTTCCGGAGATCTTTCAGCGACAAATCCTATAAAAAAGCTGATAGAACGTTCTTAGTATATGGATCTTGTTAACGTATTTTCTTAAAATACGGGACCAATCAGACTGTTTTGATTATTCGACCAGGGAACTTGACGTCGAACTTCGACAGCACATCTAGGATTATTCAGGAAATGTATGTTCTGTTTATTATCTCATAGTATTACGCGCAAAGATTGCCTCGTCCATCCATATGATCGGGGATGAGGGAGGCTCACGAGTGTGATATTTTTTTCCCCGTTTATTTCGAGTTATGTTACGTTCCAATTTTGAGAGTTACGAACCAAATAAATATACATTCTATGTTTTTAATGTTTAACTTTAGTTTACGGAACATGTCCTTTTATTACAAAATCGATTATATTATGCAACTCTGTAACTGATTTTTTTTTCATGTATCTCGTACTGATTTTGAAGTAAGAATACTAACTTGAAATATATCCACCAAGGTCGCTGTTAACAGTTTTTTTTATAGCACATAGCAACTTAGTCCCCCTCATGTCTTTTATAAGAAATTGGGAGGACAAATGACTTTTTAGTATATATGTATGTGTAATGTGCGTAAGTGTGTAACCTTTCGAGGGAAAATAGAGACTTTTCTGGAAATTTTTTTTTATTCAATCGTGAAGATAACTTTCAACAAATCATCTGCAATTTGGAGTTAGATAGGATTTTAGCTTACGTTTTGAATGGAGAGTAACGCGTGGAAAAGTTCAGCTTATAAAAGGAAATGAAATGGGATTGGAATTTGAATGTTGGATGATTTTACCTTAGAATTACTAGTAGCTGAATTTTATTCTAATGCATGTACAGTAGGAAATATAGGAAAAGGGAAATTAATTCGATAAAGTTTAAATTTAACTATCCTTACACGTATGCACATTATTCTAGAATGTATCAACTAATAGTACACTACTCATCATCCAAAATACAATACCAAAATGGACGGAGAGATATCAAAGTCACATTTAATGGAGAAATGACATATAGGACAACGGTAAAATAACTGAAATCATAGCCTTCTGCAAGATATGAAGAAGCTGAAATCAGTATTGAGAGCTGTCATCATGTGTGGCAATAACAATTGTTACACGCCTCGGCATTAAAAAAAGTGGCTTTAGATCTCTTGCAAAAATATATTGCATCCCATGCTGTCTCTCACATTACAAAATTCATCTGATGCAGTAATAGGTAGTGTATGATAGTTGAGTCTTTCTTTAACCGTTGACAGGGAATACTCGATAGTTCATAGAGAAGGAGAACAAGCAAGCCAAGACAACAATGCATACTGGTGGGCAAAGAAGACCGGAATCTTGCGTGCCACATGTAATTGCGCATTGTTTTTGAAATGTCGTCCCAAGTAAGCTCCAAAGTTAAGAAAGGACATTATTCCCCCAAGCCTCAGATACATACAGATGGTGGGTCATTACAGGGTAATGTGTACCAAGGCATGTGAGAGTCGAATCCAGTGCCGGGTAAAATTGTTTAAGGTATCCGATTACGTTCGGAACCGTGATTTTAAAAAGGTGCATAAATGGATACTTTTCATGATATTTAGTGTTACTTAGATTAGAATATATGTATAAAATTGTTTTAAGGACATTTTGACAAAAAAATTATTTAAATACAATATTTCGGCTAAAAATTAACTTAAAATAACCTTTTTTCAAAATGTTCTCCTTTTGTAAAAAATGCTTCTATTATAATAATATTTTGCCTGAATATACATCAGACCTCTGTACAGAGGCTCAGCTATGATTTTTGAAAAATTCATATTAATTTCAGAGTTACAACCATTTGAAATAATTATCGTCGTTTTTTTTCTTAAAATTTCTCCCCTGTGTTGTCGTAAAACATGGATAAACCCAATTCTAAGATATATATTTCAGAAATTCTAGTTGACCGTCTGTACAGAGGGCTGAGCTACATACCGGCAAAATATTATTATAATAGAAGCATTTTTCACAATATTAGAATATTTTGAAAATGGGTCATTCTATATTCATTTTTTGTCAAAATATTGTACTTAAATAATTTTTTATTATAATACTATTCTTAAAACAATTTTATATACATTTTCTAATCTAAGTGACACTAAATATCATAAATAATATCCATTGATACGCTTTTGCAAAATCACGGTTCCGAACGTAGTCTGATACCTTAACTGGGACTGGGACCAGCATGTCAATACATATACGACCGTTAATCTACATTTCTCCACGACATTTTAAGATTTTAATGTGATCATTGTAGCGCTGTAAAACAATGTCGAGCTAATCGGTTGTTCATTTCCATCATTCATTGATCCATTGCAGGTAAAAACACCTATGGGTTTGAAACAAATGTATTCATTGCAATGGAAGCATGCCAGGGATTCCACCGTGCTGCAAACGTTTCTAATGTGGTGTCTTGTGTGACAGAACGATATGTAACTTTCAGACGCACAATATACCTGCTATAAAGTATATTAGTGGGAAGAGGCTGGTATGGTCGGTGTCTTCTGTCCGTCTTTCTCACCTTTCTTAGGTCTATCGATTACAGTCGCACATTATTATTGCGTGGCTACGTTCAACGTGATTATTGTGTTCTCAGAAGGATTATTCGTATTCTCTAGAGGAAATTGTTTAACCTCTGTCAGAGATGATCTCTAATATCGTTGATACTTTTTTCAAGGCATACTTAAGGTATCAACTACGTTCGGAACCGTGATTTTGCAAAAGCGTATAAATGGATAATATTTATGATATTTACTGTCACTTTTATTAGAAAATGTATATAAAATTGTTTTAAGAATAGTATTACAAAAAAAAAATATTTAAGTACACTATTTTGACAAAAAATGAACTTAGAATGACCCATTTTCAAAATATTCTCCTTTTGGGAAAAATGCTTCTATTATAATAATACTTTGCCTGTATATAGTCTCAGACCACTGTACAGAGGTTCAACTATAATCTTTGAAATATATACCATAGAAATGGGTTTATCCATGTTTTACGACAACAGAAGGGAGAAATTTTAAGAAAAACGCCGATCACATTATATTTAAATGTGTTGTCACGCTGAAAATAATATGAACTTTTCAAACATCATAGTTGAACCTCTGTACAGAGGTTTGATCTATATAGAGGCAAAATATTATTATAATAGAAGCAGTTTTCACACACAAAGGAGAACATTTTGAAAAAAACGTTATTCTAAGTTCATTTTTTGACAAAATATATTTGCCATATTTAAATAACTCTTTTTTGTCATAATGTCCTTAAAACAATTTTATACATGTATTCTAATCTAAGTGACATTAAATATCATGAAAATTATCCATTTATGCGCTTTTTTAAAATCATGGTTCCGAACGTAGTCGGATACCTTTAGCTTCACACACAAAATAGCAGGAAAATATAGTTGCTTTACTTCGAAACTTTCATTCTATTTTCCCTTCATTTAACACTTTTTGATGGTGCTACAGAAAAACCATGATATGCTGTGAAATAATAATTACTTACATATTCCATTGTGGTGTATATACGTGTATTTTAAAAGCTTCCTTGGTCTAAGATTTAGGATTGCAGTAATTTAATTTGAAAAGAAAATTTCCATTTCAAGTAAGAAATTTACTCGAATCTATATCTATACAGATTCATTAAGCTATTCTAGTAAACTAAAATAAAACGCGTCCATCTTAAATATTTATGAACTCTCAATTTTCCTGCAAGAAATATGTTTTTTTTGTAAACGCTTACTTGAAAGACTAAATTCTGTGATAATTCTTAAAAAAAAATGCATAATACCATCAATTTGTTAGAAGAAAAAGAAGGAAATGACATAATTGGTGGTCCATAAAATTCAATATATCACTAATATTTGGAATTAATTTTATTTCTACAATAACCATGTCTTATGATTCGGAAATTCACTATTTTTTTTATATTGAACTCATTTTACATCACTAAAATAATATAAAATGGAACAAATGTGATACTGAAACAAAAACCCAAAACTTCTGTTTTATCCTTCTTATTTAATCTTTGACTATACCTTTCTTGAATATAAGTGTCAAATACTTTTATTTCAGAAATGTTCCTTAGTTTTTTTTAAAAAAAATTGTTTTCTGAATGTCCTCTTAATGCAAAACTAGTTAAAATACAACGGGTCACTATTCTGTTATTTTCAAGGAGAAAAGATTTTAATAAATAAATAAAAGATTTGTGTGTGTGAGTAAGTAAATTTAAGCTGCATTTGGGATTTTACCACGGAAAAAAACGAATAAATGAATCGAAGTACGTTAAGTAGAAAAATTAATAGAAAAACAGGCTAAAAAATAACAAGTAAACTTGTTACAATTTAAGAAAAACAACAGACTTTCTCCGATTACATTTCAGTTGTTTAAATTCAGTAGTAAGTTTAATAGTTTATAAGCCCCATTAATAAACATTTATAAAGGTATTTTTCCCTGCCATTATCATTCAGTTTACAATTGGATATTTGTATCCATAAGAATTATTATTTTCAATCCATCCAAAAGGAAGTATCTAGGGGACAGTTTCAGAAATTCGTTGGACTTAATTTGGTAACCATATCTCATTAAACATTTGAATGAAAATATATGCTAATTTTCTAATGTAGCGGAAATATATTTGTTGATTCATTTTAACAAAATGGAGCGTATAAGGAAATGAACCATGGGAATATTTCAAAATAATATCATTTTATCATTTAGTTTGTTACATGATATTCTATACAGCTAATAGTAAAGGTTTGACATATACAGAATGTCTTGTATTTTGAGAAGTTGTCCAGCACTCTTCTTTCAGCTGCATTCATATTGACCAGATTGCATAAGAAACCATATTTTATCATTATTATATATTTAAAAAAGAGTTTTCACTTTTTTTTTAGTTTTCAAGCGATAATATATGTAGGAAATAGTATTTAATTAGTTTTGAATAGTTAAAAAATGTTTTAAATTTTTAATATATTTCGAGAGAGAGATTCTAAGGGATGGCGACGCCAAACAAACCAAATTGAATCGAGAGGCATTTCAATGTCCAATGAAAAAATTCGGTGCGATGACATCAGACGCATATGGTCCCTGAGCGTGAGATCACCTTTCACTACACCGACCACAAACGAATAAGGTCAACGTCCTCTTAGTGGCTTTGTTTTTGTAAACAACGCGGACCCCTTCCTTAGGCTTAACGATGTTTGGCGTCCCCATCTCACAGGTGAACCCTGGTCACTATTCGAACTGTCTTTTATTTCTCTTTTTGTAAATAATTAAATCTGTAAATAACCTGATTCTTTCAGTTTCCTTATCTTAATAAATTAATTGTTCATAAGACTTGGCTACTATGTTTTTTTTTCGTCCACCATTACCCCTAGACACCACCCCACATATATATTTTTCTCATTTTTATTCATACATTTTACATTTTAAAGTTTATATGAAATTTAAATGTTTTGAAAATTTATTAAGAATATTTTTGAAAATCAGTATAAAATTAGCCTTTTAGTAAACTTCGATTGTATTCCAAATTGTATAGTAAAATTTATTTTAAACGGAATTCGGTTTTTTTACAGGGTTATTCCTAATTCCCAATGTATCGAAGTGATTGTAGAAAAAAGACTAAGACGAATACCGCAAAAAAGAACATTGCAAAGAATACAGAAACAGTTCTTTTATTTACATATTTTACAGGTGTTTTATGTGTGAAACCCGCAATTTACAACAAGGCAATAGTGCAGTACCTGCTACACTACATGGTAATATCAACGTTATTAACACAATACGTGTCCTTTCAAACACTTCTAATACATCACACTGCAAGGAGGGTTAGAAGACTTGGTCTTATATAAAGGAACTAAGTTTTCGGAGGACAAGAGAAATAAGTTATCATAGATAGGATAAAATTTTTTTAAAAAATTGAAAACTATTACGAAAATATTAAATTTATCACTTGACATACAAAGCAATTAAAGTAGTTTTCTCATTTTGCTTACTTAGGGAAGAAAAAGTAATAAATATTTGGATTTAAAACTTAGAGAAACTATAGTTTATATATTATTATTATTATTATATTTGTATTGTGTATTGTAAGAGTAACATTATAAATATACTACTTGCTATTTCATTTACCTTTATTGTAATATAAATCAAACCTTAATACTTAATTTCCAGAAAAAATATTTGAAACCTATTAGACTCCACCCGACATACATATAATTTTTAGATTTGATTATGTTTGATATATACCGTAAAGTCTGGGGTATAACGGACACCGTCATAATATGATCACCTATACTTTCAAGCTGCATCTTTTAATTTTAAGGTATATACTCGCCACTGTATACCGCGCATCCCCTTTTTTACGAAGAAACCTGAAATGCATTGGTGCGTCAGTTTTTCGAGATAGTATCATAAACTTTTGAAAAAATAGTACACTTCTTGAACTAGAACCTTTAAGTTCATAAGAAATATCATTCATTTTAAATAAACAGGATTTAGATTTATGTTGAAGCCTTTTTTTTATTCTCATCTCTTTTTTATATTTTTAAAGCTATCCTTTTTATACTTGGCGTATAACTCACATCCCGAGCTGGGCAAATATCAGTGGGTCGATAAATGAGCATCAAATTTGCTTGATAACTTCAGACTGACCACCTGATCGGGACATCTGCTCATCCATCTCATGGTCGCATATACTGAGTTGGGCACATTAGGCCGTGGTCCTCATGGACTGTTACGCCAATGAGTTAAGTTATAACTCATACCCGCACATTTCGATCGTGTTTTTTGTGTTAAAAGTGTGCGTTATACTCCAGATTTTACGATATATGATTTTTCTTTTGGTTTTATTTATTTATTTATGAAAAAAATGCAGAAATTAAAGTTATAACTCTTTAATGTAAATGATAAGTATATTTTTCTATTTAATTTGTTCGTATATTAAAAGGAAAATGAATGAATACATTTACTATTTGCGTTAAAAGAAATAATCACTGTAATTTATTTTTAGTTAATCCTTTCCCTAATTAGAAAAAAAATAAAAATAATTTTTTCCCTATATATGTTAAATAATTCTACAAGAATGATATGAAAACAATGCAAACATATCAGTTTTAGTGTAATTTTTATGTACTTTTACCTGTTTTCCTGTATATTTAGCTTAACTGCATACTGAACGGAATATAGTTTATTAGATTAAGCTCTGCTCATGTTTTTTTAATACAATACATTAATGGCATTCTTTACATTATTTACAAGCATTTATCCGACACAACTTCTTCCAAGGCCTTAACGCACAAACTAATTCGAAAACCAACATAATTTTTTCCCCCTTCCGATTTAGAAAAACCGGAAAACCACGAACATCACTTTCGTTTAAAGGCAGCAGAAAAAGACCGGAGAGAACGGGAGCAAAAACACGTGGTCACGTGACAAGTCCGTTCGACCGCGACCTCTCTTCGGCAAATTAAGCAGTCATTAATTTTCCTCCTTTTTCATCCAATCTGTGTTTCTTTCCCCCTCTGTGCATTAAATAAAATTAAATCCTTAATAGAAACTTGGAGGGTAGGAAAAAAATTGAAGCAGCAACTAACAAATGAGCGCCCGTTAAACAACTGATGGATTATTTGCCGCATGCATTAATAGTCTCTGACTAAAGATAAAAATAAAGAGTTAAGAAACGAAGGAGGCTAAAGGGAAGGGAAAAAAAAGGAGAAAAGATAAAAGATGAAGAAAAAGATATGCGGACAGTGTTCTGAGCTAAAGACATTATCTCGTTATGTTTTCTATCAAAACATGACTTTGGAGGTTATTTTTTTTTTCCCTCGGCTAGACTTTTTTTTATTCTGTTTTTAAGAAAAGGGTTGTTGTTATCGGAAGTAACGAGAGGTATTAGAAACCACGATAATATTATTTTGTGCGGGGCTGATGGATTACTGATGCGAAACAAATAAATAGAAAAAAAAAATGTCATTTTCTAGGCAATGTTGTTATCTTAAGAAATTTGAAAAAAAAATTGAGAAAATAGATTTCGGAACAAATTGCGTAAAAAAGTAACGGAAATGCATGTGTTCCATTAGGTTGAATAAATTTAATAATATATATAATTAATATTGTAATTTAATAATAATAATTTTTATATGCATATATATGTATATTTTTCACATACACACACAACATATATATATATATATATATATATATATATATATAATTTAAAATTACACTACTTTTTAAAATTTTATAGAATTTGGATATTTTTAGATTGGCTTACCATATTGCAATAGGGGGAAAGTTGGTGCCATGAAACTATTTAACCCCACTTATCGGTCCTAAGTGCGAGGTTGCATTAGCAAATTCATAAATTTTTAATTTTGTTTTAAAATGCAGCATTTTATTAATTTTATATTCGCGCCTGACATTTTGAAATGGGATTTTGTATTCAACGATTCTTATAGTTCCAAATTTTTGCTTATTTATAGAAATGTGATTAATTTATATACATTTAAATATATATATAGTTAATTTTTCTGTACTCTCTCTATAGAGACATAAATCATTAAAACACTTGAGTTGAGAAATTCGGAAACAGAAATTGGGGAATTTAAAGCAGATAATAGAATTTTTTTTAAAAAAAAATATTAGTGTTTATAAAAAAAATATATTTGAATTTAAACAAAATATTATAGTTTAAAAATATAGAGGCTGCAGTACTATAAATTTTGCTAACTAAGGACAACTCTTATATAAAAAATAATTTATGTAAGAGTAGGATTTAAAATTTTTCTGGCTAGACAACCTTTCTCCTTTCTTTGAATAAGACTAAGCGAAATCCTATTGAAAACAATGGGAAAAAAAGTCTACGATTCGTTGAAGAAAAAAATATCCGATTTAAAGAAAGAGAGATAGAGAGAAATCACATACTAAATTGCCATAAATCAAATAAAACAACGCAATAAATAGAAATATAATAAAACAGTATATTTAAAAAATGAGATAACCTCAGTAGTATAAAACCGCACTCTTAAAAGCTAAAAGTGTAGGGTTTAAAATATTGGGGGTCCCCTATATTGTTTAAACCACTGGCTGCGAAAGAAAAAAGTAAAAATAAGATTCTAATAATCAAGTATAATAACATAAGAAGAATAAAAAAAAATTCAAAACCTAATTTCCCCCAAAATTAAATAAAAAATCCAAAAAAAATAAATAAATAAATAAATTTACTTATCTAAACCAGAATATTAACTACCTAAATAAAATAGTGCTTTTAAAAAGACAAAAAAAAAAACTGTACAAAACAATTCATGATCTCACACAATTCACTCTTTCTCTTTCTCTCTCTCACACACACTCATACATTTGTATTATGAATATATCATGTATCTCAGTGCTTCTCAAACTTTCAAAATTTGCGACCCAATATTCAATCATAATTTTCATCGCCTCCTCTCCCCCTCTATACAAATAACAATGTATTGAAAATTCAGTAATATTATACTTTTGACCCAAAGCGTCAACTTTTAAACCCCTTAAAAGCAACCAGCGTTTTATGTCCCTCAACCGGGGCGTTAAATCCCCGGCTACCATGTCTTTCCAAAGGGCTTTTTTTTGTTGCATTGCTATCATAAAATTAAAATTATTCGAAGGCTTTTGAATGCAACAAAAGGCCGAAGTACAAGGATTTACTTTTCAGATGATTTCCTCTTATTTTTTTATTTCTTTTCACCCCCCTCCCCTCCATACATCAAATACGCACACATGGAAAAGGAGAATTAAATCGTAACTTTTATAAATGGGGATTTTTTTCCTGTCAAAAAAATTTCTAAGGGTTTTATCTTTGTATATAATTTTATATTTGACAAGCTCGTGGGGTCACTAGTAATTATTACATTTTTTTAACTTAGTATTGTTAAATCAAAGCCCAGTGATTGAGTGGTTAGTGTACGCTCTTCCACACCACAGGTCCAAGTTTCAAACTCCGGGTTGGGCAAGGTTGACTCAGCATTTCATCCTTACAGTGGGTTGATAAATGAGTCCCAAGCTTGTTTGGGAACTTAACTGGGGATTTCGCGTCAGACTAACCACCTGACCGGAAGATCTGCTCATGCACCTCAGGGACCAAGGTTAGATATACTGAGTTAAGCACAGTAGGTCTTGGCCTTAGTGGGCTGTCGCGCCACTGAGTTAAGTTAAACATTGTTAAATCAATTATACTAACATTGTGTAGTACTGATACATTTACAAGCGTAGTATATCAGCGTAAATGCTAATTTTATTTTTTATTATTTAGTTTACTTTCAGTAAATTAATAATTATTTTTAAGTAATTTTTTTTGTTTTCGACTTTTCAAGATGCTCGCTCCCTCTCATAGAGTTCCCACGACCCCCTAAGGGGGTGCTTCACAGTTAGGGAAACGCTTATGTAACAAAAATATAAATTTCTAGATCAGATATAACTTACGCAACAAAACACAGTTATATCACAAGATTTTTTTTCAAATACAGTCAACCTCTGAACAACAAAGACTCTAAATCCCGGAAAAAAGTTCATTATATGGAAAATTCGTTATATAGAGGTTCATCTTTTAATATACTTTATAAACCACATGAAACAAAATATTCATAAACACTATATATTAAACAAAGTAATTATTCACACTTTTTTTAAAATTAATATATGTGTATTTTATATATCTTACCCATAAAAATAAAGAAATAAAGAAAGAAAAACTGCAAGGAAAACAAGAAAAAATAATGTCGAAGAATACACTGTATTTACAATATTAAGAGAAAATAATTTTATATTAAAACTAATGAATTTCAAGAAAATTTTCTAATTTTTAAAGCATACAAGTAATATTAAACATACATTATTTTATAACTAGAACACGGGGACAACTCCACTGAGTGTGAATTGATTTATTGATTGAATATTAACGTCGCACTATTCAGCTACACGAGGGCTTTTGGCGACAATCCACGTAATTTTGAACCATGGTCAAGTGACGTGGACGACACCTGAGCTGGTACCCTGACTCTCTTAACTACCGCACCACACCAACGGGAGGACGTTTCAGCTCTCGACAGATTTAACATGCATCGCTGCCCTACACGGAGGGTCTTTAGTGGTACTGGGCTCGAACTCGTGACAAGGCAAGCCCCGATCCGATACCTATACCACTCGGCTACCGCGGCCACCCACTGAGTGGGAAAGGGGATATCAAAGATGGTTCTTGTGAACTGAACAATGGGGGTTAAAGATGGATGAATCATCCAGAACTCTATTGTTCTCGGTGAGTTAGAATCTAATAAAACTAATTCAGAATATTTATGACCACCACAAAATGTGTTAAAGAGAGAATAACTTGAAATGTTCAGAAATACCTTGAGAATAGGGAGAAAAAAAATTTAATCACAGAAGAAAAAGTTCGTTATATAGAAAATGCACTTCGCTATAGAAAGGTTATTTTACAAAGAAAATCGTGATATGTTCAAGGTTCCAGGAAAAAGTTCGCTATATAGAAAAATTCGCAATATAGAGGCTCGTTATATAGAGGTTCGACTGTATATACAAATTATTATTATTGCTGATTTTAACAGATTACTGATTACTTTATATAAATCAATAACCCAGATAAAAGCCGTCGCGGATGCTAGACTTCGATAGAAGGTGTACGTGTGAATTGTTCACCTTTTAGAATGTGAATCGAGACAGAATATACATATAATATCTATATAGTATCAGTAAACTGAAATGAGTTGAGTTTGGGGACATTGTAAGGCAGGTATCATTTAATGTTACAAATACGAGTCTTCTGGGTCATTTCTAAACTGTGTTTATTATCTAAACCACTGTTAAGTGAGTTAGTTATGCGGCAAATATTCCATTAATATAACACATTAAATTTCTAAAAGATAAGCCAGTCTTGTATAAACTTGGTAATTTTGTATCTTTTCTTGTCTCTCAGTTACTAATTGTTGCCACTTTTTATCCATAGATATTGTAACGCGGGAATTTAGTATAATAATTTAATTTTATCTTTAAATAGTTAAATAATTTTTATATGGTTATTTAAAACGTTAATATTACTTTTGTTGCATTTATTTTATGAAAAACGTAATATACTCAAGTAACGCCGTTCCTTACATTACAATGGGGTTTCAATAAAAAATTGACGAAATATTGGCAGTAAAACCAAATTGGTATAATTTTTGACGACCATATTTGATGACATGGTGACCATATGTAAACATCTGAAAATTACTGTGGAAATGTTGTGACGTCTCTCACGTTCTTCTTCTAACATAACTCCTAAGTTCTTTGACGGCCACGATTAATGGCAAAACTTTTCCAAACCCCAATACCAAGAAGAAAACGGATCGAATATGCAAATGAGATATACTTGAAAAAAGGGTAGAAAGTTTGGTGAGATATAACGGCAAGCCTAGAGAAACTTGTGCGGAATTGTTAGGAAAAAGGTTAGATGTCCCCACACTCTGGGAAAAGGGGGACCCCATCGCCTTAATAAAAGGATTAAAAAAGCTTGTGAATTTTCCCACAATTAACATAATAGGAATTCTTTAACCTAGGAAGGAAGGTGACTCTATAAAGGTAATATTTTTTATAAGAAGTTAGATTGACAGTTAATTAAATATAATTTAAGATAAGTGTTCTAGTTGTGTGATCTGACTTGAATATGTTTAATTAGTGGTTAAATTCTCACTTTAAGAAAAGCTGCAATTTCTGAACTGCTAATTTAAGTTATTCTAATAAAAGTTGTGTTAAGTAATCCAAAATGTCTCTCATCATTTAGATAATCCCACACCTCTAGCTTACGCGAATCACCCCAGACATAGTCATCACAGGATGGCTATGTCTCAATGTATTTCATCGTGATCTATGACGTTAGGGAATTTTTCGAGAAAGAGTTGGAAGGTAGCCGCACAGACTATGAATAAAGTAAATCGCCTGCGAATCTGGAGGCAAGTATAAATCTCGGTTTTTGTAGGCAATGGAGAGGTTGCTTCGGTGAAAAAATCTAAAGGCATTTCCTTTGTTTTAAGACTCTAATGCTTTAGTCTGAGGACTGTAGAAGGTGTGAAAACTTTCTGGGATATATTGTGAAAATTTAGAGCTGTTTCCTAATTTTAAGGATTGTTTTTAAACAATAAATTTTCGAACGCTCTTAAAGAACATACGCACATACATGTTAAAAAAAATTCTGTTTTGGGTGACGAGACGTTTTTTTGTCTGGCACATAAGGGGTTTAAAAGTCTATTGTACCCCGTGTCAAAATATAGTATTATTAATTCAATACATTGTTATTGTATAAAGGGGGGGCCAGGAAAAAGATGATTGAATATGGGCCCGGTATAGAAAGTTTGGAACGCAAAAGCATTTCTAATATTGTGTTATTCATTTCTCTAATTGGGGATTATCACACACAACGTTGTATAAATATATATAAGTGTGTGTATGTATACATACATGAACAGACAAATGTTTTGCCAAAATAATTTGTTTGTTAAAAGTAATTTAGTAATTTAAAAACTTTTAAAATCCTTATTATTCCGCGAAATTTTGTTAACGTTACATTACGTTTTGTTCATTTTTTCTCGTGGGATTTGTTTATAAAAATTGCTTGTTGATATTCTTGATAAATAGGATATTTTTTTTTTAGAAGTACATTTTAAGTACATTACAACCATTAGAAATTTATTTTGGAATTTAAGTAAAATTTAATATATTCATTTCATTTCGTAAAAATAATTTTTAGAATTCATATTTTGCTTCAGATACATATAAGGTTTTTGGTTTTACTTCAAAAGTTCCAATCAATTTCTCTTTGTATTAAGTATTATTTCGAAATAAAATGTCTGTAAAAATTCAAACTGGTAACGTTCTTTCGTAATGCATAATCTCGTTTCAAAAATACCTGCTTTCTTCAATAATGAACTATATTTTCAAAATATATTATAGCAGTGGAACAATTCTCTCATATTTCGTTTTGAATAAAAGTAAAACTTCAGCAACAATTTTATTTATCATCCGATATTTTGCAATAATTTGTTTGTAAAATATAATTAAAGATATAAGTGAAATACAACTAAAATTATTAAGAATTGTATGACACTTGTTATGCTGTCATGTATATCACGAGTAATTCTTCTTAATTTGACTTTCTTTACGGAATACTTTTGGGTCAAACAACTTTTTAGTTTCGAATGTTTGCATGAGGTAGAGTACACGACGAACGTTATTTGCCGAAGTTACGAACAGAGTAACTTTAAAACGAACATATACCTGTAACGGTTCTTAAGTCTAATATCAGGATTTCATGAGAAATATCCAGTTCATTTGAGATTTTGTCCATTGTTCTGCGTTTTTTTAAACAAGGTATTTGTTCGTACGATGAGTGATCTTAGAATTTGTCAAAATTGATGGTCTTCTTTCGTTCTCAGCATCGTCCATACTCAAATATGTTCCATCTCCTTGTGGTCGCTTGATGAGACATCACAGTTTCACTGTACGTCCTGCAACATCTGGTAAATTTAAGTATATAGTCTCACTTTTTCATTCATTTAAAAACCAAATTAAAAATATATTTCTAAATAGGATACCATTTGCCGTTGCCCAGGCAAGTTTATGGCTGATTATCAAACTTAATGTACCGCGTGAGAACCTCTACTTCATACGATATGCAGGTTTTTCCCAAATTTAGGGGAACTTAATATCCGACACGTTCGGAACCGTGATTTTCAAAAGCGTGTAAATGGAAAATTTTATGATATTTAATAATTTGATTAAAAGGATATATAAACAAAATTTAAGAATAGTATTACAAAAAAAAATTATTTAAAAATATTTTGAAAAAAATTAACTTAGAAAAACCCTTTTATTCAAATTTCTCCTTTGTAAAAAATTTCTATTGTATTAATATTTTCCTGTATATAGCTCGATTCTGTACAGAGGCTCAACTAAATTTTTTAAACCAAATTTGGAAGTCGGTTTATCCATGTTTTACGACAACAGAGGGGGGAAAATTTTAAGAAAAAAGATAATTATTTCCCAAAATTGTAACTTGAAAATAATGTGAAGTTTTCAAAAACTATTTTAGCCTTTGAACAGAGGGGCGAGCTTAACAGGCAAAAATAAAAAGGGCCAAAAAAGGAAAAGGTTTTTCTTTTAAGCCTTTTTATTTTAATTTTTTTATAATTTTCCTAAAACAATTTTTTTACATGTATTCTAATCTAATGACACTAAATATCATTTAAATTAACATTTATGCGCTTTTTTTTCCCCAAAAAACTAAAATTCAAACTTGCATAGCAATCCATGGTCGGGAAAAGTTTCATTGGCCCCCATTGTTACAAAGAAACATACCTGCATTATGGCAGTCATTTGATCTATCATCAAACGCAGAGGAGTATGAAACATTTTACAAACACCGAGCTGGCAGATGTGCACCTGCTTTTTCAGATTGGGAAAAGAGATGACCGGTAAAAGGGTTGATGCAAAATCCCACAAATGTCCGAAAGGGTGTTGAAATTTGCATCCAGTTTGATGGGATGGACATTACGAGGTAACGCAAAACACCTGTGGATTCCGAAATGGATGTGCATGCGAAAATCATCTGCGTTGTTGTGCCAACAAAATCCAGATGTATTTGATTGAGTCCACCAATCCATGGTCCGATGGTGTAATGCCTACATCACCAGCAATGGTTGGAACTTTGAACATTTTTTGTGATATTTTTCCGAATCATACACCACAGCATATGTTATATCTTTGACTAATAAATATTTCAGATGATTTCACAGTCTTATGTCTCTACGTCCCTTTCACCTGTCATACTACTTTCCCATGACGCTCCCGACCATGGGTTGCTACGTAAAATCTGTATCCTTGTGATGTCCCCTACCTCCCCAAAGTTTGTCCCAATAATCGTGGGAGACCCTGTATATAAATGTCTGAAGTGTTGCTAGGAAGTTTATCAAAAGAGGTTGTCACCAAAAACATGTATGAAGGAATGGAACTAATTTTTTGACTGATCTATATAAAAAATTGTGGAATATTATATAAAATTTATTTATTGTATCAGTTTAACTAATGAGACAAGACAGGAACAATTTGGTGCTTAATTTACCCAGTTTTCCAAAAAAAAATGTAAAAATATCGTTTTGAGTTTTATTTGTAAATGGAATAGGCAGACGTGAAAGGTAAATTTTGTGTTTAAAAAAAACACCTTTTAAATTTTTAAAAAAGAATAAAATATCAATTTTATATTAGAACTTAGCTTTAAAATTTCCTTTTTTAAAAAGTTGATACTTCTTAGTTTACGAATGCCCATTTAAAGTTAGGTCCTATAGTTTCTTTCTCAAATAATCAAACATTAGAATGAAATGAAATATAAAATAAATATTTAAAATTTTATCAAAGTACTTTAGGTCATTGGATTATTTATTGCCATCACACTTTGAAGTTACACCAGTGCTTTTCAAATTATCATTGTTTGCGATCCAATTTTCGATCATAATTTTCATGATGCCCTCTATACAATAACAATGCATTGAATTCAATAATAACGTACTTAGACGCTAAAGCTACAATACGACTTTAATTATAAACTGTACAAATTATCAAGATAAGTATTAAATTTTACATATAATTTTGTACAAACCTATGTGGGGGTCCATAGTAATTATTAAGCTTAATCTTAACTTATTTTTGTTAAATTAATTATCAAATACATTGAGTAATGCTGATATAGTTATAAGTAAACTAAATCATTGTAAATGTGTATTTTCTCAGAATGTTTTCTGTGATTTGATTCCTATCAGTAAATTAATGATTTTTTAAATCTATTTTTTCGACTTTTCGATATGCTCGTGTCCCCCTGGTAAAATTATTACGCTACGGGGCGCCCACCACAGTTTGAGATACACGGAGTTACACGTCGGTAGTTAGCGAGAAATCTTGTAATTTTGAACCGCAGTCAATTGACGAGGACTACACCTAACCCAGCACCACACTCTTCAAACTTCCTCCAAAATGTTCCGATTTTGCAGTCTCGATAGATTTAATATGTATCAGCCCCCTTTCACGGTGGGTCTTTAATGGCTTCACAACTCGTCAGAAGCAATTTTGATCACAAGTTTGCGGTCACAACCACTCCCCTACCGTGATCTTGTAGTCTGGATTATGGTAGATGAAGAAGGAGTTCTCACATCATGGAATTAATAAAGAAATATAATAAACGTAAATATTTAACTTTGTGGTAAGAGCCAGTGACAAAAGCAATTAAAACAGTATGTGGAAAAAATTTCCGTATGCATAAGTCTAGATATTCCCTTGTATCTTCATTTAAAAAAACAGGCTTGTAACATTAAGGAAAATTTTTATTAGTAACAACAATACCTTTATGCAGTTATCAGTATTATCAGTAAAATTAAAGATTTATACATGCAAATTATTGTGCGAAAATACAAGCGATATTGCTTTAAAAACTCATTAAAATGTTTCGTAAGAGAATACATTGAAAGAAAATATTTCAGATAAAATATATAAATTATCTGTAATTCTAGTTTGAGAGAATTATCTGCAATTAAAATCTGAATTATCAACTTGTAAGGTATCCGACTACGTTCGGAACCATGATTTTGCAAAGCGCATAAATGGATAATATTTATGATATTTACTGTCACTTGGATTAGAAAATGTATATGAAATAGTTTTAAGAATAGTATTACAATAAAAAATTATTTAAGTACACTATTTTGACAAAAAATGAACTTAGAATGACTCATTTTCAAAATATTCTCCTTTTGGGAAAAATGCTTCTATTATAATAATACTTTGCCTGTCTATAGCTCAGACCTCTGTACAGAAGCTCAACTAGAATTTTTGAAATATATAACTTAGAAGTGGGTTTATCCATGTTTTACGACAACAGAGGGGATAAATTTTAAGAAAAAAAACGCCGATAATTATTTAAATGGGTTGTAACTCTGAAAAAATAATGTGAATTTTTGAAAACTCCTAGTTGAGCCTCTGTACAGAGGTCTGAGCTATATATAGGCAAAATACTATTATAATAGAATCATTTTTCACAAAAGGAGAACATTTTGAAAAAAGGTTATTCTAAGTTCATTTTTTGCCGAAATATTATATTTAAATAATTTTTTTTTCAAAATGTCCTTAAAACAATTTTATGCATGCATTCTAATCTAAGTGACACTAAATATAATGAAAATTATCCATTTATGCGCTATTTTAAAATCACGGTTCCAAACGTAGTCGGATACCATAAATTCAGTAGAATTATCTGCATTTCGATTGGCTATTGTCTGGGATGGTTGCAATACCTTATCGTTATGTTCCAAATAAGAGAGATAAAACCTTTACGTTATCAAAAAAGCTTTCTGCAGGTTTGAAGACAAATCACATCAAGATCATGCAGTTTCGCATTAGCTTGTAAGAAAAGCAGTTGCCAGCCTAAGGCCGCCTAAGACATCACCGATGTGTCGAAGATCAGTACAGACTTATCTTGAGATATCCAAGGAAAATATGGTCATTTCCTTAGTATAACATGTAACATATTCGACATAAAACATGCAATGCCAAGAAAGCATGGATAACATATGATGGAACTAGATTCAAGGCAGCTAAATGAATAACTTTAGTTACAAGAAGATATTTTTAATAGTACGATTATACAATATAAATACAGGCGAATAAGTTGGTAGCATCATCAACTCTCGTGCTCATGCAAACAGCAATCGTACATCCACAGAAATAGTTCGCCTGCGGATAGTGTCCTGAAGTGTGGAAGTCTACATGGTTTCAGCAATTCTGCATAGTTCCTTCTCCGACTGAGCACGTGTTACAACAGATGAATAATATCCAATCCTGTGCAGATATTCTCGATCGGAGATAGATCGAGAGGCATTGCTGGCCAATAGCTTGAGAGCAACAGCACATGTTGTCAAGTTTATCTGTTGATGTATTTTATGTTCTGTTACACTTTGTTCTGTTAGAAAATACCATTTTGCAGCGGATGAATTAAAGGTGATAAAACTGGCTTCCCAACTGCGTTTACGTAGCTTTAGGTCATCAGTAGGCTACTCATGCATACCTGAGAAGTGATTTGCAATTATGTCTGATAGCACCCCAAATTATTATTGTCATGTTAAGAAGCGGTATGGTGCTCAACTGAGGTCAGATTGACTCTATTTCCTCGACACTTTCAGATTCTCACCTGGCGACTATCTTTAATACAACAGAATCAAGACTTCTAGATAAACATCAGTCGTTCAAGTAGTTCAGTGCCATTTCCAGAGTAGAATTTCTTGTTGGTGTTTCGTCATTTATGGTAGTCTTGTCAAAGGCAGCTCGTGTGATAATCGTTTTCACCCAATCTGATATTTGATTTGATTTTTTTTAATGTCACAATCCAAAGCAACGCAAGTGTTATTGGTGACTGATCTTGAATTTTGAACCTAATCTAAGTGACTAGGATGATACTTGAGCTGACACTCCACTCACCTAACTTATGTCACCCTAACGTGACAACTTTCAGCCTCTATAGATTTAACGTGAATCAACTCTTCTGCACCGGGTATGCAATACTACTGGAAATCAAATTCACGACTCAACAGAAGCAATGCTGGTTACTGGCTCCTAATCATTACCACTCGGGTACTAGATAATATAAGAAACGAGAAAAATGGCGACATAGAGGTAAAAGGGCTCTTCCACCCCTCAGGTCCCGCCCTCGAACCCTGGCTCGACTCAATCTTTCATCCCTTTAAAGGGTCGATAAATGAGTACCAAGCTTGCATGGGAATTAAACACCAGGGGTTTCACGTCAGACGGGACGCACTTTGTGATATGGTCGATCTTTGTCGACCATATCGTTGTGGGTCAGCGTAAGTTAGAGGTGTGGGATTCTCGAAATGAAGAGACATTTTAGAATTCTTAATATGACTTTTATTAAGAGTTTAACTTAAATTACTTATATATTGAACAAACTTATATTAAGTGAGAATAAACCAAAAGACGTAGCCGTAGTTAACACAGATCGCGCAATTGGATCACTTATCTAAATAATTATATTATCCGCCTACTCTCAATCCTAATAATATTACGATTTCTTGTATCAAAAGGATTTGTCCTGCCTTGAATTTCAATCAACGGTTCAATCAACTTCATATAGTAATAATGCAATAGTATGCACTTTGTAGTAATGGCTAGATCTCCGTGATTCCTTGGTAAGCCGTCAAATTACACTTCTACCTTTTCCCAACTGAACTTTCTCTAAATTGCCATTAATAATGGCCGTCAAAGAACACAAAGGTTATGTTAGAGAAAGGACGCGTGAGCCGTCACAACTTGACCGGAACATCTTTTCATACATCTCAGTCCCCTAGATCATGGAAAGTAAGGTAGGAACAGTAGGCTTAGACCTTCTAAGTCAGGGGTACTCAACCTTTTATTTCTACTAGACCACATACATATCATGGCTATTTCACGCAGACAGCAGCATGAAGATTAATGGAGGAGGGGGGAAAGATATGCTTTAAGACCAAGATAACTTAGAAATTTAAAATGTGGAAAATTGATCAAAATATTAAAACTCCTATTTTTTCTTTATTTAATTACTACTTTTCATATGTTTTTATTTTTGTCAAATTGGAAGCATTTAAGGTATCCGACTACGTTCGGAACCATGATTTCGCAAAAGCGTGTAAATGGATAATGTTTATGATATTTAATGTTACTTAGATTATAATACATGTATAGAATTTTTTTAAGGACATTATGACAAAAAAATAATTTAAATACAATATTTTGGCAAAAAATTAACTTAGAATAACCAATTTTCCAAATGTTCTCCTTTTGTGAAAAATGCTTCCATTGTATTAATATTTTGCCTGTATTCATGTCAGACCTCTGTACAGCGGATCAACTAGAATTTTTGAAGTGCATAACTTGGAAGTCGGTTTATCCATGTTTTATGACAACAGAAGGGAGAAATTTTAAGAAAATATGCCGATATATATTTCAAATGGTTATAACTCTGAAAATGATTTGAATTTTTCAAAAATCATAGTTGAGCCTCTATACAGAGTTCTGAACTATAGACAGACAAAATATTAATACAATAGAAGCATTTTTTACAAAAGAACATTTGGAAAAAAGGTTATTCTAAGTTCATTTTTTGCCAAAATATTGCATTTAAATAATTTTTTTTGTCATAATGTCCTTAAAACAATTTTATACATGTATTCTAATCACAGTGACACTAAATATCATGAAAATTATACATTTGTGCGCTTTTTTAAAATCATGGTTCAAAACGTATTCGGATACCTTAAGAATCACTCCTCCACAATGTCTGCATCTCATTAAACGGTTTCATATGATTATCATTAATATAAAAAATTTCACAGGGTTACCACTGTGACATTAACATTAACAAAACACGTTTTTGATGTTGTAATGATCTTTCATGAAAGCCTATTAATCACCTTTTGAAAGAGATCTCCGAGAAAAAGTGTCATTGAACACGCGATTCCTGTTTATTTGGTATTTTTAAAGACAATACTTCCGTGATAAATCAAACAATTACTGATCCATGCTTGTCTTTCACTACAGAATAATCAACTTCCTAATCGTCTTGAAACAACCTATTTCCTTCGAATATTTTTCGCTTGCAAGATACGAAAGATAGTTTAAAATTAGTTCCCCTCACAAAAGGGTCACTACTCCACTGTTGTCTGTAATCACTAATCAGAAAACAAATATCAATTCCTACCCATACGACATCGACAGCAAAAAATAAAATTGATATATTTGATTTCTTAACAAAGAATTTGCCATCAAATTTTTATAAGTAAATGAATTTTTCATAGCAATGGGCCATGACCGGTCCACTTAAAAAGGCCCAGTGGGCCGCAGTTTGAGTATCGCTGCTCTATGGACTGTTGTACCACTGAATTTAGTTTTGTTTCGAAGTAATAGGAGGAAAAATTTGTATTTAAGTTAAATTTTAACCAAAAAGTAGATTTTAAACCTTATGTGATTCCATCAACAATTTTTTTTTAAAAAAAATTAGCTCAAATAATTAAAATAATTTATTTTATAAATTCGTAAAAGAGAACTCACTAAAGCAAAAAAGAATTTCTAGGAACTACACAAAACACTGTTAAAGGTAAAAAATAATTATTTCGAGACAGAAAAGGTAATGTGACTGTTTCCTATAAAGAAAGGATAACATATTAAGGAAGGAAAGGATAATGAAATCTACCATTTGAAAGAGTGAAAAAAAGGATATATAGGTATCTTAAGAAATTTACACGCAATATAAATTCTCTTCGATGTTGTCAAAATTACTTCAACGATACAAACATTTCAGTTACTGTCTGATTAAAATGCTGTATTTCGTGTATTAATTAAGAAAATTTTTAATTAAGTCTCAGAATTCCCCGATATTTAATGAAACGAGTCTTTTACAATCATTTTAAGAAACAAGTATAAATATAAACACCTTATAACAAAAATATATTTCTCTAAAATGTAATTGGATGAAGAACAGGAAATACTGAAAAGTCTTATCGCTTATAAATTAAGAACATAATAGCAATACTTCTATTAGTCGAAACTTATTTTCGAAAATCTCTATTGCTTTAATTTAATTAATGTTTTCAATATAATTAGAACATTTCTAAGCTTTTTACTTTCAACTTATCAAAATCCATTCTCTAACACACGCACTCTCTGTGTATGTTTGGAGTTCTTTATTTTTTTCACTAAAAACTTATCTGCGTAAAATAAACACACCCCGAAATCTTACATGGTAAAAGACAGGTTTCGTTCTGTGAAAATCTCAACTAATTAGAAAGAACGGAACTTCATTCCCCCTAAAACCCGCTCCGAAAGGGATTTTCTTTTCTGGAAAAGTATCTACAGAAATAAATTCCTTGCGAACTGCCGAGCGTAAAACATTAGCCTTTTGAAGCCACCGAAACTCTTCGAAGCAATCAAAATTGAAAAGGAAATGGAAGAAAAGACTTAGGTAATTGATCCATACAAATGCTGCTTCTGAAAAGGATTTTCGAGCTGATATTACAAAATGCTGGGGAAACTAGTCCCAAATTCGAACAAAGGCAAGCGACAATCGAGAGAAAATACTATACCCGCGCGAAATCGCTAACCTCGTTCGCAGGCAGCTTTTTAAAATAGCTTTTAATTGCAAACGATTTGTATAACTGGATCACGCGGATGACGAATTCGCTTGCTATTTTTTTTTGCCTCTAGCCCCTTCCCAACCCCTACCCTCTTTCGTTCGAAAATGTTCCAGCCATCACACGTGTAAATCGGGAAGAGAATTTTCATTTTTACGCGTAACTCGTCTTTAATTAGAAGTTATTAATGCGATTAATTACAGCCGAGTTAATCTGATCGCTTGGGTTGCTTCTTTTTGGTTCGAGAGTATGTTTTTATTTTTGGTATGTGCATGGCATTCTTCTTTTTCTATTCGTTCCGGTGTTTTGTTGATTTTGGGTGACATTTAAAAAGATAAGTTCTTGTTTTTTTTCGTTCTTGGAACGCGTTATTAAAATTATTTTTGTGGAATATTTTCTGGAGAATTTTCGGTTTATGAATTTAATGTGCTCTCTTTCTCGTATTTACTTTAAAAAATATTGGATTGTTTTAAAAGGATAAAACAGTTTTGCAATCTATTTCAATTAAAATTTCAATTACGATAAGGGTTTTGAGTGTTCAATTTGCCCCTCCAAGTTGATCTATTTTCTAAACTTTTGTGAATATGAAGTTTTAATCCTTTACAAAATAGAATTATCAGTAATTAAAAATATACATTTCTTTTGTTTCGAAAAATTGATTAATTTGTGTCTTTTATAAATTCTAATATTGAGTTAAATATATGAGTTGCCCATATGAAAAGTGGACAATTTTAATAAAGAGAATACTTTTATTGGAATTTAAAATAAATCGCCTTGGGCGTTGTAACACATGTCTCATTGTTTCGACAGTAGATCTATGTCTTCGCTCTAGAAAGATTGTGGTTAATTCTCGAGGAAGTCTTTATAGCTTCCTTCACCTCATCGTCCGATTGGAAACGTGGGGCTCTCTTAAGTGGGAAAAAGCGTGGAAGGTTTCAGAGAGACAAATCCGGACTATACGGTGGGTGTTCCAACATTTTTCAAGGAAATTTTTCAAATGTTGCCTGGGCTTCACGAGAGACGTTGAAGCCGACCTTGTCATGGAGATCTATTATCCTTTGCCTCCCTTCACGAAAATGTTTCCACCTATTGTTCGAACAAACCAGTTCTTGCCATAAACTGACTCCATTCGCTGATAACTGCCCTCAATCAGAAACCATACTACCACGCATTACTCCGGTATGGAAGCATACATGAATAGCATCTTTACTTTTGATCTATTTGCTCTACCAAGAACAGGTTTCATCATTGCATGTCGTATGCGGTTTTCATCTCCTACCTCCCTATTCGATCCATATTCGGTAGCGTTGTTATAACTGTAATCATTTTGACACAATTTACCGTGTCCACTTTTCATTTGGGCAACACTTATATATTTATTTCTCGCATTAAATACGAATTAATTGGAATGTGGAAAAATAAGGAATTCTAAAATTTCTGCAATTAATCATACATAAAAGTAGACTATAATATCAATAAATACAAATTGTTTTTAAATTTTATTGAAGCATGTATTATTAAATGTATTACCCACACATCTGTACTGCAGAGTCTTTTTGGACACAAAAACATTTTTGTCCTCATGGAAATGGGATCTGAAATGAGTCGCCAAATCTGGAAATGGTTTATGGAATTAGTCACCAAATCTTGAAATGGTATAATGAATTAGTCGCCAAATCTGGAAATCGTTATCTCTAACGACCCTGATCAGTACAATGGAACAAAATTATGAAATTATTATATTATCATCGGTCCTTGACAAGTGCGCAAAATTTCGAATTGATCTATCTGATCTTTTAAAGTGGGTAAAAACCGAGTTCAAAGATTCCGTTACATACAAATGGAACTTATAAAAGCGTGTTAAAAAAAAACCTGCTTTAATTTAATAAAGTACTTTGAGCAGCGGAAATTGGTAACAAATACAAATGTTCTCAATGGTTAGATTCTTAGTTCTAGTATGTGGGTAAATAATTGAGAATGAATGTGAATTTGATATCACAAATCTAACGATATAATTATATAAAACAATCATAAAAAATAAATAGTCCTTTTTTTATTTGAAAATATATTTTGTTAACAAATCACTCTTATACACTAAAACTGTAGTTTTATGCTTGTGTTTTTCAATGCCCCTCCCTTTTTCATTTTTATAGTAAAATTTAACTATTTTGATGCGGAAGAATGTTTTTAAGTTTATTTATTTTCATATCAATTAAAGTTTAAATGCTATAAAGCTAAACATATATGTGTGTATGCGTGCGTACGTGTGCAATAATCTTATTTAAGTTTAATAAAAATTTTATTTTATATTTTTTCTAAATCTTAATTATAAATACCATATTTCTTATTCACTAGTATGATACATTTCACGCATTAAATGAATTAAACACTGTATTTTGACAGATTTATTTTCATTCCTAGAAAAATATTATCTTAGTAACTTATATATTCTTCACTCACCGATTGTCTAACTCCAAAAGTTTCCTAAAACCATATACACGATTTTTAAAATAACTATTTCCCTTCTTTTTAATCGGGAAAAATGATCCCTGTTATTCTCCAATTGTAATTCTTATCTGAGAGAATGTGAAAACTCATTTGACTCTTTTCTCGATCCAAAACGACCATTTTTTTGTATTTACGACAAGTTTGTCAATTCGTTTCACTCGACTATTTGTTTTTCCATGACTATTACCAGAAGGCATTACTCACACACACACGCACGCCCACCCACGAATAACTATGTGTTTATATGTGCATATATATGTGTGTGTTATGTGTAAATTTTGCTTAGCAATTCTTAAAAAGTATAGCGTTAACTCATGTAAATAACCAAATATTAAATTTGGGATTGTAAAAATGCTAAAAAACATTTTTAAAAATCTCACAGGCTATTATGAGTAAATTTTTCAAATATAAATTAAAAGCTAGTGAAGAATAAGGAATAGATCTTTATTTGTTGTGTTGTGTGTTCGTCATATGTCACGTCCTTATTGCTTTTTTCGGCACATAAAATGCTTCAGTAACTGAACAATCCTATTGGCTCTAGATAGAAACATTAATAGATCTCTAAGCGCTAAATTTAGACCACTAAACCTTTTCAAAGAAAAATTATTTTATTCATATATATATATATATATATATATATATATATATATATATATATATATACTAGCTGTTACTCGCCCTCTTCACTGGGTATTTAATGATGTTGTATGAATATGTACTGTTTATACATATATAAGTATAAACAGTATATATTATTTTAGGAATAATTATTTCTAATTATTTCAAAAATTGAAGTAGAATTGTCTTTTACACCCTCATAAGCCCTTTCCTCAAAATTGATTTTCCCCAAACCCATTTTTAGTGGAAACAAAATACGTATACTTGCCAAATTTCAGGTCTAAATCTACTAGTTCAAAAACTGAAATTTTTCTTATTAATAAGCCCCCGTAATTGCATTTGATTTCTGAAAGACCTCTTCATAGCGGATTTCAATTTAACAAGATTTAGTCAAAATTTCATTTATTGTTGGTCTAGTACTTCAAAAAAACGGGATAATTTTTTATGAGTATACCTCAGTAACTCCCTGCTTCCCCAGAGGAGTTGATTTCCGTAAAATCCATTCTTATGCGGATCTTTATTCAACAAAAGGAACATAGTTAACAAATTTCAAATCTGTCGGTCTAATAGTTTTAAAAAAGTAATTTTTTTAATTATGACGTCCCTGAACCATTCGTAACTTCCTTGTAGGTCGATTTTCATAAAATCTGTTCTTAGCGGATTTCTACTTAATGAAAGGAACATGCCTGGCAAATTTGAAGTATGTAGGTCTAATAGTCCAATTACCGGAATATATGTATCCATAACGCTCTTTAAACACTTGCAACGCACTTTGGGGGTTAATTTTCTAAAAATCCGTTCCTAGTGGTTTTCTGCTTCATGAATGGAACATGCCTATCAAATTTCCAAGTCTGTAGATTTCACAGTTCCGGAGATATCGTGATGTGTGAGAGAATGAGTCGATTTTCTCTTTTATATATATATAAAGTCGGACCTCTATATAACGAAGTCGCAAAATCCCGGAAAAAAGTTCGTTGTATGGAAAATTCATTATGTAGAGGTTCATCTTTCAGTTTCCTTTAGAAACCATACAAAGCAAATTTTAAATGCACAAACACTATAAATTAAAAAAGAGAATTATACTCGCACCTTTTTGTACGTTAATATATATTACCTACAAAAAGAAAAGAAGAAAAGAAAAACTGAAAGGGAAGTTTCTTGACACCTTCATCTACTTCCTGAAGAATTTTTTTTTGATGCACAAACACTTACGTTTTTGGCATTTTCGAGCTATAAGAAACGAAGTTACGTGTATGACCTGATCAACACTACAAATGAACGGAGACTAGTTCAAGGACAAGAGGACACGAGACAACTTCACTGAGGGTGAAAGGGGATATCGAAGGTGTTTCTAGTGTACTGGACAATGGGGGTTAAAAATTACACTTCTTAGATAAAACCCCAGAATTCTTTTGCTTTCAGGGATTTTTGTACCTAATAATACCAGTTCAAGATTTATGGCCATCATAAAATGTGTTAAAAGAGAGAATAACTTGAAATGTCCAGAAATACACTTTAAAAATAGGGAGAAAAAACTGGATTATAAGAAAGAAAGTTCGTTATATAGAAAATTTACTTCGCTATAGGGAGGTCAGTCTACGAAGAAAATTGTGAAATATTCCTGGTTCCAGGAAAAAGTTCGCTATATAGAAAAATTCGCAATATAGAGGTTCGTAATATGGAGGGTCGACTGTATATATAAATATATATATATATATATATATATATATATATATATATATATATATATAATGTTTTAGTTGAAGTTGATAAAGCAAAGTATTAGTAGAAGTTGCAAGGAGGTAAGAATTTATTTTTAAATAACTTACCAATATATTAATCTTCCAAACATTAGATAGACTGCTGAATGTTTCTATTATGTAATATATAATTGTGAAACAGTGGTTTAATCAAAAAGTAAATTCCTCAAAAAATATTTTAATTTCTTCACTTTGTATTGACTTTCTTTTACATGTTAAAATCCACTTGTAGACAGAAGCTTTATTTGTAATTAATTGCTTACAAAATAGTTATTATATATTCTAAAAATATTTATAAAAAATATTCTTTTTCATTTGCATAGCAGCTTAGAGTTAAGATATTTATAGCTGAGTTGTTATTAAAACCCTAAGGGTGTTTTGCTTTATGATTCTAATTGGAAACAAAATTTTGAAAAAGTAAAAAACAAACACCAGAAAAAAAATCAAATCTAGATTAATATTTTCTTAAACTGCCTCTAGCCAAGTGACACACACACACAAGAACCCCTCGTTGAAACATTGTCAAAATCAATCGTTGAATATAATTAACTATGGGATCATACCCAATCATTATTCAATGCTTTAGAAAAATGCTTTATAGCTTTTTTCTTAGCAATTAAGAAAGCTGAAAAGGTGAATGCACACATAAAGATAATTTAGGGTTCAAATAATTTATGGAGCGATTAATGTATGATCATATTAAATGCATGAATACCAATGGCGCATACAAGGGGACCCCAAAACCCTTGACTGTTTTAGATTGATTATAAGTGTATGTATATTGTACTTGAAAATTTAATTAGGTATTTGTTATTAATAATTAATTTTTTACTATGTTTTTGTTCTCGAAAATCGACAAAATCGAAAGAAGTATGTCGTCGGGCAGTGTATTGAACCATAGTACCAGAATGGTGAACTTCCGACCCTGACACCCCCCTTGAAAAATTCCTGTGTGCACCATTTATGAATACATATGTAGGTAAGTACTAAAAAGCAAATTTCTAGGTCTATCGCAATAACATATTGATTTATTTATGGGAAAACTATATATGGCGACTTATATACTATATATGGGAAAACGTAAAATACATTTTTAGTATTGGGTTTTTTTAATTTCAGTATTAATTCTCAGTTCTTAGGAAATTTTAGGTAATAATCTACATATTATTATAAATATTAGGCTTAGTCAATATATACGTGTCTAGAATTAAAAAAAAATAGTATACATATTTAATAATATAGTAAAAATAACTATTAATTAATTAGGTAATTAGGTGAAAGGGATTTTTGCAGCTATGGTTGCTAGGATTTTGATATTGTTATCTGATAGTAACTATTGATGAGAAAACATGTACGTATTTTGTACATTGATTACATTTCTGAATTCTGGTATTATTCTATATAAGTAAATTGTTAGGTATTTCTCAGTTAGATGCAAATTATTATTACTATTAAGCTTTATCAATAAACGTATTCATAATTAAGATGGCAGTGTAACGATTCAAGAATTAAGTAAATTATTAATAATTAATTACATAAATAAGTGAAAAATAATTTTCTCGTCTATTGTTGCTATCATTTGGATATTGTTCAATTTATAGTATAACTGTGTAAGGAGAAAACACGTATACATTTTGGTTATATTTGTTAATACTTGTATTATTCTTAGTAAATTTTGTTAAGGAATTATTATATATCTTCATATTATTATGACTATTATGCATAATCAACATACGTGTTCAGGATTAAGATAGTAATATATTGATTCACACAATAACTAAGAAAATTATTAATAATTAATTATAAAATTATGTGAAAGACAATTTTCTCATCTATAGCTACTTTGATTTGGACATTGTCTAACTTATATTGACTATATTTGAGAAAACATATATATACATTTTGGGTATTGGTTACAATTCTGGTCTTAGGAAATTCTTAGATTATTTTATAATTATCTACATATTACTATTATTATATGTTTAACTAATGTACGTGATCAAAATTAAAATGGAAGAATAATGATTAAATATTTATTAATAATTAATTATATAGCAACTAATTAACTATATAATACTAACTATAGAGCAAAAAAACCCTTCTCATCTATAGTTAATATGATTTGGACATTGTCTAACTTATAGTACTAGTTATATACGTATACATTTTGAATATTAATTACATTTTTCAGTTCTGGTACTATTCTTAGAAAATTTTTGGGTAATTTTTAGTTATCTATATATTATTGTTACTGATATGCTTAATCAGTATAGGTGTTCAGAATTAAGATGGAAGTATAATGATTCATTATGTATTTACACCCAAATACATATGAAAAAAATCACCCATCCCACTACATAAAAGCAAGTGAATGTATCAATTTTCAGTTCCTTTACACATTTTTTTATTTCTATATCTTTTGAATGTTTCTTCATTTCTTTCAAGCCTATTTACACCTCAAAATGAAAGTAAAAAATTTTCTAGATTCTAATTGATCCAATTCAGTTGGGCATCGATCGGCGATCTTAAACACACATCGCCCTCTTTGACGCGTACCGCCACTGATGGCAGGGGCGTGAAATTTCCTCCAACAAGCCCCATCGATCCATATTAAACAAAAACGTGCGACGCATGTGTTATCGTCATTCCTTGCTAAATGAATCAAGCCGCTAGAGACGTAGAATGAAAAGAGTTGGAAGAGCCAACAACAACAACAACAGCACAAACCAGAGAATATAAGGTCCGAATTTTTTTACTTTTGCGCCAGGCTTCTTTTATTACGCACTTTGCGCCCTGGTTGGTTCTTTCGGGGCTTTTCCTGCCGTTCTTTTTTTACCCTTATTGAAAAGCCCGTTAAATTTTGTTTTTGGAAAAACACACGGTCTCTTATAAATTTGCCTAATCCATTTTGGTCTGACTGCTCAATACCAACCCAACGGCATGTTTTGATGGATTGTTGTCGATAGGGTACAAAAGAGGATTTTTCTTTTTCTTTCTTTCTTTTTTTTTTTTATTATTATTTTCGTCGCCAATCTGTTCGTGTCTTCTTTTATTTTAAATTTTCAGAATTATCCGAAGGAAATGTGTTGGTTTGCTAGAAGGACACCTAATTGCTTTATCTGAAGCTAGAAGGCTTCCACTTAAAAATAATGTTGGATAACACTGAGTTTTTGTCTTTTTAATTAGTGTTTTTGAAAAATTATGAATTTCATCCTTTAAATATTATTAAGTACCGAATAACAAAATTGTATAAATATCTATGTTTGAGTATAAATAAAATATAAAGTGAAAAAAGGTGCCAAAATAGCACTTCCTTTCTGTATTAATCCATTGATTTATAACTTTTATACAAATAAAATAAATTTCAGACGTTAAAATTAATAAAGATTATATTGTATAATAAATAAAAAATGTTTTATGGCTTAAATTGTGAATATGAAGTCTGAGTAATTTTTGCTGCATTTTTCAATAATAACAAAAAGAACGTTTTAAGATAATTTGTTGAACTAATTGTCATAAATTTATTCCATTAATTATTCAGTCATCGACTTCACCCCATAGTTTGTACTAAAATCAATTTTTTTTAAATTTTGCAATTTTATTTCGCGCTTGTAGATTTGGAAAAAATAGTAAAAAGGGTGGGATTTTCTAAAATTTATTAACTATTACTATTTTATTTGAATAATTAATGCCTATTTTTTAAAATAATGATTACATAACATATAAGTGACCTTAATAAATTATTCTAAAATTACACCCAATACATTTTTTAAGATAAATAATATAGAAATATTTTTAAACTATTAGAAAAGGAAATCATTATAAGCTTCCAAAATTACTTCATTATTTTAAAAATTTTAATTTATAGAAGTAAACATAGTTTTTGATAGCAGCATTCAAATAAAGATATAATAATGTAAAATCATTGAAAATTAAATGGAATTTCAGAATTGTCTTGTTCTTTTTTTTTCAGAGAAAACTATTTTTCACTTTTGAATAAATGTTTTGTTGCAGTACCTTCTCACATGTTGGTTGAGGTGAAGGTCTCACTCATTTCTGAATTTCCCGAAGGGGTGGAGGCTTGAACCCAACATAGGCGGAGAAGCTATTGATTCAAACTCGAAATGATTATCAACAAGAAGTTGAAACAATTAAATTTACTAGAAATGACTACGCAAAATGCAGACAAGCTGAGCTTAAGAGTAAGAATCCATTTTTTTTGTACTTATCTGAATGAGATATCCCTCGGACTTGACAAATGACTTGTAAACAAATAATGAATTGTAAAAGTGAATATGACGGTATGGCATTGTCACAAATCAATGAAGCAATATCTTCCACAAATAAGTACAATTTTTTCCCCTAAATATTTATATATATTACGATAATAACATTTACTTTTATTGAGGCGCTGCTCTAGTTTAAAATTCCAAACTGTGCTGGATGGAAGAACAACAAAGTTAGAGACCTCCCTTCGGTACAGTTTAATAGTTACAGTTTCTCATTCCGACTATTTATGATAATAATAAAAAAATTCTATCATTTACAATAAAATAAATGTAGTGCTTCTAATATGAAGAAGTATCTTTAGACAACACACACACATCCGTTATTGCATTTTGCACATCTTTAGAGAGAAACGATTTTATATAACTGTTTTTATCAAATTTCATAAATTTATTTTTACTTAAAACAAATAATATTAATGATAAATTATTATTTCTTACCAAAACAACTAATTTTTAGTCCGACACAAATTCACGTTTATTAAAAAAAGAGAACAATTTTACCTGAAGGTATTTAATCAAGCAAACCTAACTGATTGAAAAATATGAGTAAATACAGTTGGACCTCTATACAACGAAGTCACTAAATCCCGGAAAAAAGTTCGTTATATGGAAAATTCGTTGCATAGAGGTTCATCTTTTAATATACTTTATAAACCACATACAACAAATTTTAATTTAAAAAAGTAATTATTCAAACTTTTTTTAAAATTAATATATATTTATTTTTATATCTTACCCATCAAAAAAGAAGGAAAGAAAAACTGAAAGGAAAAGAGAAAAAAGAATGTCGAAGAGAATACACTGTATTTTCAATATTAAGAAAGTATGTATTAGAATTAATGAATTTTAAGGATATTTTTTCTAATTTAAAGAATATAAGTAATATTAAACATACGTCATTTTATAACTGGAACACGGGGGCACTAGGCAACTCCAATGAGGGTGAAAGAGGATATCAAAGATGTTTCTAGTGAACTTGATAATGGGGATTAAAATTTGCACTTTTAAGATGAAACATCCATTAGTCTATTGTACTTGGCGAGTTAGGATCTAATAAAACTAGTTCAAGATTTATGACCACTATAAAATGTATTAAAGAGAGAAATAACTTGACATGTTCAGAAATACTTTAAAAATAGGAGACAAAAGAATTGAATCCTAAAAGAAAAAGTTCGTTATATAGAAAATGCACTTCACTATAGAGAGGTTATTTTACGAAGAAAATGGTGAAATGTTCAGGGTTCCAAGAAAAGGTTCGCCATGTAGAAAATTCGCATTATAGAGGTTCGTTATATAGAGGTTTGTCTGTAAATAGATACACGTTCCATTTTCATTCAATTATTTTAGAAGTAACGTTTCCAGTACTATGTTATATCTGAATATCAATCGCAACAGAAATATATAGAAAAATTCGCAGTATAGAAGTTCGTTACAAAGAGGTTCGTCTGTAATTAGATGCATTCCATTTTCATTCATTTATTTTAGAAGTAACGTTTCCAGTACTATGTTATACCTGAATATCAATCATAATAGAAATATATAGAAAAATTCGCAATATAGAGGTTTGTTATATAGAGGTTCGGCTGTAACTAGATACATCCCATTTTCATTCCATTATTTTAGAAGTAACGTTTCCAGTACTATGTTATATCTGAATATCAATCGCAACAGAAATATATAGAAAAATTCGCAGTATAGAAGTTCGTTACAAAGAGGTTCGTCTGTAATTAGATGCATTCCATTTTCATTCATTTATTTTAGAAGTAACGTTTCCAGTACTATGTTATACCTGAATATCAATCATAATAGAAATATATAGAAAAATTCGCAATATAGAGGTTTGTTATATAGAGGTTCGGCTGTAACTAGATACATTCCATTTTCATTCAATTATTTCAGAATGAAAGTTTCCAGTACTATGTTATACCTGAATATCAATCATAATAGAAATATATAGAAAAATTCGCAATATAGAGGTTTGTTATATAGAGGCTCGTCTGTAACTAGATACATTCCATTTTCATTCAATTATTTCAGAATGAAAGTTTCCAGTACTATGTTATACCTGAATATCAATCATAATAGAAATATATAGAAAAATTTCAATATAGAGGTTTGTTATATAGAGGCTCGTCTGTAACTAGATACATTCCATTTTCATTCAATTATTTCAGAATGGAAGTTTCCAGTGCGATGTTATACCTGAATATCAATCATAATAGAAATATACAGAAAAATTCGCAATATAGAGGTTTGTTATATAGAGGCTCGTCTGTAACTAGATACATTCCATTTTCATTCAATTATTTTAGAAGGAACGTTTCCAGTGCGATGTTATACCTGAATATCAATCGCAACAGAAATATATAGAAAAATTCGCAATATAGGTTCGTTATAGAGATTCGTCTGTAATTAGATACATTCCATTTTCCTTCCATTATTTTAGAAGTAACTTTTCCAGTACTATGTTATACCTGAATATCAATCATAACAGAAATATACAGAAAAATTCGCAATATAGAGGTTTGTTATATAGAGGCTCGTCTGTAACTAGATACATTCCATTTTCATTCAATTATTTTAGAAGTAACGTTTCCAGTACTATGTTATACCTGAATATCAATCATAATAGAAATGTACAGAAAAATTCGCGATATAGAGGTTTGTGTTATATAGAGGCTCGTCTGTAACTAGAGAGAGAGATACATTCCATTTTAATTCAATTATTTTAGAAGGAACGTTTCCAGTACTATGTTATACCTGAATATCAATCATAATAGAAATGTACAGAAAAATTCGCGATATAGAGGTTTGTGTTATATAGAGGCTCGTCTGTAACTAGAGAAAAGGATACATTCCATTTTAATTCAATTATTTTAGAAGTAACTTTTCCAGTACTATGTTATACCTGAATATCAATCATAACAGAAATATACAGAAAAATTCGCGATATAGAGGTTTGTTACATAAAGGCTCGTCTGTAACTAGATACATTCCATTTTCATTCAATTATTTCAGAATGGAAGTTTCCAGTGCGATGTTATACCTGAATATCAATCGCAACACGAGCAAAAATTGTTCAAAAAACATGTATACTTCACAAACACCGCAAAGGCAATCATTTTTACCATTTTTCCTCTTTAAAATTATTCACATTTTGTCTTTCCACGTCTTTTATGCAGAGAACTAAATCAACGCCAGGCAAAATCCAGAAAGAAGAACCTTAGGCCTGCACCTGATTTGCAGGCAGCCTTTCCAGGGTCCCCTGACTGATGATCAGCAGTGATGGAGAGACAGTTCTTGTGTATTAGTATACTGCAGCCAAGAGCCTCGTATTACCCGAGAGAGCCCCTTCCGTTCACGCCGTTATTTGCACATTTTACCCGCTTGAATTTTCCAGCCAGGTTTATTTCCCCTTCAGCCACCTGTTGGCCAGGGAAACGGCATTAAGACCGCAGCCTTCTTAAAAGGAAATTCCTTCTCCAATCATGGACCAGCGCTTGAGGTTTCCGAAAGCTTATATTATTTCAAGCAGCCTCCAGTCTGCTGAATTTCAAATTCGGATTTCCCCCGTCCGGGCGGAGTGGGAGGGAATGTGTTGAGGAAAGTGGAGGAAAATAGGGAAGTTTGAATGGGGAGTATTTTTAGCAAAGGCTTCGTTACTGGACGCTTTAGATTACTGGGATAGAATGTAAACAATATCCGATGTTAAGCAAATATGTGTTTGTTAGCTTTTGCTGTGTTGCAGTTTAGGGCTGTTATTGAAAACTATATGTAAAAATATGTTTTTGTATATATTTTAATGCGGGATTAGTGCTTTTTTAATAAAATATTATCAAGTATATATGTAAAAAATGAGATAAGAGTATTCTAATCCATTTTTACTAAATTGCATCACTAAAAAAATATTTTTTTTTCTATTGAGTCTGCGCATTCGTATAAAAATATATTTAAATGATATATCTTAGAATATCACAAATACATCGGTCAAGAGCGGGTATATTCCATAAAGCGAATGCATAAAATTAATTACACGTATATTTCGAAAAGATTTTCAAAACAAAGTTTTTGTTTTACCTGAAATGGAATAAAAGTACATTATATAAAAAAGCATTATATTAGAAAATATTTGATATTATACTAACGTTTTTTTTTATTAGACAGTGTTGGTAGTTTCAATAAAATATGAGGATATAAACAGCCGTTATTGTCTTTTATATTATATTTTGCTTAATTTTCAAAATCTTGTGAAATAATTCATTTTATTATAAAATCATCGCTTTTTCCTAATAAAATGTAATAAAAACAAATAAAAATCTTTAAAAGTTATTTCTTTATATGTACATTAATACTGTACTGTACATTAATACTTCTTGTTTCAAGATAACTCCTTTTTGATAATAGAAATGTCCTTTAGAGATTAAAATAGATTTATATTTTATCAAACAAATACGTTGGATTTTACTATAGTAAATTACTTTTTTAATAAATTTCGAATTGCATTATGCATATCCTTTACTATGGTGGTACTTGATTCTCTGTGTGTGCGACTTTCGTTTCTCCTCCTCCTTTTGTGTTTGGAGTGTCCAAAAAGCAAGAGGGGCAGTCAGTGGTGTTTTTTAAAATTTAAAAAAAATATTCATGACGGTTAAGATAAGGGACAATGTATATTTATTAGTTTGCGAATGACAGCACTATCAAATTTCAACAATGAGTAATGAGAGATCAATTCAATAGGAACACCGTAATTTTCAAGAAAATGGCAACTGTAATATTTTAAACATTATTTGATCATTACATTACTATATTATATAAAAATTATTATGTTATCTATGTCTGTAAAAATGAAAAATAATGAAAGCAATAATAATAATTCATTTTGTTTTAAATTTTCCCTCCAATAAATGTTTTTTTTGTTTCCAAATCTGATATAAAGATACATATTTTTATGTGCGGCCCGCAAGATCGTAATGTTTTTCTGAAGTGGCCCTCAAGGTCATTTGGGTTGGACACCCCTGTTCTTGATTATGATTACTTCAGAGTAATTAATTGATAATGTGAGAGACTATATATCTACATGATAAATCTCAAATTCATAGTTATATAATCGAACGGGGGTGAAATTTTCATTTGCATAAAATTATCTGTAGCTCATTCAAATAGTAGCGACAGGAAGAAAATAACAAGTAACGAAACTTTACTTATCGTATGCATACAGCATATTAGGGAGAAAACTTGCTTAAGTTTGAAGAAAATTTAAATTGTAGCGCCTCTTTTAGCTAAAACATCTCTAACTCGGTTAGGCATTTAACGGACGACAGATCCGGGCAAGTCAGTCTATGATGCTTCAAGTCGATATCCCACTTCATCAATCGTAGAGGCTGAAGAACGATGAAAAGCGGATGTAGAGTAGCAGACAATGGTTGGAAACCTCTGTGCCGAAGCAAGAAACGATTGGCAACGTGCGTTCTTGTGTTATCTTCATGAAATGTGATGCTTTCAAGGTCTCAAACACAACCACCAGCCTTAAGATCTGAGATTTGAAACATTGGCTCTCAGATTAGTAATGATGCAAACAGATGTTCTTGCTGTGTGACTTTCTATAGTATCATACCAGGGGCGGATGATTTTGTGACTGCAAGCACATTCTTTCTCATCGGCGTAATCACATACGGATACGCCTGTCATGATACTACACGTAGAATCGGAACTCTTATGAAAAGAAGACGTAGACCCATTCCTGTATATTGTTTTGCCCTTCAGTGCACCAATGTCATTGCGCATTTCACTGCTTAAGTTTGAAAGGAAGATGCAGTAATGGCTATCATGCGGGTATTCCGTGCTGCCTCAGACGTCAACCATGTCTGTCCTTCTAGAGCAGTGCTCCGCAACCTTTTTATCGCTGCGGACCGGTCAACGTTTGATAATTTTACCACGGCCCACTGAGGGTGGAACACTTTGATTTTTTATATTTTAGATTGTTTTGATTTAACAATTTTAATTCAGTTACATTTAAATATGCCTTCAGAATAAAATATAGTTACACCAAAAATGTATCAAAGTGATTTAACGTGGAATATAAAATGATTTCCGTGGAGAGTTGCGCAAGTCCGAGAGAAATGCCCTACTTTAAATAAAATGGCAATAGTTTAATGTCCTTTAGGTGGCCCGGCACCATTTGATCCACGAACCGGTACCGGTCCGAGGACCGGGGTTGCGGATCTCAGCTCTAGAGCAGGGGTGTCCAACCCACATGATCTTGCGGGCCACTTCGGAAAAACATTACAATCTCGCGGGCTGCACATAAAAATATGTACCTTAATATCATATTTGGAAAGAAAAAAACATTTATTGGAGTGAAAATTTAAAACATAATGAATTATTATTATTATTATTATTATTTTTCATGTATACGTACATAGATAATATAATAATGTTTATATAATATAATAATGCAATGGTCAAATAATGTTTAAAATATTACAGTTGCCGTTTTCTTGAAAATTACGGTGTTCCTATTGAATTTATCTTTCGTTACTCATGGTTGAAATTTGATAGTGCTGTCATTCGCAAACGATTAAGTATATACATTGTCTTTTATCTTAACCGTCCTGAATATTTTTTTCAAACTTTAAAAAACATCTCTGACTGCCTCTTGCTTTTTGGACACTACAAACACAAAAGGAGGAGGAGAAACGAAGTCGCACACATAGAGAATCATGTACCATCCGTAGTAAAATATATGCATCATGCAATTCGAAATTTATCAAATGCAACTGTTTGATAAAATATAAATCTATTTTAATCTAAAGGACATTTCCATTATCAAAAAGGACATATTTTAAAACAAGAACAGGTAACAGGCAAATACATTGTATATATATATATATATATATATACATATAAATTTCTACTCAAATTTCAAAATGAAAAAAACTTTAAAATTTGATATTTAAAATTTTTTTAAAAGGGTCTGCTGGTCGCAACTTACGTACTAGCGGGCCGCGTGCTGGACAACCTTGCTGTAGAGTGTAAGATAAGTTCGGTAGTTTAGATCTTTAAATGGTGTTCATTATGACTCTCCTGAGCCCTTTCGATTCGATATTCGCATGACAGTCGTTAGATTCCGACTAATGCTAGTAGCAATATTGCAATAGAACTGTCGATAGACCACTATTCTGTCACTATCGAATTCCGACACTGTTGTTATCCTTTTTTCCTTCTTACAAGAGGCATTACACAATACTCTCATTAACATCCAATACCGAAATGTGATATCAGAATTTTTTAAAACCGGCTGCGTAACTTTCCTTTTAGACAAATTTAATATGCTATTTCTCCCTTTTGCCCTATCCTGTTTTTTTCTTAAATGCTGATCTTTGTATATCTTAGCACTTTCTTCAGTTTCATACAAATTTGAGATTTATGTAATCAATCCTTCATAGTGTTGTAATTTTAATAGTACGCTGTGTTCGATTTTAGCAGTTATATGAATTCCTTTAAGACTTCACTAAGACTTCAGAGTTGTTAGTTTTAATCGAATTATTATGCCCATATGCATATATTTGATTAATAACTGATTAATACAAGGTGTAAACACACAAAACGAGACTAAGTGTGTAGATTGAAAAAAGATTGGAGTTGGCAACAACTATTTTGGTGACGTCATCCAACACACCTCTTCAATCCATGTCGCCAGTTTCATCATAGTCGATCTCATCACCGGCATTGAGTGAACATGTGCAACTGCATTCTGCCTGAAAGATGTCAAATGATCATCAAGTTCCTTGTGAAACTTCAGAAATCAGCCACGAAACATTTCAAGTATTATCCGAGGTTTATGGAGATGAAACTTTGTCTAGTGCACATGCGTTTGAATGATATAAGATATTTTCAAGGGGAAGGGTCAGGTAGCTAGATTATGAATCTGCTGGGTGCCACGGTCAACGATTACATACAAAAACATAGCCAAAATTCAAGATATAAGTAAGTTACTATTCGCATCAGTGGCCCGACTGCTAATAAACACAACTACAGTGAAGTACGAAAAGCTTTCGTGAAAAAATTAGGGAAAAAAAGGCTAGAATTGGGGAGTGATAGATGGCTGCTGCACCAAGACAATGCATCCGCTCACATGGCCCTATTTACCATGAAGTTTCTGACCAGTAAAAATATTAATGGGATGCGCATCTTCCTTATTCATCTGATTCGGCCCCATGCAACTTTTTTTTTATTTCGTACAGTTAAATGTTGCTGAAAGGGAACCCATTTACCTCTGTTAAAGAGGTTCAGGGAAAAACGGAAAATCTCATAAAGGGAATTCCAAAAACAACGTTCCAGAACTGTTATTAGCTATGGCAGCACCGAATGCAGAAGTGTGTGAATGCTGAAGGAACTACTTTGAAGGTGATACTGTCACGAAGAACTGATTCTATAAGTATAATGATTTGATGGACCAGTCTAGTTTTTTATGTCACACTTCATATTTGATAATATATGATACTGTTGAAAGATCTTGCAGTTTGATTTGCTACTATACTAACACAATCATTATTACACCTGTTTTACAAACTGTTCTTTAAAATTTTCCGATTGAATTTAGGAGCGTTTTCTCTTTCTGGATAGAGAGAGGTAAAAAGTTAATACCAGAAAGTGAAAATAAAAAAAAAATAAAAAAATCTATTATAACTGAATTGTATTAAATAATTGATAAAGTTAATCAATTTGTATTGAATTCGACCTCTAGTGTTTTGTATATATTAAGTCCATTAGTTTTATGTTTGAATAACTAGTACAAATAATAAAAAAAGTGCATTAGTTAATGAATTAAACATATGCTACCAAATGGTAAAGCTCAAACCTTTCTACTGAGTTGCCTGGTGTATTTTAAGGTACTCAGGTAGAGAAAATGAACAATTCAGTATAGGTAAGGTCTGAATAACTCTAATAAAAACTAACTGCACTTCGTTACATAAATGAAACGTATATGCTATCAATTAAAGGGACTAGGTAGTTTGAAATTCTTTGAATTTCAACACAAAAGAGGCAGTTAGATAGAAATTGAACAATTCAGTTCGTTATATATTGCATCTCAGTAGTATAGGCAAATGTAGGGGAAGGTTGACTGGTCTAAAAATCATGTTTAACCCATCAGTGTAAGTTTCTAAGGCTAAGAGTTTGTTTTCGGACTGTGGATATCTTGTTTTTGACCTGCACTGTTTTGTTATATTTTTTGCTTTACTGGGCTTCTTTAAATTTATAATTATATACATGGTAATTTCTTAGATTTAAATAGATAATTCTAATATTGGGTGGTTATAATTAAAGTTACACTATTCAGAGCATGTAGAACCTGTTCTATTTATCGAATTTTGAATATACACAGTGCGGTAAATAAGTTTTAAGACTGTGTCCGTAAAAAGAAATGGAAGCAAGAAATTAATTCCTGTTTTGCTTTTTTATTCAAAATAGACTCTCCAGTTTCAATGCACTTGTAATAGCGATTTATTAAGGAATCGAACGCCTGTTGTAAATCTCTTTGTGGAATGGCCTGCAAAGCATGCGTCGAAGCTACATATTAGGTCAAAATATCCTCAAAATAGCACGTTTTTAATTTCATTTTAAGTTTTGGGAACAAGGAGTAGTTACAGGGTGCTAAATCAGGTGAATACGGTGGATAGTTCAACACACAGACATTATTTTTTGCCAAAAATTGACGAACAACAAGGGAGGTGTGACTGGGTGTATTGTCGTGTAACAAACACCAACTGCTTTCAGTCCAAATTCAGCGACAAATTCTGGCCACCAAATGCCTTAAAACAGCGAAGTAGTACTGACCTGTAATTGTTTGCCCAATTGGAAAAAATTATTTATGGATAATACCCCTAGCATCGAAGAATGTAATAAGCATTGTATTGATTTTAGATGGAATTTCTTGTTTTTTTGGATTACGGTGAATTTTTCGACTTCCATTCAGCATTTTGCCGTTTTGTTTTGGAAACACAGGTTTCATCACCTGAAATAATGGACTTTAAGAAGTTTGGTTCATTTTCAGGTGCTGAAAAAATGTCCTTGTAATGAGTACTTATCCTTCTCATTGTGCTTTTTGTTCAGAGGATAAAGTGTGGGGAACCAATTTAGCGCACACTTTTGTTTTGCCCAAATCTTCATGTAGGTTGTTTCGAATTGTTTCTTTGTTAATGTTTAAGGTATCCGTCTAAGTTCGGAACCGGGGTTTTAAAAAAGCACATAAATGGATAATTTTCATGATATTTAGTGTCACTTAGATTAGAATATATGTATAAAATTGTTTTAAGGACATTTTGACAAAAAATTTATTTAAATACAATATTTTGGCAAAAAAATTAACTTAGAGCAGCTCAGGGGTTGCTGCCGTTCTGATTAAAACAGTTTTACCAGTAAACTTCGATATCTTTTTTTTTATAAGGGCATGATTAATGATGACAAACGCACGCTGAATGATTCTCTGGCTATGACTGCAAGTTTATATAGAGGTTTTACGGATTTTCGTAAGGAATAATCGATAATAGCCACCTACTGGTCAAAATTTGTGCTAATTTTTTATTACAAAGATCTTTTCCCCATGATCCATATAGCATGCATTCCAAATTTCATCAAAATCTGATACGCAGAACAGGTTCTACAGACCTCTGAACAGTGTAACTTTAATTATAACCACCCAGTATTTATAAAAGAAAATGGAGATGATTAAAAATTTATTGGTAAATTTATTATTAAAATAAACTTTATTCTATAATTTCTTCAGAAATAAAGCGTGGCCATGGTAGCCTAGTGGTCAAGATAGCGGAAGCGTGGCCCATATATCATGAGTTTGAGTCTAATACAGCTGAAGGCACGCCGCACAGATTGATTTGATGCACGTTAAACGGGTCGAACATCCTCCCATCGGAGTGGTGTGGAAGTTGAGAGGGGTATAGGGATTCTCCGGTCATTTGACCATATTCAAAATTGTGAGGTCAGTCGCCTAAAACCCTCTGACAGTTTTATAGAGCGACGTTAATATTCACTCACTCTGAGATAAAGTTTATTCTAATAATAAACTTATCGATGAACTAGATTCCTTGTATTCATCTTACAATAAGCTTCCAAATATTTTGTTTTATTTATATTGCATTACATATTTAATTAACATTTCTTATACTAAAACTAATCTAAAGAATTTTAGAAACTATGAAAAATTTAAGCAGTTACAAAACGTTTAATATTTAAGTAACACATTAAAAATCCAAATAACAAAGGTGGGGTGTAGCTGTTTTTATTATTTCATTTCAAATAGTAGATAAAAATGTTACTAAATTCTATCCTTAAAAGGCTCTGTGTGATTTCAATTATAATTATTAATATGTAAATGATTATAATTTTCATTATGGATAAAACTTAAAACCAGATCAGTCTTTATTCCCACATACAAAAAGAAAGGTCCTTTTATTTTTATTCTTCATGGGGGAAAAATGACTTTACAAATTTAGTTATATATAGAAACTCTTTACATAAAAATCTGTAGAAATCAATACAGACCAGGATAACGTTCTCAATATAGAATTTCCACAATGTCCAAGCGATTGAACAATCTGTAGAAATTGCTCCGATGATATTAGGCAACTGGATCAGTCAGGAAATAATTTACAACAAAAATAAAAGATAACGGTTAGGTGGGGGGTGGGTTATCCTCGAAGACAGAGAGAATGTTATTCTCTCAAAGGATAAGAGGGGAGGTGCAGTTCTGGATCACCCAGAGCTAAACGAGTCTAGGCAAGTCGTCTGTCGTTTGCACGCCTCTGCAGTGGCCGACTATAAAACTGCTCTCAAAAATAAAAGAATGTCTTCAGACTGTGACATCTATCGTCTGGTAGTCGTAATCATAAAAAGAAACTGTACCCTCGCGAACGTTCAAAGGGCAGGATTTCAAGGGGGCTAGCAGACGAAAAAGAGGTGAAATCAATGAGGCCCTGGAAAAATTTCCCGCTCTTTATACTATTTTCTCCCACTTCGCTGTCTCACTTTCTTTTTTTTTCTTTTTCCTTCTGTTCGAAAAATACTCGGTGCATTCCAGAAGAAAGAATAAGAGAAACTGGATCGGAGGATTGTAATGAACTTTTTTCCCTTTTTCTCTTCTTCTTTATTTTATACGACTTTTCTAGTTTTTTATTACATATACTGAATTGAGCATTGTTCCGGATTTTTAGAGAAACTTATGCTGTGGACCTCATTGTCGTACTCAATCTTGTTCATTGTGCGGACGTTAAAGTTTCTTGACCGCTTCTGGACTTCCGCTGTGCATGTCGCTGGTCAATATTTCTTTCCTCTTTAAATCGAACAAAGAGAATGTGGTAGGGATATCCACTGCAGCTGTCTTTGCCCGGGAAGGTAAAGTCTATTGTGTTTGACCAAGTTATTCCTTAAAGTCAAAAAGTTTCTTTCCCCCCTCTCTTTTGTGTTTTAATGCACAGTTTTGAGCTTCGTGGAAGTTCCAATTCGTATTAAATGTTTCCTTTATTTGACTGCGATTTGCTTAAGAATTTTTTTCAATTTTCATGCAAATATTTAGAATGGAGATTAGGAGATTTTCAAAAGACTAATTTTTTACAAAAGTCCTAATTTACTTTAAGCAAGTGTTGAATGGTACATTATATTATTACGCTAATAGCTCGTGCATATTTATACGATCTTAGTTTCAATAAGTCTCAAGAATAATATGCACAAAGAAGCTTCTCCTCACAAAATTTAATCAATCATAATGATTTCGGATGATTTTTCAACTGGGCGAATAAATTTGGGCGAGCGAGGTTACTTCGATGATTTCACACACACGCAAAAATATATACTGTTATGTAGATTGGGTTTCGAGAGTAAGACAGTTCAAAAATACATACAAAAATTAGTTACTTGCAATTCTTAAAAGTATTATTTCACTGAGCTAGTAATTTATATATTTAAAGGAGAAAAGAAACTGATTTACGCATCACGAGGCCTTTAGAATTATTAGACCTACAGACTTATAAAACTTGGTAATCGTGTTTCTTTTGTTTAGAGTTCCGTTAAAAAAAGGTTTCAAGAAAGAGATTTTTTTCAAAGAGTGCTTGCGGGGCTTTAAGGTGGCATTATATATAATAATCCAATTTTTGAATTATTAGACCTAAAGATGTGAAATTTGTCAGGAATATTTCTTCTGTTAAATAAATATATTCTAAGAGCTTATTTTACCGAAATCAACAACAAAGGGGTGTAGTGCGGAAATAACAGATAAAAAAAATCATTTTTTAAACTATTGGCCTCAAATGTGGTAAGCCTGCTTCTTTTGTTTAGTTGAGATTCGTTAAGAAAAGGAGAACGGAAAAGGATTCCCTAGGGGCGTTGCAGGGATTTATAGATAAAAATACTCGCTTTAAATTATTAGTTTTACATACATAAATTCGGCAAGCATGTTTTTTCACTGAGTTCAGACATGCTAAAAATGAATACAATAGAACGTCGTTTATCCAAATTAATTGGGACAGCACACCATTCGCATACGCGATTGTTCGGATAACCGAAAACCGAATGTGATCCATGCAGTATAGGAAACCGGACACTATACGAATATTGAAAATCATCACATGTGGGAAACGTGCTTGAAGAAAAAGCAAAATAAGTGCAAAATGTCACAATTTTACCTTTAATGTGTCGCAATTTTACCTACTTATTTTTCGCTGCAGTATCTCCGATTCTCTTGAGAAGCAGTAGTTGAATAATACAGCACTCTGATTGTTGTTCGTACCACTCCATGGCTGTCTCTAACGCTGAAAACGCGTCAGCATTTGATGAACCCTTGCTACTTTCGTTGTGTTGTCCTCGTCTTTAACCGTTTCATCGTCGACAGGGTCAGATTCTTCTTTCACGGAAATCACAATCTCGTCATCATTTAGTATTTGAAATCCCCAGTCTTCTGCATCGCAAGCCATCCAGGTTTCTACATCTTCTTCATCGCGTTCTCGAAATCATGGGATCGATTGGACAAAGTTGGCAATCTCCTCCTGTAGTCGCCATTGACCCTTTGATTACCTAATCACACAACCAAAATTCCCCAAATATCCCTGTCCTTGGGTTTTCCAGTCACTTTTGACCTCACGCGAAACAGCTGTTGAGAGTTGCACATTTCGAAAACGTATTCATATACAATGCATGTAGTTGAAAAAAAAAAAAAACTGGTTCTGATATTTACAGCTCCGGATAATAAACGTTCGGATAAACGACGTTCTACTGTAGTGTGGAATCCAAATATGGGGATGAGCTACGGGGACGTAAAAGGCAATTATGCTTCCATTTTAGAAATCCAAGTGCTGCCCTATTAAAATTAAGAGGGGAAGGTTATAAGAATGCTTTTCAGAACAATCGAAAGCTAAGATTTTTGGAGCTAAGATAACTGGAGCTTCCGATAAAGGCTAGTCATCCATAAAATAAATGTAATTATTACAACATTTACTTATTTGCACAGAAAATCCTCAGCTTATGTGTTCTTTACGTGCTTATAAAACCGCTTCACGACTTTTTACAATAATAATCAGTTTCAACATGATAACTTAACTTTTATCCTTTTTACCAGGTTTTTCAATTCCTACTATTACCTCAAACTCTCTCTATATTTATTTATTTATCTTGGTGGAATTTTCAATTGTTAATAAAATATATTTTAAATCGCTCATTTTTTTAGCTGAAATTTTATATACACATTTATTTTGGATGACAATACAGTAATTTAATTATAATTAATAAAAATTAATTGATTAAAACTAATTATTCAATGAATTACAAATACAACTACGTTGGCATCAGTTTTGGTGACTTATTTCAAAACTTGAAAAGGTTTTTTTTCTCACATTTTAAAACGCTCATTTGAGCTGAAATTTTCTATACATTATTGTTTTGGGTAAAAATATGATAATTTAATTATAATTAATTGAAATTAATTGATTAAAACTAATTATTTAAAGAATTACATATACAGCCACGTTGGTTTCATTTTTAGTTAATTAGGTCAAAACTTTAAAAGATTTTTTTTCTCATGTTTTAAAGCATTCAGTTGACCTGAAATTTTATAGACACGATTGTTTTGGATGACAATACAATACTTTAATGATAATTAATGAAAATTAATTACCACTTAACGTTGTGATTCTGTCATATGTATATACATTTTTATATTATATGTAAGTATTTAATAAAAAGTAGCTGAAATAAATTTTTTCTTTGTTGATCTAAGTAGGAATTGACTTAATTTTTTTTTATATTACTTGTTATTAACTTGCTTTCTAGGTTTTTCAGATGGAATTTTGTAATTGATTTTAAATTAACTTCCCGATGAGCTAAATACTTTAGATTTTGACCTTGGTTCAGAAGTGGATGATAATGCATGAAAATGTGAAAAAAGAATTTACCCGGGCCCCCGAAGAGGTGGGACCTGATTTCGACAGGGGCCCCGTAACTCGGGTACTTACACGAACAAAGACCACCTGTCGATAGCACAGGTTGAGTTGCGTCTACATATTCAATTTCGTAGCTCTGGGGTCAAAGAGGAGCCCAAAATTACCATTTTTTTTTTACGAACTCGCTTTCGAAAAATTGCTTTATTGAAAATAGTGCGCACTCTTTTGACCGTGTGAACACTTAACCAGATAGAACAGATGCAAATAGCCCTCGAAAACTTCTCGTTATTGTTTATTATTAACTATTGGTTGTATTGTAACTGTTCTCAGTTTGTATTTGAAGGAGTTAGAGTTTAGAAATGACGAATTAAAGTTGATTTGAGCTAATCGCAATAGTAAATCTTTGAGTGCAGGTTTACATGTTGAGTGAAGTTTTACAACTAACGGGAGGCAGTTCATTGTATTTAAGTAAAATATGAAAAAGAAATAAAAAACTATATTATATTTATTCTAAATATTAATTATCAATTACCAGTTAGTCGGTAGTTTAATGAAAAATCATTTAAATAAAAAAATTATTAATTATACCATGTTTTTATTAACTCGCTTTCTTGTCTGTCCGGGTGGAATTTTGCAATAGATTTTAAACTAACTTCCCGATGAGCAAGAGACTTGAAATTTGGACCATAGTTAAGAAGTGGATGACTATGCATGAAAATGTAAGAAAAAAATAAAAAAAAAAAAAAAATAAACGAAAATTAGTAGAGAAAGTTGAAGAAAACGAAAAAGACGAAAACAAAATTATTCTTTTTAGTACGTTATAAAAACATGGTACATTAAAAAAATTTTTTAGATAACATACTCGTTTATTACGTAAAAATAAAGGATATGAGTAAATGAATAATGATTTTTAGCGAGTTTATATTTAAAATCACAGTTAAGTTTCCCATTAGATATTGCCTCTCTTCCCGATAAATAAAAACACATCGAGAATCAAATAATTCTGGATGCTTATTTTTCTAATACCACTCACATCTTGGCAAATGAAATTTAATCTGCATATTTTCGAATACTATTCTAATCAATAAATAACATCCAGATCAAGTATTCGATCAGCACTTTTCAATTATAATATTTAATGAAATGTTTTGCAAAGAACATCGATATTTCCAATATAGGATTCTCGTTCTGTGAGATTTCATCAGAATTGTCTACTCCCCCTTTATTGAAAATAGGACCCTCGAACAAGTGAACTACAATTTTGGAGAGGCCTGACTTTATTATGAACGCCATATCGTGCGCGGAATCAATATTTCTGATCAACACAGCCAATTAACGTCCAGTGCCAGTCTGAATACTGAATAGGTCTTCCTGTTTGGAATTTCAAAAGTTCATGTACAGAACTTGACATCATAATTAACTTTCTCTCGACTACACGCATGCTACCTTGCATTGATTACAATTGCTTATTATTCAATACTAGTTTGCTTAAAAACTCAGAACAAAACAGTTGGCTAAACTAATATTCTATTCGACGTTAAAATTCTTTTTCGAAATCTCAATGAGAAATTGAATCCTTCCATTACTCTTAAATTGAAATTAAAAATCTTTAATGAAAGTATTGTTTAAAAATTCTCATTTTTAATTGTTCTCTCTTAGACTTTTTTTTTTGACTTATTAAAGCGCAACCATGATATTTTCCTACTTTCTAAAAATATATAAGAAAAAAAATTTGTTTTTGTACAAGAGTAGTAATCAGAATTTTGAACTATTAACCTTTTACGACAGAGGGAAACATTTTCTCTCCTCATTTTTCTCCTTTTTCATTATTTTACTATTAACTTTTGATTGTATTAAATTATAGATTTATCCGAATTTTTTTATTCAGAATACAAAAGTAATAATAAAAAAAAAGAACAACTTATTTATTATTATTATTGTGTCGAGTAATGATGTACAGTGAAATATGTTTAACGCGAAAACGCTTAAGACGAAATATCGGTTAACCCGAAATAATACAACGGTCCCGATAAACTACTACGTATTTTGTTTGCATTTGTTTTCTCTTAACAAGAAACAAAAACCGCTTAACACGAAAGTAATTCCTTTCTGGATATAAATAACATACGGAACACACCAGCCGGATAGCACTATCTTACTGTATCGTTGGTAGAATTCGTTGTAGTAGGTGAAAATAATGTGTGTACTGCCACAATTATGACAGACAAGGACATTTGGGATTTGATCAAAGCTCAAAAAAATATCTTTGATAGATTCCGAGGATGAAAATTAACTTGAATAATGGGCTCCGGTTCCCACGTCATCCGACATAAGGAACATCATGAAAAGGATGTTCAGTTATTTAGACGCACATTCCAATGGTGAAATGAATAACAAAATGGTGACATCGTACAATTTCTTTACAATTTGATGCTAAAAAAGACAATGCAAAGAAAAGTACCAGATTATTATCCAAAAACCCAATAGATGTTTTGTTTTTTAAAAACCTTGAAAGATTTTATATCAAATTTCATTATGAAAGCTTTTGTTTTATTGATTTTGTATTAAATACATGTATATATATAAATACCATATATACATGCATATATATATATATACAATCATATATATTAAATAAAATAAAATACTCTCTAATGTAATTTTTTTTTAGCACGAATTTCTTTTTACACGAAAAAATATTTCAGTCCCTTTAATTTCGTTTTAAACAGTTTTCACTGTATTTTTTATTCTCACGTATTTCATGCTTTGTAATAAAAAGTATTTCTCAACAAACGGAAAGTAATGCATTTTCAAACTACACGTTGATCCAAATTAATTGACACATTGATCCTTGAGAGTTATATTAAAGTTGCACTACACAGCTGCACAAAGGCTATTAGCGACGGACTTTGTACATTTTAACCATGTCATGTGACGAGTACGACACCTGAACAGACAACCTCCTCTCAAAACTTCCATCACACACCAACGGGAAAATGTTTGAGCCTCTACAGATTTAACGTGCCTTGGCCCCCTATTCAAGGCGGGTCTTCAGTGGTGCTAGGCTCGAACTTATGACACACCACCCCCCGAGTCCGTATCTCCCTTGACCACTTGGCTGCTGTGGCCACAACACACTAAGCTAAAATAAACCCTACATAATGTTACGTATTTTTATTTTATTCTTATTTATTTTACAGCCAAGCAAACTATAACAAACACTCGTATACTAATATTTACTCTTATTAGTCTTATGGTTCTGTAAGGATTAAGATTGAGTTAATGGATGGTAAATATCAGGAATTTAAATCAAAATTCCATAACTGGAATTATTCAAATATATTTATTTTATATTGTTATATACTAGTTAAAAACCTTTTCAAATGTGTTTATGGACTTTATAAATTTTACTTCTTATTAATATCTATATTATTTTATCATCCCCCATTTAAAATTTAAAAAGACAACAAAATTTTAATGAACCGCTATAAACATTTTTGTTTATTTCAATATTAACCATTGTACGGTGTTGTAGTGTTTAGCCCCCCCCTTGTTTTTTATTTTAATTCTGTCTACCTAATTTAACATTTATAATTCTTTGATTATATTTTATTAAATATAGACATTATATTTAATGATTAATTACTGCGGCAAGTATTAATGAGCTACACGTTATGATTTATTGTTTCTGGCTTTAGTGCGTCATAATATCACTTTCACATTTTCTTTTAAACAAGCGCAAGATAAATTATTAAAAGTATCATTATTCTTAACTGTTACAATAAGAAAGATTTAAAGTACAATTGTATCGATGTATAATTCAAGAGAAATAAAGAAAAGCATTTAATTCGATAAAGTGCTAAGTAATGTGTTTATTTGTGTAGCACTTCTATAGATCATTTATTCAGAACAATTAATTAAGCATAAATCGATCCATAAATAGATATATGTATCAGTAACTGGTTGTTGAACATTTACAATGTAAATTTTATTTGAAAATACATATTACAGATATACGCTGGCCTTCAAAGCTATGATTCAATCAATTTTTTGACGCTCAACGTTAATAGAATGAAAATAATAGAAAAAATATGGTTTATTTTAATGATTAGCTTTATCTTGAATGATCTAGAGTAAACAAAAATATAGTATTTGAAGGTAAACTCTTAATGGTTTTACAAAAATTTATATCCACCTCTCTATATTTCAAGAAAATTGGACACTTATTAGGGTTGGAGGAAGCTGCACAACTCCCCCTTTTCCTAATTTCAAGGTGAATTATTTTTGCTTGTTGATTTTCAAATGTTGGCACTTAGTTGTTGTTTACCATGTCTAGTAGTCTCATTTATCTTATTAATTAAAATAACTGAGTAATCACATCGTAAGACAGTATTATCACAAACTGATGCTGCTAGACGTCTCACTATGTCTCGTAGCTTTGTCAAAAGGCTCTAGGATCAATTTCAATTCGAAAATAATTGAACTATTTCTGAAAATACCTTTCTTTTTCTTCGAACTCGAAAAAAAACAAAACGCTTCTGTGTTTCTGTTTATTTCAGATCATTGTAATGCTACTGAGGCGTAATATTTTCTATTATGGTGTACATACGGCTTCCCATTCAAGGACTCTTGCAAGCCAAACGCTTGTCAGACTTTTTTAATCAATGAAAAAGTGACTGTTTAAGTTCACATCAAAAAAGCCTCTACCTGTATCGGAAATCAAAGGTCTTCTGAACTTTTTATAGATGAATTATTGGTTTAATTTGATGAATGGATCAAGTGGGCGCTGAAATGTGGATAAAATAATGCTTCAGATACTAATAATACATTGAAAGACCCAATTGCAGAGAAGGTAGCACAATGGCATTTGCTTTTAAATTTTTCTAAGTGTACTGAAAGTATAGGGGGGGCCGCGGTAACCCAGTGGTTAAGGGACGGATCGTGGCTGGCATAACGAGTTTAGCCCCGTACCACTGAAGATCCACCGTTCTCTTTTGAAGATATTATAAAAAGGTTTCTTGAATAAACTTTTTAACAGCCAAACACACAGCAGTAACAAAAAATTCTATGAAGTTTGTTATATTATTGGAATCATAAGAAACCGTTTCTGATTCAAAAATTTGAAGGAGTGTTTTTAAAAGTTCTAATTTAGTAATAGTGACAAATAATAATTAAAAAATCAAAACAGGGGCTTAATATTCTGAAAAATTTTTGATTTTCAAAAATTTTCTTTCATCTTGGTTTGCTTTTTCCCCCCCATTTACCCCAAGTTGGGCCCGCGTGAAATGACTAACTTATGTTGTTTGCAGCCCGCTTGAAACAGCTGACATATAAATACGGCCCAGAAGAAAAAAAAGGTTGAGTACCCCTGCTCTAAGGGATCACTTTAGAGGTTTAGAGTTATACTACCCCCCCTTTGGTGTGCATCCATCTTGCCACTCAGACTCAGTTTAGCAAACATATTTTTTTAGAGTAAAAGGGCATGTAGACGATACAAAAACTGTTGGTAATGGAACTCGCAGTTCTGAGCCGTGGTCAAGAGACGAGGACAGCAAACGATCTGGCACTTACTTTTCAAACTTCTATATATCTCCTAACATTAGGGTTGGGATCGAGGTAGCCTAGTAGTAAAGGTCATGGATTCGGGGTTTTACGGTCCTGACCCCCTAGTACCACTAAAAAGCAAGGCCTTTTTTTGCCGTTTGGGGGGGTTTGGGTGTTAAAAGGGGGCATTCGGGGTCGTCCACGTTACTTGACCATGGTTCATAATTACGTGGTCCGTCGCCAAATGCCCTCGTGTAGCTGAACAGTGTGACGTTAATATTCACTCACTCACTGAACAGTATAGGTTACGTAGATGAATTTTGACATCTGTGCGAAATATTAAGAAAAATATATTTTTTCTTATGCTCCAACATATACTGATGATGTTGGTGAGAAATTCATTCTAATGAATGTGAAAATACACGATCTCACCAACCTAAGCTTATATGAGAATATTTCAAAGATCAAGGCTTCATGTGGTCAAAAACTCAATCAATGGAGTTTCATCTGATTGTGAATATCTTTGAGACTGAGTAATTAGATAATTGAAATAAGTCTTCCTCTGAGGTAGTTAAATGAGCTGAAACAAGGACGGAGGGGGGCTATGTATGGGAGATGCTTCCCATTCCAGCCTCCAACAGTTTGTTGTTGCTGTTTCTTATCTCAGATTGTCTAGGAATGCTAGACAATCCCCATGAATCCAAAAGAATCTAGAAATTCTAGAAACAGAAATAGGTCCAAGAGGACCACGTTTTTTTTAAAATCCAAACAAGTCAACAAGTGGGCAGGAGGGACCATATTAGAATAACACCAGTGGTCTTTCGGAAATATCTTCTGACCCTGACGTTTTTGTATCACAACGCACGAGAAGGTATTACGTAGGTATAGACTTGAAGGAAGCTCCTGGATTTTTTCCGAAGTACCCATGATAACTAGGAGAGAGAGAGAGAGGAGTTATTCTAAGATTATTGAGTTCGATCTTCTTAAGGAATCCGACTATGTTCGGAACCGTGATTTTAAAAAAGCGCATAAATGGATAACTTTCATGATATTTAGTGTCACTTATATTAGAATACAAGTATAAAATTGTTTTAAGGACATTTTGACAAAAAAAAAATTATTTAAATACAATATTTAAGCAAAAAATTAACTTAAAATAATTTTTTTCCAAATGTTCTCCTTTTGTGAAAAATGTTTCTATTATAATAAAATTTTTTCTGTATATAGATATAATAAAAAATTTTCTGTATATAGATCAGACCTCTGTACAGAGGCTCCACTAGAATTTTTGAAATAGATCACTTAGAAGTGTGTTTATCCATATTTTACGACAACACAGGGGAGCAATTTTAAGAAAAGAACGCCAATAATTATTTAAATTGGTGATAACTCTGAAAATAATGTGAATTTTTTAAACATTCTAGTTGAGCCTCTGTACAGAGGTCTGAGCTATATACATGCAAAATATTATTATAATGTTAGCATTTTTTACAAAAGAAGAACATTTGGAAAAAAGGTTATTCTAAGTTAGTTTTTTGCCAAAATATTGTATTTAAATAATTTTTTGTCAAAATGCCCTTAAAATAATTTTATACATGTATTCTAATCCAAGTGACACTAAATATCATGAAAATTATCCATTTATGGGCCTTTTTAAATCACGGTTCCGAACGTAGTCTGATACCTTAAGAGAGGATAATTCACTGAATGTAAGATATCCAGTAGGGCTCATCCTCTCCTCAGGTGCCGTCCTAGCTAAGAAATAGGCTCCAACAATTTAATTCACAATATGGAAAGAAGACGCCGTTAATTATTGCAAAAGTAAATGTGGTGTGTGTGTGTGTGTGTGTGGGACGCATTCCTCGTAAAAAATCATTTATATTTCACCAAAATTGGCGGTTTACTTTTTACCAAACAGTGATCTCGTGTAAGGTTTTAAGTATTTTTACTTTAGATCATGCTGAATTTGAAAATAATTGAAAGTCAATGAATGACTGTTTAAAACAGTTGTTCCAAATTTCATGTTTTTATGATTATTTGTTTTAGATTTTATGAATATTCACTGTTCCTACCTTAACTTTCGGAGACAAGTGTAAAATGGATAAGTTTAACTAATTTTTATTAAGGATTAATAATTTTATTTTAAATTTATAATACTAAATTTAATGATTTCTTCTTAATTAATAATAGTTCACTTTAATTTAAATGAAGTCCCTACTGAAGCCAAGAGAGATTACCTCATTAAACACCTAACCCATTTAATCAAAAGCTACATTGATTTGTAATTTTATTAAATGAACTACAATTTGTGATATTAACGAATAATTTAAAAACAATATGTGAGAGGAAAAAATATTTTTGCGTATGTTTTTCAATTCCTCTAATATTTGTTCACCCCTCTCCCCATATATATATATATATATATATATATTTCTTACCCCCAAAAATTTTATAAAAAAACCCAGTTAAATTTTAGGACAAAATTTCAAATGGTTTTAATACATATAAAGGGAAAAAAGGCAAAAATTTTCCATGAAATAGATGAAACAATAAATAATCTTAAATTCACAGCCATTCTTAAAAAAAGTAAAATTGTTGAAAAAAAGAAAAAATAAAAAAATTTTTTCAGTCTATAGTTTAGATTTTTAAGATCTCTTTTTAAATCTATTAATATTGACGATTTGATTAACATTCTTTTTAAATTTGCATAAAGACAATTTATTTAAAAATGTTAATTTATGATTTGGTTCACTACTTAGGTTTGTACTTAAAGAGAACTATATATATCATTTAAAAGGGAACTATTATCTGGGATTAAAAAGGGTTTTCCCGTGGGCCCCTTGGGGCAACTGTTTCCCAAATTTTTACTTTTCATTATTTTGAAAGTAGTTACATTTAAAAATTCTAAATTTTATATTTATCGTTATATAGATGATATAACATTTTAAAAAAGCCAATTTTTTTACCCACTTAATTTTATCCACAATATCTTAATTTTAAAACAGAAAAAATTATAAAAAAAAATGAAGGAAATTTTCTTTTACATAATGTCAAATTATATGAAAATGTAATAGTTTCTAATATTTATGATAAAAGAGAAGAATTTAATTTCAATATTATAAAGTTCCTCATTGGGAGAGTAATGTACATGTTTCTATATTCAGAAATATTGTTATTAATTATATACAACGTGAATAAATTTCTTGTGTCAAAAATCAGACATTATAAATAAATATATTCTGACATAATAAAAAATAAAATACTCATTTACACTATAATACACTAATAAATGCACCAGAACTGCACAATCTTTTTTGTAATTAATTTAACAATGCTAAGTTAAGGACAAGTTAAATAATTAACAATGACCTCATAGATTTGTTATATATATAATTATATGCCAACATTATCACTTATCTAGATAATTTGTATGGTTTATATAATTAATCCCTTAAATGCCAATTAAAAATTACGCCATTCATTCTCCAATGCCACCGTTTAGCACGTAATTAAGCGTATGTGGTGTATTGAGGATTTGGGGGTAGGATTGGAACAAATAATCAAATCCTCTGAAACAATTAAATCCTTCGCAAACACCGTGAAGGTCATTTTACTGCTTTCCAAAGCTTTCAGAATAGTTTTATGGATAGCAGTTCACAGAAAAGATAGTACTTCGGAAAGACGTATATATACGTCTGGGACAATTAACACACTGGCTGAGTGAGACGTTTATATACGTCGGTCGGACTTAAGAGGTTAAATATTCGAATTGTGGGTTTAGCGTCAAAGTATAGTATTATTGAATTTAATAATATCGTTATTGTATGGAAGGGGGCGCGATGCAAATTATGATTGAATATTGGATCGCAAACATTGAAAAAGTTTAAGAAGCTCTGACTTAAGAACAAATACCTCGCTTTATAACCTATTTAGTCAGTGATTCTCAAACACTGTACCGTAGCACTTTTGTGTGCTCCCAAATTGTGGAGGTGTAGTGCCATTTTTTTAAAAATTTTTTAATTATACTCTCAGAAAAAGATAAAATCTTAAACTGAACGGCTTATGGAAATAAACTAAGGGTAATCTTGGTACATTTACCATATTCTTTCGTGGGTTGATGGAAGTGTATTACAGAAAAATAAAATTCTTTTAAACTTATTTTATTGTTTGTGTGCCACAAAATTTTGATATTTTTAAAAGTGTACCACAACAAAAGGAAAGGTTGAGAATCACTGTATTAAACGATATAAAACAAATATAGCCACCCACACATGCATCCTAAAATAGTTTTCACATGCAAAATATAATTTCCATTCATTCATCATTATCCTTCAAATTTCTTGCCAATTAATTATTTGCGTTCCGCGTCTCCACATTCCATCATAATTCAATATCTACAGCAGCACCATCCTCCCACGCGAGGACCCCCTCGTCTTTTAATAACCCAACAAGTCCTCCCCCGATCATGACAAGACTCCCCAGTCTCAATCAGTGATTCTTAGCAATTTACTCCAATCCAGCCGCGACCATCTGGACCGAACCATTGATTGATCGATCGCTATAGATTGTCTTCTTCTCGGGAGCGGCCACAATGGACCATTGTAGGAGGGATCTCACACTGTCAGCCTCAAACTAATGGTCCCTCGTCCTCTTATGTCCGGGTGGAGTCCCCTTCTTCTTATTCTCCCTCTTATCTTTTGCTGGTTGCTTAACTGATGATGGGAAATTGGGCGGCAGGTTTGGGTACTACATGCAGCGGAAAACCAGATTGGAGTGCCTGCTTCTCTCTCTCTCTTTCTCTCAATCAGAATCTTTTTTTGTTCCCATTCTTTTTTTATGTCTTTACCTCTGGAGGTGTAAGAGCTTCTGGGACTAATTATGATCATACCGGTTTGATTTATCTTCCCCTTTGGTTCTTCTTGGCAGAAATATGAGGATAAAAGATGAAAATTGAAAGAAATTCGTAGACCGAGAACATTTCAGAGCCTTTTAATTGAGATATTAATATCGTTATGGACATAGAACATAGTAACTCAAGTAGGGTCAAGTAGTTTAGGGTATTTAATTGGTCACTTATGTTGTTTCTGCTTAAAATATTAAACTTCTTCAAGACTGATGTGTACTAGACTATAAAAGCATTTCTAAACATTTTAGTTCGACTTACTTAACTAATCAAAATGCCTAACTTAAAAGCAGGAGTACCAGATATATTTAAATGCATAGCTACTTATGAAGGGAATAAGCGAGTGTTTAATATTTTTTTCATGCTAAAGAAATACAAGGGCTATGAGGGATGAACCTCATAATTTTGAACCATGAGCAACTGACAAGGACGACATTTGGGCCAGCACACTACTTCTCCCAACTTCCTCACTTTGTTAGTAGGAGGACTTTTAACCCCAACATATTTAACATGCACCAGACTCTCTACATGGGGTGGGAGGGATCTTCAATGGCACTAAAATGTTCAAACCTGTGACTCGACATCGCCGGCCTGGAGTCGGCAACATTCCCCACTAGGCTATTGTGGTCAGAGGCCATTTATGGAAGAGCCATTTATAGATATTAGGATTCTACATGCGGTGCTTAATTCCAAGGTGCTGAATTAATTAGTAGATATCGTTATTAAAGAAAGCAGTTGAATTCAATTTCAATTAAAATATTATTATGTACAAGTATTCTTGAAATTTCGGTATTTTAACACTTTATTGACTTTGTTGTATTTGTAACAATCAAATTCGCACGCAATTGATATTTTAAACATTCATTAATAACCGATCGTATTGTTGTTTTTAATGCCACCTGTCTGACGGTGACACATCGAGGTCCACGAAATTCATTGTGGCAGAGGGCTTTATTTTTACGCTTGTCGTTAACCGAAGCTTTAAGGTTCATAGGTTCAAGACATATAGGTACATATAGGTTCAAGTACAATTTGACTCAGTTCCACCCCAATATTAAGGGAGAGCTCCCTGGGGATGGTCAAGGGCCACCCACCTTTCAGCCCCTTCCACCAACTTCATGAGAGGACTTGCACCTCGATGGATGTTTAGAGTATCCTCATGCCGCAAAGACATTATACATTAAAGAACTTCCATGTCTTCTCCGGGATTCAAACGCAGGTCCAACGGCACAGCAGTCAATGTCTCTAACCACTATGCCGAATCTGCGACAGTAACCGATCTTTCTATTTGTTCATATTTATACCCATATGTGTAACTTTTTATTTCATCCTTAACCATTTGACTGCCGGTTAAAAGTTACGCGATTCGCTCCACATTGGCACCGTTTTTAATGTAACCGCGCATATGCAGTGTATTGGCGGGAAAACAATAGGCATACATTAACAAATGTCTCTCTCAAAGAAGTAAATGCTTTGCAAACAGTGTCCGAGATCCTTTTATTGTATCCCAAAATCTTCGGAATAATTTTACCGATAGCAACGAAAAGAAATGAATCATATTTTGGAAAGACGTATATATACGTCCGGGGCACTTTGCTCACTGGTTGAGCAAGAAGTATATAAACACCGGAGACACTTAATGGGTTAATTATAATTTCTATACTTTTCTTCCACATTTTATGAACCAAAGCTACAATTATCGAATCTTCCATGCTTAACGTTTGGCAATATTAGTGCATACACACCTATATGTGTACAGGGTGGTTACGAATTCCTGGTACAAACTTTAAGGGTAGGTGCAGGACATTGTAACAATTATTTATTGTATAAGAATGTACAGGCGCAAGTGACACGGTGAATGACAAACACAAATGATAAGAGACTAAAGGAAAGACAAAGTGTTTATCGAAAGTGTCGTTGAAAAGTGTAATGCTTACAACAACAGTTCAGCACATGAGCTATGAAGTCCAGCTGCAGCGCACATTACTGTAACACTCACTGGCAGTCGGAGAAGAATGTCTGCCGGATTCAAATATTGTACTCGGTGAAAATGGAAAAGGTGTAAACTCTACACTCTACAAACGGTCTGATGACACACTTCCATGATGAGAAACAGCTCTGGTACTTGACTCGGGTCTAACAGCCACAAAGTTCAAGATGATTTCTTCCAGACTTGTACTGCTTACAGCTCTTCGTCGATCAGCATCATGTCTGGTGACGTGGAAATAAGTTTCACGAAGTTGACGATGCAACTGCTGAAAACATCTGTGATTCGGCATTCGGCGATCAGGAAACTGTGCGTGATGCTGTGTTGTTACCATGTGCACGGCTGTGCATGTAATGCATGTCTGGGTTTGAGGCATATGTAAAATCTCCCATCGCACAATTGCGAATAGTGCTTTTCCTTACTGAGATGAATCATGTTGAACAGTGGCTAGACATCTACTGACCCCTAACATCAATATAACTAACAGGTAACTCCATTTCTTTTTCTTTTATTTCCCCTGTTTACGCCTCACTGAGTCAATTTCACACCCATACATTCCCTATTCAATAAATTATTGTTACAATGTCTTGTATCTCATGAGTTCTGGACCACCCTGTATATATACTGGGTTATGATAATTAAAGTTATTATTTCAAAACGCTTTGATTTTGAACTACTGGTTGGAATGATTTTATATTTTACCAGAAGAATCGTGAGGCAACAGAATTTTTTTGTTATGAAGGTAAACAAAATAGTTCCAAAATGTGCCAATAGGTGGCACTGTCAGGGGAAAGCTGGCAAATAACTAAGATATGACATACACGCCTTAGTCATGGCTCTGAAAAAAATTTAAAGTACACAGTGGCACACAACACTTTGCTCGAGTTATTCATTATGATCACGTTCTGGTAGTTAAGATTTTTTTCATAAGAAAGGGGAGTTGAACTCTAACAGCTACCAGGAAGTTCCGGACATTAAAAGGCCTGCAGAAAAGGATAGAAAAATTCGAAGAGACCGGTTCATTTGGCGTGAACCCAGGAAAAAAAATTAAAAACGAGTTGTGGTGGCGGCAGTGGAAGATGTAGAACCAGCCTTGCAGAAACAAACGACCCTTTGGTGAAAAAAAACAGAGGAGGATGTTGGGCGCCTAACAGCACGGGTGTAAAAAATTTTGTGGGAAAATTTACACTACTATCCATACAAGGTAACTCCTGTGCAGCGGTTGTTACCTGCTAACTCGGAAGCACTTGAATCTTTTCCACTACGATTAATTTCTTGCCCGGATAGAAGTAAATAAGGAATGGCTATAGAATATTAAGTGGTTTGATGAAGCCCATTTTCATTTCCGAGGCTTTAAATACAAGAAATTTCAGGATATGGACGACCGGAGAGTCCACTTCCATTACAGCCATTACCTCTTCATTCTGAAAAAAGGTCACCGTATGGTGAAGAATAACGTTTGCCATTGGTCTATTCTCTATTCGAGGAGATACACACATACAAATCCAGTAACTAGGACCACTACAGCCAAGCGTTATGAAGAATTTTGAGAAACCATGATGTCGCGCCTAGAAGGTCGCGGGTATGCAAGGGTTCAAGGAAAAGGCAGACATGATCATAAATTACTAATTTTATTTTATCTTTAAAACATAACTAAATCTGTAATTTTGTAACTTAACTTTGGCAGCAATAAGAAATCTTCACCCATAATCGGATAACTAAATTATCGAAACTGCTTATCTTGATTGAAGCTCCATGCATGATCCTTCTTGCAGCCCGATAGTATGTCAGCTCCAAATTTGGTTTTGAACTCTTCCTGGCGGCATCTCTGTCAAATATTTATCTAAAGATGCGCAACCACCGGTCGTCGATTACTAACTCTTGGAATTCAGCTTAACTATCAATGCTTAAACATTAACTCACGTACTTAATGGCTAGCATTTAAATAGTAGTTACATTTGCATAAAATTAAGTCCTCTCTACGGAAAGCTGTTTTTAAACTAAAATCACAGTTTAGAAGACCCTAATAGAATCCGTTACAATGTCCTTCCGGCACTTCTGCAACTTCAGTATGTGGATTAGACAACATTCATGCAAGATGGCGCTCCACCACACATTGCTAGTCCGGTGAAGAAACTGCTGATCAATCATTTTGTGCCGTGTCCTATCCACGCCCTTCATTAAATCTCTGGGAAAAAATATTTTTTAACTATAGTATGTTCATAAAATAGCTTTCTATAGAAAAACCGTGATTTATGTTAATTTGAGTCTATTTAAACTATATCGACAAGAGTGTAGTAATTGTGTTCGTTAGGCTGCTACAGAAGTTATATTATCCAAGCTAGTATCTGAAAAGAATCTCTCTCTTTAGTCTGATTCAGTGAGTAATAACTGCCAAGCGTGACTGGTGCTGTTAATTCGGGTCATCAGTAAGATAAGTGATTTCATTATTTGTCTTAGATATTTCGGATACAGATTAAGTAGACCACTCCCTCAGCTTATGATATTTTTTATAGTAAATTTAAAGGTTATTAAATATATAGGGTGTCCGGGCTTAAGGTATCCAAAGTTTATGGCTTATTATTACGGAACTATCCATCAGAATGTAATAAACTGTTCATCCATGCATTGGAAACCTCTCAACATTTTGTGGGTCTATTCCGATGGGCCGCACGTGTGCGCATTATTAGGCAATCTCAGACGATAAATTTGTTGCACTTATTTCATTAGTAAAGATGCGGACACCACAGCAAAAGATGCACTGCGTACTTTGGTTAACGGAATTTAAATCTGTCACATGCGTGTGCAGCGACATATTCGAACAGAATGGAATGTCGATCCTCCGACATCAAAATGTATCGACCAATGGGAAACAACTTTAAAGGAGATGGAAACTTTGGTATCTCAGACTGGCAAGTATCCTTATGTTTCCGTGATGGAAGACACTTTTGATCGTGTGCGTGATTCATTTTGTAGGAGTCCTGGTAAGTCTATTAGGAAAGCCAGTAACGACCTTCCATTCTGTTCTAACACGTCGCTGTACATGCATGACTGATTTAAATTCCGTTAACCAAAGTACACAACGCACCTTTTGTTGTCATGTTCACATCTTTACTAATGAAGTCAGCGTAACATGTTTATAGTCTGAGATTGCCAAACAATGCGCACACGAGCGGCCGATCGGACTAGACCTAAAAAATCTCGGAGGGTTTTCAATCCAAGTCTCTTACTTTCTGATGGATAGTTCCGTAATAACAAACCATAACTTTTGGATACTTTAATCCCGGACACCCTGCATTGTGTGAATTTTATCATAATGGCTGATTATTCGATGTCCCTTACTTCTCCAGCGATCGCAGGGTCGCGACAATTTTGGAGATAATAGAATCATAAGTCACCATGACCACCTCTTTCCCCCGACTTAAACTCATGTGAGTTTCTTACTTTGAAGGTACCTATAGAGTATTGTTTAAAGAGGGCAGATTGTGAATCTAGTTGACTTGAAGGCAAGCCTCACCCTACCCATCCACACAGATCCCTTCGATCTGTTATTGAATTTTCACAAACATTCATGAGCTTTTCAATAATAGCCAATTAATTCAATAACAATGCGGAGTGCTTATCGAACACTTTATACAACAATTATCCGTTCGATGTTTGTTTCATGAAGCTGATCTTTTGTCACTATCATTACTTTCACTTTGAACACAAAAACGATCTTTTCGATTGTGAAATTGTCTTCTTTGTATTGTTATTTGCTCTAGTTTTGTGTATTACCTTCTTCCGGATGATAACATTCCTGAGTTTAACGGATCCATTATGGATTTTTCGCTGACAGCACCAATTAGCAATACATGTTGAAACTATTTAGATTTTTTTTTCTCGCTCATAAATTTCCAGTGCCTCACAGTTGTTCTAGTAAAATATGAAGTTATTCCGACAAGTAGTTTAAAAGAGTGTTCTGAAATCATAACTTATTAATTATAACCCCACCCGGTGTATGTAAATATACTCTTATTGCCATAAAAATTTGCACAACAAGAAATAATAGTGGGATCAAAAGGAAACTTGGCTTGAATGTACATGTTGCGCAGATATACAAATGATTAGATATTCAATGGATTTGGGCATTTGCGTAATACCACTAGGCGTAGAACTTGAACTGCCAGCGGGTAAACAAGTAAGCAGAGCTTGTTTGAGTGTATCTAATCTTTTGCAAAGGAAACGCTGAGGTAGACATATCGATACGGCGTTTTGAAGACAATATGAGCAGCTGTCAGAGTTCGAGAGAGGAGGAATCAGCGTAATGTTGGAAGCTGGGAGATCAGCTCGACGAGTAGCTCGTCTAATAGGCCGCTCTGATTGGACTGTGAGGAGGTGTTGGGACCAGTGAGCAGATGAGACATCATTTACACGGTGAAATTGCTAAGTACGCTTTCAACAGACCAATCGTTGAGAAGAACTTCACATCATACAATACACGTGCGTAGAGTCACCTGTCTCATTGGCTACTGTCCTGAGACACGCGGAACCTTCACTATGGGCCCCTGTGTCTTCCAGAACCATCGCCTTGTTGAAGAACATCTGGTATACCAGCACCCATTGCGTGTACTGCCAGCGGCACCACTAATGTCTCCGTTTTGGGTGGTGTCACGCACGACGGAACTGGACTACAATGGAATGAACCCAGGTCGTCTCCAGCGATGAATCTAGATTCAATTTGAGCATGATGAGAATCGAGTTCGTGTGTGGAGGTACCATGATGAACGCCTCAATTCTGCCTTCACCTTACAACGACATACGGCTCCCAAAGCTAGTGTAATGGTATGGGGGGCAATGACCACCCAGCGGTACGTCCATGACATCATTAAGACACATGTGTTTCTTCTCATGTCAGGGCTCCCAGGAGCCATTTTTCCACACGGCAATGTTCAGCCACACACAGCAAGGATATCCCAAGACTGTCTCCGCCACATTACCACCGTTCCCTGGCCTGCTCGATTCCAAGATTTGTCCCCAATCCAGTATATATGGGATCATTTGGGACGGCAAATTAGACAGCCTATGAGTTTGGTTGAATAAGAGGTGATTTTACACGAACTGTGGAACGAGATGTCTACGGACATCATTCGGAACTTGTATGCCTCAATGCGCGCTCATATATCATCGTGTATTTGCGCTATAAAGGGGGTCCAACACTGTACTAAGACTTGCGTTCATTTGTAATTTTTTCTGTAATAAATAATCTGTTTTCCTTGATTTTCTAATCACTTACTTATATCAAAGTAATACTTGCATGTATAAAATTTCTTTTTATTTTCACGACTTTTTCTTGACTTTTTCTTTATTCCTGATTTACTATGAAGAAATAAAATTAATGGTCATACAAAAACCTCTTAATATAGTAATCCAAGAAATGATCAGTTGTAAGTAAGTTGAGATGTTTTTGCAGAGTTATTATATGTCATGATTCTTCAAAATACGCATCGTACAAAAGTTTACAGTTTCTTGCATGTTAAGAGAGAGTTGAACTGTTTCTCAAAATCTTTAAGTGTATTATATTTTAGAAATTGGAAACTGAGACTTATTAGTTCAACTGCCACTTTTGTACTTTGTTTTTTGCTATTCAACTTTATGCAATTATTTCTCCAATAGTTTAGCAATAGTAAAATTGATTTCAAGTAAAAGATATGTTAACTTCAAAAAAAGAAATGGAAATTTTAAATTTCTTATTTAATGTTGTCTAAATTAATTTGTGAAACAATGGTAAATAAGTTTTCAAAATAATAAACTATTTTAATTCTAAATTCAGATAGATACTTCTGATGACTTGAATGTTTGTTAATTTACATCTGGAATTAAAGAAATAGACTTTGCAAAAAAGAAAAGTGCAAACATGCAAGTAAATTAGTTCAAATCAGTTATGTTATATAAAATCCTTTGTTAAAATTTATTTTTAATCTAAAAATTATTTTCATTTCAAAATTTGAAAAGTTTTTTATAGACATTATGCTGTGGAATGTTTTATAAACAACAGCATGCAAAAACGATTTTTCATTGAATATTTGGTAATTTCATCTCTTAATATAGTATTCATTTTATTTTTAACAAACTTAAGTAACAAAATTGTTGAAAAAAGCTTAATATGATTTCTATTTTAATTAAAAAGCCTTTATTTTAAAATAATAAATTCTACGATCAAAATATATTTGCATTACGAACATTTTTACAAAAATATATAAATATACTTTCAAACAATTAAATTAAATTTATTCAAAACTTTTTTAAAAAATGTAAGAAATTTTAATTTACATTGAGAAATGAAGAGAAAAATTTGACAATTTTTTTAGAAATCCAAAATTAATCCCCCTAAGATTTAATAATTGTTTGCAAAAAATAAAAAGAAAAAATGCTGATTGTAGAAATTTATATTCTGGAAAACACATGAATTACATTCTGGTTAAACTTTTCATTTTTAAATATAAATAGAGACTAAAACAAAATTGTCAGAGGTTTTAAAAACCAAGTTTCGTGTATTTTGTTTTTCAAATTTAAATAATTTATTCAAAGTAAAAAGAAAAGAAAGAATCATTTACAACTTTTTTATAAAACTTTATTTTTTATTTATAGAATATATTGATACATACTGTATAAAAGAAACATAATAGAAAGTGGAGTCCATTACAAAATTATTGAATACATATTTTAACAATGTTTCTTCATTTGTTTCCAGTTGGATTTAATTATAATAAACTTTCTCCCAGATTTAAAAACACAAATGAAATATTCTTCCTTATTCCTTTCTGAACTGCGAAAAATTGATTATATGTGAGCTATCGGACCGGTTACAGTATTGACCAAACAGAATACACAAATTAGATTGTTAAAAGAAATTTATTGTAAGAAAGAAAAAGAGAAAACTCGGATTTCCTTGTTATACAATTTTGTGAATATGCATTCTAAATGAGCATTCGAAGAACGCAACATTCGAGAGAAAAAGACAATTAAAACAAGAGAAAAGCGTGTTCTTTGTAAGATTATGCACACCATATGTATGTAGTTTCTAAATTCAGAATTCCAAATCAGGAACCAAGAATATATTATGTCTGAGAATTATATATAAAAATGCATAAAATTTTAATATCCCTCCAATTTTTAACACATTAAAAAATGTTTTAATTCAAGTAATGAAAAGAGTTTTCGATTATATCTTAAACTTAAACTTAAAATTTTAGCGAAATTTCTAATATACTTGATGTTTCTAACATATAGTGAACTTTCTAATACTTGATTCAATTCTATATCTTGAGTGTTCTTCATGAAAAAGAGCGCTTACAAGCAAAAGAAAGATGCTTATATCTGCTGATTTTTCATTATCTAGTTCAAATAATTCCACTATTGCACTATTTCTTTCCATCACAAAAATTTTCCTCTCAGTTGTAAAACTTTTTTCTTCTTACGTATATATTTCAAAACTCTTAGATAAACGGTATGACCTCTTTAAAGATTTACAAGGCAAATCATTGTTCCTTGGGCCACGAAACTTAAGAGAAAAATTGTTCAGGATTAAAATTTCATATTTTATAATTTATGTCTTCTTAGTGATGACAATATTCAAATACAATATTCAGTCACTTATTTCGAGTTATTCGTTTTACCTATTGTAGTAGCATAAATGAGATACAATTTTTATTGAATACCTGTTTTGGGATACACGTTTTCTTTTTAACACCTTACAGTCCATCATTGTTATTTCTAACATATATATTTCATTTTTAATTCTAAAAAGGATTTCGTAACGCAAAAGAATTGTTGATTTACAGTATAATAAATTAATTTGTAATATTACTTAACTTAAGTCAGTCAGTACTTAACTGACAGCCCATGAGGGCCAAGGCCTACTGTGCGCAACTCAGTATGCGCGAATTTGGACCCTGAGGTTCATGAGCCGATGTTCCGGTCAGGTGGCCAGTCTGACGTGAAACCCCCAGTGTTCAGTTCCAGCAAGCTTGGTACTCATTTATCGATCCACTGGAGGGATGAAAAGCTGAGTAGACCTTACCCAGCTCGGGGTTTGAACCTCGGACCTATGGTGTGGAAGCGCAATGTATACTAACCACACAGCCACTGGGCTTCAATTTACAATATTATTACAAAATAATTTTTACGCCAATCATTTAAAAAAAACTTTTAAAGAAAATGCCAAATAGCACACTGATTCAAAAATAGCTAAAATCTATTTTATTCTCATATTTCAGTAGAAAACAAAATTTTCATATTTGTTTATCCAACGCTAACAACAATTATTAATGTTTAATTAAAATATGGCCATATCTAAATATAACAGTACGGCATGCATGACAGTTAACCATAAAAGCATTTAACGAACTAGATTTCAATTAGATTACAAAGCTAATTAAAGTAATTGAAGCCCACAATTAGGCGATAAAAAAAATCGATGGCTCAAAAGAATATTGTAATGGACGTTATCAATAAGGTGGTCGATGAAAGCCGAACCAGTTTAAATATAATACCCCGCGGTACAAAACTGAGTAGTTTTCGCTCATTTCCTTTATCTTGGAACCAAAAACCAAAAAAGTGAAATTGCACAATCCATTTAGCCAGGCATCGATAAATTTCCTTCAAAACACATTCCCACACAAAAACGAGGCATACGCTATCAATGACATCCACCGAAGCCATATCAGCTCGCACTTTGAATGGAAGTTTAATTAAGTCAACTAACTAATTAAACTAAATGATCCTGGCCTTCTTTTACCACTGAAACTATCCTTCGAAAAAAGTAAAAAACAAGTCACACAAGTCGAGACGACGACTAATCTAGTACGGCTTTTGTGAGGGCCAGAACATGCCCAAAGGCGGACCACTAGGATCTTCCGTCCGTTCTCTTGCATCCGGATGAATCGAAGCCTCCGCTCCCCCTCTCACTTCGTCCTTCGCTCTCTGTGCACAATAAGGCGTAACCCTTTTGTGCCAGAGTCACCTGCTCCCACGGCACGATATGGAAGGGTAGGGCGGCATGGAACACGTCACGCAACAACCTCCACCCCCTTGGTATCCCTCCCCCCTCTTACAAACTCTCTGGCACAGCGCCAAACTCCTTCTGTTAGCGGCGACGCCTTTAACGAGAGGAGGCAAAAAAGAAGAGACCTAGAGTACGTTGTTTGCCTAGTACAGATATTACGCCTCATTATGCACGTGGAGAAAGAAGAAGATTAGAGAAGCTCTCTCTTTCCCATGCGTCTGTCCTCCTTTGCACAGTGCGCGTACTTTTTCCCTTTTTTTCCTTTTTTTTTTTATTTTTTCCATCTCTTCCTCTCTCTCACTCTCTTCTTTTCCACTATCTTTTCCTTACTATTATTATTCAGACTCTATTTTCCGACGGTATTTATTTATTTGCAGGCGTGTTGTCTTGCCTCTTTGGTGTCCTTTTGAGCATAACTGGGAAATTCGCAAACACGTAAAGGAACATTTTAGGTGCCTTCCCCCCTTCCTCCTGGAATTTTCCCCTTATTCTATTTTTTTTGTATGTGTGCGTCTGTGTGTTTTGAGGGTTTGAGAGTGAGTTTCTAAAACTATTCGGTATACGCTTAGTAAAGTCCGTGTTTTCAGATCTATTAATTATAAAAAATAATTATATCAAAGGCTCTACCTGGATTATATAATAAACAAAATACTGAAACTGTAATAAGAAAAAAAAAGGTTTTCAAAGTTTTTAAATATAGGAAACCTATTATGCGAGGATATCGAAAAATACATTAAATTGGTTAAAGTTCTGGATAAAGTTTTAAATAAAGTTTGTTATTAAAATTTTAAAAAAAATAAGTTTTAGAAATTCATTTCGATAGTTAAATTAATTATGTGATAAAAATTGAAAATTAAATGATATAGTTGAAAACTATGTGCAAAATTAAGTACTGAAAATCATTATACTAATAATTAGATGAATCTGAATATAATATTAAAAATAATTTCTTATTTAAATACAAACCCTGTTATTGTTTTCCACATAATTGTTTTAAATTTGATCAAAATGTGATTTCATTTACTTCAGTTGGATAACATAAATGCAAAATCTGATAATCATTTTAAATGAAATAATTGTACATGATGAATATAGTTAAATTAATTCCAATTACTTAAATAAATTATAAGATTGGTTATATTACCATTGAGTATTTGAAATTTTCAAATTCAAAAATTGCCGTCATTTGGTCTTAAAAGTGCTCATATATGGATTTGTATGGGAAATCAATTGCCTAAAAGTCATGGAACCTTATGAAATGTTACAAATATTTTTAAGAAAGCGTGAAAAAGAGAATGGATAATAATACATACTGCGAATAAAGTATAATTATACTTTCTTTTCACTTCATGTCTGACCATAGATCAAAATTACGAGGTCCGTCTCCAAAGACCCTCGAGTAGCTGAACAGTGTGACGTAAATATTCTCTCTCTCATTCTTCACTGCATGTATGGCGTATTTTTCTCATGTAAATTGTTTTTCTTTTCTTATGTTACCCAAGAAGATATCGAATAAAACGAGAATAAAATATACTGAGTATTTATATAAAAATTTTACTTTATTTGACAATGATTGATCAGGAAAATTACTTTTTCCCCACATAAGCATTACCTCTGGACCATACTTGTGTGACAACTTTAAAATGTTTCATAACAGTCTTTTCTTGATATTAGTTAAAAATATGTGTCAAATGTAATACTATTCCCGAAAAATAGAAATAAAGCAAAATAAATAATTTAAAGAAATCTTTGTCAAACAATTATTTCAGTACATAGTGGTATCTTTACTTTATATTTTAAAAAATAAAACCAAAATTCCCAACAAAAGTCCTGTTTGTACTGATAAGATGTAAAAAAGAATTATACGTAGCTCGCAAAATAAAGCAACAAAAAAAAAGTATCTTATTAAATTTTGAAAATAGTTATATCATTAATTTACATTATTAATTTTTAACAAGAATGAACAATAAAGATTTCTCAACAATTCACGCAAATCAAGGGGTGTTGGAAAACTAAAATCATATTTTTTTTTGACAATTTGAGATTTTTACATTTTCAAATTGTATAGATTTTAACCTTTCTAAAAATACCTTACTTTAACCTCTAGGGTAATTAGAAATCCTTAAAACCTATTTTGAAATAATCGTTGAAACTGGGTCACGCCCATTTGAATGGCGAAAAATGTAAAAAAAGTACTTCGTTTTCTCTTAAAAGTTGAACGTCTGATACAAACCAAAACATGTATCTTTTATTGTAAATTGAGCCTTTTGTTTTTTAATTTCCTAGCCGATTAGAAATTTCACTGAATACATGAAAATCAATTTATCTCAAAACATAAATTTTGATGTTCGATGTACAGTTTCTGAGAAACTACTGTTTGCAAGTACGTAAATTTTTTATCATATATTTATAATGATGGCTAATATATACTGAAATGAGCTTTTTGTAAAAACTCAAAAATTTATTCTTAAGGAATTTTTTATGTGAAAAACGGGTCAAATTTCGCAATGTTTGATAAAATATTTCATAACTTATGAAAAAATTCAAAATTAGCTAAAAGCTCATTTCTGTATCAATGAGAAAGGTGTATTTTAATTGTATGAAAAATTTCAAGCATGTACATATAACAGATTTTAAGAAAAGGTACATTAAAAACAGCCAATTTAACATTGTCAGTATATAAAGATAGAGAGGTTTCCAACTCCCTTTAAAAGAAATTGATTGAATAAAAATATTTACAAATCATCAATTCTTGGAAACATGCAATAATAACATAAGTTTAAAAGTTTTAGTAAATAAAGGCATATAATAGCAAAAGAATAAAATCTTTAGAGAAACTGAATAAAAAGTAAAAAATCTAATTCCGTTACCAATTAACTTATCTATCACTGTATTTCAAGACTTGTATTTTTGTAATTAAATGTATTTAAAATTACTTGTTTTAGATTGGAGTATGATAGACAAAACATTATATGCTCTCGAGTCATAACTTGAAAGAAAGATTCAAAGATACAAGAATGAAAAAGTTTCTCTGCGGAATTTTTCTAGAACCATTCTACATTTCCTAAAGGCAAATAGAAGCGCGAAGGAAAAACCTCCAATACACAACCACATTAATTGCTGGGGAAGTTAATTTTTAGTTTGTTCTCCTTTCTACTATATTTTAAACTGCATTGATTCAGAAATGCCAAATATATGAATTGTAAACTGTCCCTTTATTATCGTTACATCTTCTCTGACAATATTTTAATTGGTTTGTTTGCTATTTCACCTTAATTGTGCTGTTACTTTCATACATGAATCAAGTAAATGATAATATTTATTTTAATATATATATATATATATATATATATATAACAAAACATTTTTAAAAAATTAATTGGGAAACTTTTTGAAAATATTAATAATTTTAGAATATTAAAAAAGCTTTGCAATAAAATTTATAAATATAACATGTGAAAAATTGTATACTTATCAAATATTTAGCAGAAATTGTCAGTTTTAAAAGTGTATAAAATCAGAAAAATTAATTTAATTTTCTTGAATTAAATTTTGTTTCGAATTTTCTTCACAAAAAATCGCTGATATAGTAAACTGCCGATTGGTAAAATAACGAATAAAAAATGCTACATAATAACTAAAAAAATCCATAGTAAATAGAAAGCATAACAAGTAAAAAACCATAATAAAAAAGCATTATAAGTTAAAAAATACATAACAAATAAAAAAGCATATTAAGTAAAAATGGCATAGTAAATAAATAGAACTCAAAATTTTTAATTTTTATACAGTTAAATTTGATGTTTATTAAACCATGCAAAAGTTGGTAATAGTGAAAAATTTTCTTTATTTGGATTATTTTAATTGTTAACTGGCTGTGCTTCCAATAGTTAACTGGGCCCAACATAGGCAATCACAAAATTCCGATATATTGTTACTGAAATATCTATAAATAAATACTGCTAAATCTCTAATAAAGATTTATTTATGTATGAAATTTTCTTCAATTAATATATATATATATATATATGGAATACTTCTTAAAAGACAATTCATATTTTATTTAAGCTTAAATAAACTATTATAGATGATAAGAGGTTAATCTTGTAATATATAATATTTCGATATTTTATTTTTTTATTTTTAAACTATACTTTAGATCAGAGGTACTCAAATAGCTGACATATGTATGCGGCTCAGCAGAAAAATAGTTTTTCTGCTGGGCCGCATACATATGTCAGCTATTTCACGCGGGCCGCAACATAAGGATAAACAGTGAAGAGGGGGGGGGGAGGAAAAAAGCTTTAAGACCAAGATAATATTGGTAATTTAAAATGTGGAAAATTGATCAAAATATTATAACTTCTCTCTGCTTCACTTTTTTTAATTATTATTTTTAATTTTTTTTTATTTTAGTCACTAACACTAAATTAGGAACATTTAAGGTATCCGACTACGTTCGAAACCGTGATTTTGAAAAAGCGTATAATTGGATAATATTTATGATATTTAGTGTCTCTTAGATTTTAGAAAACGTAAATAAAATTGTTCTAAGAATATTATTACAATAAAAAAAATTATTCAAGTATAATATTGTAACAAAAAATGAACATAGAATGACCCATTTTCAAAAAGTTCTTCTTTTATGAAAAATGCTTCTATTATAAAAATATTTTGCCTGAATATAGTTCAGACCTCTGTACAGAGGCTGAAACAGAATTTTTGAAATATATAACTTAGAAGTGTATTTATCCATATTTTACTACAACAGAGGTGAGAAATTTTAAGAAAAAAACGCCGGTAATTATATTTCAATTGGTGGTAACTATTAAAATAATCTGAATTTTTCCAAAATCCTAGTTCAGACTCTCTGGAGAAGTCTTTACTTTATATAAGTATATATATATATATATATATATATATATATATATATAATATTATATTATTATTATAAAAGCATTTTTTATAGAAGGAGATTTTGAAAAAAGGTTATTTTAAGTTAATTTTTTTGCCAAAATATTGTATTTAAATAATTTATTTTAACATAATATCCTTAAAACAATTTTATACATATATTCTAATCTAAGTGACACTAAATATCATGAAATTTATCCATTTATGCGCTTTTTTTAAAATTACGGTTCCGAACGCAGTACGAACCTTTTTTCTCTTCTGGGCCGTATGTATATGTCAGCTGTTTCCCGCGGGCCGCAAACAACATATGCTAGTCATTTCACGTGGGCCGCAACATTAGGATGAATGGGCGTGGGGGGAGAAATGCTTTAAGAACAAGATGAAAGAGGAAATCATGAAAATCAGAAAACTGATCAAAATATTAAGCCCCTATTTGATTTTTTTTAACTATTATTTGTCACTAACACTAAATTAGAACCATTTAAGAAACACTCCTTCACAATTTCTGCATCTCAGTAAACGGTTTCATATGATTACCAATAATCTAACAAACTTCATGGGATGTCTTTGTTACCGCTGTGATATTAACACTGACAAAACACCTTGTTGCTTTTGCAAAGACTATTCAAGAAATCCTACTTATCACCTCTTGAAAGAGATCTTCGAGGAAAATATTTAAACTACGTTTACGTAAAATTATATCACAAATGTTACTGTGACGATCTTGTGCCCACACCTGACAACAGTTGTGCAAACGATACGGTATTTGGTAACGAGGGGAACATACATGGGAGGACCTGGCAACTCTGAAATTGAAGTGAGGAAGAAGGCCGAAAGCGAAGAGCGCGAGGAAGTGGAGAATTAAAGAACGAGAATGTTCTAATATTTCAATCTTAGTTAATCTAGATCTATATTTATTTTTGTGTTGTATCCTGAAATCCAATCGATAATAAAGATATGGCACTAAAGTAGGGGTAGGCAGACTTTTCAAGGTTACGGGCTACTTCAAATTTTTCAAGGTGTTGCGGTCCACTTACTGTCAGTGGCACACACAAGCAGAGGGAGGGTCCAGACTCTCCCCCATAGTCCTTAATTTTTTCTCCCGATTGATTATATTCCCATGTATATAGTGCGTAAAACTTATAAGTTTTTTAATAATATTTTCTTTATTCATTAATGTTGATTATTTATTTAGTAATTTATTTTTTACTGTTTTTTGTTCACAACAATCGACAAAATAAAAAAATATGTTTGGTTGAGTATTGGGTATGATGTGAGATTGGTAGACTTTCGACCCTCGACTTCCACCACCAAACTCTTGAAAAATTCTTGTGTGCCAATGTCCAGGGCTATAGGTGTGGTGAGGTAGTAGAAAAAGGTCTACAATATTTTAATAATAAATACGAAATTATTACTTAGTACTTACCTACAGAACTAAAAAAACTAACACTTTTACGGGTAAAACCGCGTTTGAAGCAAAACGCACGATACAAACATAATAATAACACAGCCATAAATATAATAATATCAAATGATGCATTTAATATCAAACAATGCAAAATATATTTTAAAAAAACATTTTTATCTTGTAAGTTTTCGTTGTTACAATTAGTAGAAGACTTAGTCCGCATACTTCAGCCGATCTTGAATATTTACGCATATAATTACTGAATGCTAAAATCTTCAAGCGGTCACCCGTAAATGTCTTGGTGGTCCACCGGTTGACGTAATGCCCACCCCGGGAGTAAACGATGCCACCACTTTTTTTTTACCTTTAGAACCCGTCACTGGTTTTCCTACCCTCTGAGCAGAAAAGAACCCTCAACGTAATTGTTAAAAATAAAAGGAAATACCTTGTAATTCTTTTGTATTTGTTCTAACTGATAATGATCCAATGGAATCAATATTAATCCCTAGATAATTACTACTTTGGCAATTCTTGCATAGTCATTTATTTATAATCAATCACTCTGCTTCCGAAAAAAGCACGCCTTAAGGTTACTGAAATGTTACTTATCTGCTACAAGTCTTTTCCAGCAAGAAAACACATTTTACATGGACAAAATGGATGTAACAGAAATGTGAATTAAAGAGATTCTTGGTGACTTTTGGAGATCTTAAACATGGTATTCAATCCTAAAGCAGCGTTTCTCAAACTGTGGGGCGCGCCCCCCTGGGGTCACGAGTGGAAAAGTCGGAAACAAAACATTGTTTTAAAAAAGTTATTAATTTACAGGCAGGAAGTCAAACAAAATACATTCTGGCATAATAAAAAAATAAAACACTGATTTACACTTATATAATATAAATGTATCAGTATTGCACACTGTGTTTTATGATTAATATAACAATACTAAGTTAAGAAACAAGTTTAATAATTACCAGTGACCCTACGGGCATGTCATAAAATTATATACAAAATTTAATACTTTTGATAATTTGTAATGTTTATAATTAAATTCTCATTGTAAATTTGCTTCAAAGTATATTATTATTGAATTCAATACATTCTTATTGTATGGAGGGGGGCGCGATGAAATTTATAATTCAAAATTGGGTCGCAAGTATAGAAAGTTTGATAAGTACTGTCCTAAAGGTATCCGACTACGTTCGGAACCATGATTTTGCAAAAACGTACAAACGAATATTTCTTTTAACATTTATTGCCTATTAGATTAGAATACACGCATAAATGGTTTTAAGAATATTATTACAATACAAAGTTATTGAAATGTGATATTTTGTCACAAAAAATGAACGTAGAATTACCTATTTTCCAAATATTCTCCTTTTATGAAAAATGTTTTTATAATAATAATATTTTACATACACATTGCTCAGACCTCTGTACAGAGCCTGAAATAAGGTTTTTGAAATCTTTAATTTAGAAATGGATTTATCCATATATTAATACATCAGAGTGAAAACATTTTATCAAAAAAGCACCGATTATTATTTCATTAGGTAATAACTTTGAAAATAATGTGAATTTT
>BMAV01018635.1:0-11635 GCA_019973955.1 Trichonephila inaurata madagascariensis | reverse complement strand
CGAAGATCCCAGAGGTTTTTTAAAATCCCAAATGAAACAAGGTATTTTAATTAAGATATTTCCTAAAGCATTTTCAAGTTGTTGTTTTTATTCAAGATAGAAAGTACACAACTGGTTTTTTTTCTTCTAAGCTTTAAAAACTAAACTTAAAATAAAACAAAACCGAGACAAAATATGAATTAGAACAATTGCAATACTTTTGTTCAAAATGACATTTAACTATGCAAATGTATAAGTATTTGAGAAAAAGCAAAAAATATTTCTGCTTGAGGTTTTACTTCTAAATTGGCCTAAGAATAAAAGTTTCCAAGAAAAACACAAATACACATACTATAATAAAAAGCTTTTACGAAGTTTTAATTTTTTGTAAGATTATTTATATAAACCAAGTCGTTTTTGTATAATGCTTTTTAAGTATAAACATAAAAAGAAAATTAAAAATTCGAATCTTTAATCATAATAATAATTGCAGTGAACAAAAAGAAGTATGTTAAAAAAATATTATTTCTAAATAATTTTTTAATAAATTAATTCCTAATTTCTCTAATATATATATATATATATATATATATATATATATATATATTTAAATACATTCAATTTAATTGTTTGAAATTGATCTGGTTTTAATAACAAATAGGTTATTATTTGTTAAAGATATTTTCAAAACTTTTATTTTGAAAATTTTTTCTAATCTAAAGCTTGTTTTCAATAAAATATATTTTTATGAAATATTGTGTGGCATTATAACTTTCTGTGTGCATAAATCTTTTTATAATTTTTGAAATAAGAGTTCAAGAGAATTGAAATATTCCATTTTAATTTACAAGTAAATATTAGTTATGTTTGCTTAAACTTTAATAAAAGAAAGTTATATAGGAATTGAAATGCTTTATATATATATATTGTTTCGAATTTTATGTAAATAATGTGAATAATTTGTATCTGAATGTGTATTGTATTTATATTACTATGTTATATTTATTTTATATTAAAATTGTTATATTCACAAGAAATGCTGTCCCTTACGATTTAGTGGCAAATCAATGCGAAGATGATGAAATCTTGGCATATATATGGTCAAATTAAGGTCGTTTTCGGCGAACGAGTTGGCGATATTGACAACCATGTTGGCGAGTTCTGGATTCTTCTAGAAACTTGTGGAGAAATCCAATAATGTACGCTCTATAACGCATACAAATTTTTTTTTTTCTGGGTTTCCCCCTGGTTAAAATAGGGGGTCTCGGCCAAAAAGGTCGGAAATTTAATTGACGTTAGTAAACTTTCAAACCGTATTTCCGTTTAAAGGCCGGGTTGGGTTTTAAGAGAAACCCTTTTTCATCGTGTTTTTAGAAAATTGATAATTTTTGTTCGGGTGCTTTAAAAGGTTAAAAGACCTTCTAAAGGTTTTTACCCCTAAATTAAAAAACCAAAAATTCCTGTATTTCGGTTTTGGAATTTGAGAAAAAATTTCCCTTAAACTCTTAAATAAATGTTATTTGCTTTTCCCTTTTGGGGAAAGGGTTTTTTCCCTTCCCCCAAACCCCCGATCAACGTAAAAATTTGTATCATTTAGTTTTAAGAACACCCAATAAAAAGAAAAATTTCCCTTTATTCTTCTAAAAGGGCCAATTATTTTTTAAAAAAAGGCCAGGGAAAGGGGCAAAAAATTAAAAAAATTTCCAATTTTTAAACTTTTTGTGTGTTTTTCAAAAAAATTTTTTTGAAGAATTTAAAAAACAAAATAAAGTTTTCTTGAAAATTTGTTTAAAATTTTTTTTCTTTGAATCTTTTTTGAAAAAAATTTTTTTTCAAAATTAAAGGGAATGAAATTTTAAAAGGGGCCTTTCCAGGGAAATTTTACCCTGAAATTTCCCAAAAACCCTTTTTTCAAAAAAAAATAATTTTAAAAAAAAGAAACATATGATAAGTTTTATACAAAAGGTAACCTTTTTTTTTAAATTTAGAACATTTTTTTTTAAAAATTTTTTGTTTTCAAAAATATTTAAAAAACCCTCTTTTTACCAAACCCTTTTAATTTTTGTATAGCAAAAAGCAATTTTTCTACCCATATATTTTTAACAAACGGGTTTTTTAAAGGGATGAAATATTTTAATTTCTGGGGTTTTTGGGTTTGGTTTTTCCTTTTGCAGCCCAAATTTGCTTTTCCCGGGCGGGTTTCCCCATTAAAAGGTCCTTGAGGGGGAAAACCCCTTATCTCCGGGTAATTTTTGGCGCCTTTTTCCCTCCCTAAAGAGAGGCCCCGGGAAGCTCTTCATGCGTCCGTTACTGGGTTTTAAAAACATTACCAAAAGGGGCCCCCAAGAAAAAAGAACCTTTTTGGACCCTTTTCATGCCATAATCATACGACATAAACCAATGGGTAACCCATCATGGCCCCCGGGCTTGGCCCGGGTTTGGGCCCGCAACCATGGTCCCAAAATGTCGGCAAAACCAAACCCTTTACCCAAAGGCAAAAAAAAAAAATTCATCAAAGATTTTTTTTGGGGGTTATTTTATTAAAAGTTTTTCCCATTTTTTTTAAAAAAAAAAATCAGGGGGGCTTAAAAAAGTAAATTGGCCACAACACAAAAGGAATAATAATAATAATAAAAAGAAACCGTTTAAAATTTAAAGGAAGTTTTAAAATTTCAATGATTTTTTTAAAAAGTAAAAACACTTTGTTAAATTAAATTGGTGAAAATCTAAAAAACATATTCTTTTAATGTTTTTTGCTGGGTTAAGTTTTTTTTTTCTAATTTTGGGAACTAAAAGGGACACATTTTTTAACTTTTTGATCGCACGCCCCCAAAAATTCAGGAAGGCGGAACAAAATTTAATTTTGTTAAAACCAAAAGGTTACCATTTTTTTGGGCCTTTAAAATATTTTCCCTTTTTAAAAAATTTTAAATCAAAATTTTCATCGGCCCCAACCCCAAAAATTAAAATTTATTGCAGTGCTTTCAAACTTTCTATACTTGCGACACAATTTTCAATCTTTTTTTTTCCCTCGCGGCCCCTCCATATTTTTTTTGGGCGTAAAAGAGCGGCAATGCTACTCTGATTAAAACCTTTACAATTATCAAGATAAATGTTAAATTTTGTATATAAATTTTTGAAAATTTCCCATATGACCCGGGGTAATTTTTAAAACTTGCCCCTTATTTTAAGGTACTTTTAAAAAAATTATGAAACACATTGGGCGGGGTACTGATACTTACAAGGTTTAATTTAAAATTTGCAAATGGTATTTTTTTTTTTTTATATCCCCACGGGGCCCTTTTTTTCTTTTTTATTTTAAATTTTTTTTTTTTAAAAAAAATTTTCCCTTTTTTTTTGATTTTTGATAACTTTTTTGGGGTTTCACTTTTTGGGGGTTTGTCCCCACAGTTTGGCCTGATGTTTAATTAAATTCTGTGGGCCTTTTAAAGGAAAACCGGCAAAACCCCTTTCGTCCACCGCCTTTAAAAAACATTTTGCCCCCAGTTTGGTCTTCTTTTTCGGGGCCCCCCCCTGCATTTTCCGAATAACGTCTTTTTGTGGCGTTTTTGAAAAATTATTTCAAAGGGCTTTAAAATTGCTAAAAAAACGACAAACGTTTTCAAAGGGAAACTATTTATTTCAGAGTTTGCTAATTTTTTCCCTTTTCTCCCCCCTGGGAAAAAAACGCCTTAAGGGTGGGGAAATTTGGGGAATTTTAAAAACCCCCGCCCCCCGGAATAAACAGGGATTTGGGGCGGGCCGTTTAAATTTTTAAACCAGGTCCTTTGGGGGTGAAAACACCTGAGCTGGCACCCCCCCCAACAACCACCCCGGGGAGGACTTTTGGGTTCCCCGACAGTTTTTAATCCGTTTCTCGGGGTGGGTTTTTTGGGGTACTGGGCTCGAACTCGTGACTTTCCCAGCCCACAACCCGGGATACCTGCCCACTGGGCCCCCGGCCCAAAATCTTAGATAGTAAGATAAACTTTTTAAGGTATTTTTACCCCGGGGTTCTTAGGGACAAAAGGACGTTTTCCCCTTTCCCCAACTTCAAAAAAAAGGTATTAAAACCCCAACAACTGAACTATAAAAAAATCTACAATACCATTCTTTGGGTTTGTAGCTGTGTGAGTGTGAAAGACGTAAGGTTTGTAAAAGTCAGGGCCCGGGCATTGTCGAATCGGGTTTCCCGGGCCCCGGGATGACTAAAAATCCACGTGTAAGAGGTTGATGGCCCTTAAAGAAAAACCAAAAAAAGAAAAATGTTGTGGGCGGAAATTAAAAAAGGGTGAGTGAGTGAATAATTTAAAGTCGCACTGTTCAGCTTACCGAGGGGGTTTTTTGGGGACGGACCTCGTAATTTTGGAAAATGGTTTGGGGACGGGGCGACTCCCGAGCTGGGCCACCTCTCCCAATCACCACCCAATGGGGGGACTTTAAAGGAAAAGGATATTAATTTTAAAAACCCGAAAGCTTTCAAGGTTTTTTTTTGCCCTAAATTTTAAAAACTATGGCCCCAAAAAATAAACTTTGAAAGGGGAATTAGGTTTAAATTAAAACAAACCCCCTTTTTTTTTTTTGTAGTTAAAACAGGGGTATAGTTTTTTTTCAAAAAATTTTTAAAAAAATTTGGGAAATGATTTCAATCCCCTAAAATTAGTTAAAAATTTTGAGTAAAAATATATAAAGGCAAACCAAATGTTTTTTTTTTTTTTGACACGCCTAAAGCCTGTTAAAAGGGGACAAAACGGTGGGGAAAAAAAAAAAACAATTTAAAAAAGTTCCATTTAAAAAGGGAAAAATAATTATTTTTTTTTTTTGTGCAAAACGATATTTTTTTTCCCTAATATTTAATAAAACCTCATTTAAAAATCTAAAATTTGAAAATGTTATCGTTTTTTTAGAAATGTGTAAAAAATTTTAAAAAAAAAAAAAAAAAATTTTGGGAAAGAAAAAAGCATCATTTCAATTTGTTCATTTAAAAAATTATCAAAGGGTGGGGTAATTTTTTAAAGGGCGGTTATTTTTTTCCTTTTTTGGGTGTTTTTTTTAAAAAATTTTTGGGGTTTTTCGTTAACAAAGGGGAAAAAAAATTTTATTAAAAAAAAAAACCTTTTTGGGTTTACATTAAAAACTCTGCTAAAAAGGAAAAAAAAAAAAATTTCCCTCAAACAAAAGTACAAAATTATTATTATTATTATTTTATATATATATATATATATATATATATATATATATATATATATATATATATATATAATATATATTAAATTTTACTTTTGGATCACTGTGAATTATTTTTAAAATGAAATGTTATACATTCTAACATTTCAAGGTGCCCATTCGGTATAGTGGGGTGACGCTGACTGCTGTGCCGTAGGGAAATAGTGGGGGATCCCCCAAAAGGGGGGCATCGTTGTTTGTAAATTTTATAGGGGGCCCCGGTCTGGGGTCACTTAGCCCCCGACTTTCAAAGTCCTGAAATTGAAAGAGAAAATTGAAAAAATCCCCGACCACGTCCAGGATGTTTCCCTCAAAAAATTGGGAAAATGAGCTTAAAAACTTATTTTCACCTTTCCGGGGGCTCCGAAGCCCCCCCGGGTAACAGCAGGCATACTTCTAGCTCTTTGCCAAGATAAATTTCCCTGGGTTTTAGCCAGACAGGTAGAATTAGCAAAAAAACCTTTAATTTCGAAATTTTCATTGAATTTTCTTTTTTAAATCTTTCGGTTTTCATGTCTGCTTTTAATTTTGATGTTACAATTTTGGTTTTTAAATGGTCATTTCCGAACCTTATCTGATTTTTATGGGTTTTTAGCCAAAGGGGAACTGAAGACCCCCTGTATAGAGGGCCCCGTTAAAAGTGTCAATAGTCAATGTCTTTTCCCCTTTTTTACATGGGGCTCAATGTTTTAAACCCCTTAAAATTGGGACTTGAGGTGCAAGTTCGGGGTTTTATTCTCTTTACTTGGGAAAGAAGTTCAAAATACAGTCAAAAAACCCAATAACCCCCCCAAATTCTTTGTGCTCGTTAACCCCGGGGGAAAAAGGGGCCGTACTAAAAATTTAAAATTTGCGCCCGGGGGACCGGGATTAATCCTTTTTTTCTGTTTGGGTTTAAATTTAAAAAATACAATTTGTAGTTCCAATGAATATTAAAAATTAAAAAAAAATCTTCCACTTTTGGGGCTTTTCAATTTTTCTTTAATAATTTTAAAAAAAAATATCAATCAAACTGAACCAAGAAATTTTAATCAAAAAACTTTAAAAAATGACACAAAAAGGGTATTTTTTACTTTGCTAACATTTCATGGATAATATTTGCAGGAAAAACTGACATATTTCATTCAAGTTGTGGTAGTGTTTTTTTGTTCTTTGATTATTTGGGAAAAAGGCAATTTTAACTTTTGTGGGGTTTTGAAAAGGGCAAAAAAATTTTTTGTGTACAAATTTTAAAATTTTAAAAATATATATATATATATTTGGTTTGGGTTCTTTAGGTAGAATTTGAAATTTTTTTTTTCAACTCAAACGTTACTTTCATTGTTTTTTTTTTTTTTTAAATTTTCTTACGCTATCGATTAATATTTAATTTTTTTCATCAGTTTTTCCGGGGTTTTTCAACAATCTTCTATAGATCAAGACCCGGGGTTTGGGTATCGCCTTCAGCTGCAACAGTGATACGGGCCCCGAGCCAAGGGGGCCCAAAATAAAAATTTTGATGTTTTCAAATAAGTTTTATTATTTTTTAATGATTCAGGGCCCCCCAAGACTAGCTACCCAGTGTCACAGACACCATTTTTTTCATATTCATCTCAAAATACATCTTAAAAAAATAAGTCGTACAACAAGAATCAAGGGAACCGTGAAGTTGTTTTTAAGGGGAAAAAAGTAGCCCCATTTATTGAAAATATTTTGGGAAAAAAAGTAGTTGGGGCGGGTAACTCCGGTCAAAAAAAATAAACCAAGATAAAAAAACCCTTTGTACCCCAGAAAAAAAGGGAAAAGGGGAAAATATATTTTTAAATTTTCCCAAGAAGACTATCGTATAGGAGGATAATGCCTAGGGTGACTCAGTTCCCTGAGTGCCCTCTTCCCCTTTTAAAAAGCCCCCTCACTTTTAATTCAAAAAAAAAAAGACGTAAGAGTTTTCAAGATTGTAATGGGCCGACTCAAATTGTTTTAGAGCTATAACTTTTTTTTCCCACGAATAATTTAGCTTTTACATTCTTTTTACACAAATGTTGCAATGTATACCACCAATCCTTTGCAGAATATTTGATGAAATTACTTTAAACTAAATCAGCTAGTTTTTATTAAAATTTTATTTTAAAATCTTTTCTTTTAATAGTATATATATATATATTATATAATAATATATATATATATATATATATATATATATATATTTTGTAATTTAGATAAACATTTAAGAAAACGTATTTAATATTTCAGAGACATGCTATAAATATTCAAAATTATGAAAGGAATTAAAGCTTTGCATTTTAAAAGAACGAATTTCAAATTTAAAACAATATTTGGTATTATATCTGATTTCGAAGACATGAAATCTAAAATAATATAATGAAAAATAAAAATGATGTGTTTATATTAATTAAAGAACATCAAAGCTTTCATAAAATTTCTAGTTTGATGTTAAAATTATTTTGCCTTATTGTTATGTGCTTAGAAATTTTCGTTTATATACATAATTTGAATCTAATTTCTATTCGATAACTTTGAAGAGCGAAATAAAATACTGTTCTTTATAATTTATATTTTTAACCCATCATTATTTATTTAATGGAATGAGATGTTCAATTCAATAACATGAATATTTTATCACAGAGAATTGGCGATAAACAAACACATAGCAGTTTCATAAGTTATATAAACTGCTTTTGGTTATCAAAACTTCATTGAATGGATGATCCATTGACTTACATGTAATGAAGTTAGTTTTAAATATAAATATATGTTTTATTTGAAACCATTCGAGGAGCCATTGTTAACTAATATTGAACATTTTTTCAAGTTTCTATTGATATGCAAATATGTATCTATATCAATGTTAATTATTTTTGAAATCAAGACCAATTCTTCTTTTACTAAATTTTAATTAAAACTATATTCAGTGGATTGAATCAGTATCAGTCACATATCGGTATTTTGTTTTTGATACATTAATGCAATGCTTCTCATAGTTTTATTGTTTGCAACCCAATATATTCAATCCTAATTTTCATTGCGCCCGCCTCCATGCAAAAACATTTCTTTTTATTCAATAATACTATACTTTGAAGCTAGAGCTACTATACGAATTTAACTTCTTAAGTGTTACTGGCGTATATAAACGTCTCGATCAGTCAAAGTGTTAATTGAACCGGACGTATATATACGTCTTTCCGAAGTACGACCTATTCTGTGCACTGCTATCCATTAAACTATTCCGAGGGCTTTTCAATGCAATAAAAGGAATTTGACTCTGTGAAGGATTTACTTATTTCAGAGGATTTGCTTATTTATTCCTTTCTCGGTGACTTTGGGGGTGAAAATCGTATGATTTTTAATCGGTAGATAAAGGATTAATTATCAAGATACGTGTGTGTGTGTGCTTTTGTACAAAATTTTACATATAACAATCTTATGGGGTCTCATTGGTTATTCTTCTTAACTTAGTAATATTAAATTAATTATAAAATACCTAGTACAGTACCGATATATTTATAAGTGTATTACATCAGTGTAAATGTGTATTTTATTTCTTAATATCAGAAGTTTTGGTTTGCTTACTTTCAGTAAATTAATAATCTTTTAAAATAATCTTTGTTTTCGACTTTTCGATATGCCCGCACACCCTTCGTAAATTTATCACGCCCGCATAGGGCAAGGCCCACAGTTTTAGATACGCTGATTACTAGGGTCAAAAGTTCCATGACTTGTCACCTACATTCACGAAATGGGGTTTTGGGTGAAAATATCTTTTTCCCCGGGTTGGCGGCCCCAAATGGAAAAACCCCAGCAATCTGGAATTCTTTTCCCTGTATTTTGTAGGCATAAGCTGTAAATCATTTCCCAAAGAAATTTTCCTTTTTGTTAGTTTTTTTGGTTTGGCGTTCCCAAAACCCAAAACCCTTTGGGGGGTTTTTTCCTAAAAAAATTTGGGGGTGCTCAAGGATGCCCCGGGGGCGTCCCCACACCGGGGGGTTTACCTTTTTCCCAAGGGGGAAAAAGGAAATTTTAAAGGACTCGTTTTGTGGATTCAGATAAATTAACCCAAAATGTGATGATAAAACCCTGAAAGCCCCTTTTTCAAAAATGTTTTCCCGGGTTTTTTGAATTTTGGGTTTTTAAAGCGGGGAACCCAATTGTGGTGCGGTGTTTTGGTTTTTGAAAGGCCCAATAAAGTTAAAATTATTGGTTTTCAAAAAATTTGTAATTTGACCTTTTCCCGGAAACACCAATGTTTTTAAAAATTGTTAACCCGGAAAAAAATAATTGTAATATTGTTGGGGAAAAACATTAGTTTTTTCATTTCGGGTTTCATGACTGCTTCAATGAAATGTTTTCCCAAAAAATTTAACCCCGAAAAAAGCTTTTTTAAAAAAAAATATCAGACATAAAAGCAATATTTTTTTTTGTTTTTGTATCTAGTCATATATCATAACATATCCCCAATTTTAATTTTCAGATGTGAGTTCTTTCAATTTATTTTTTTTTTAAATATTATTTTACCCTGAAGGGTTTTAAAACAAAAATTTTGGGAAAAATTTTCATTTTAATTTTTCAAATTTTTATTTTGCTATTGTAAGAAACCCCTCATCAATATCCAAAAATCATTATGTAAACATTGAAATTAAAAAAATTAAATTGTATTTATGCTATACAATTTATTTTAATAGTATTTTTTTTAAACCCCAAAATTTAAAAAGTTTTAAAAAGGAATGAACCCCATTTTTTCAAAAGGTTTTTTAAAGTATAAGGGGAAAAATTAAAACATAAAAAAAAATGTTTTTTTTTATTCAAATGATAAAAAAAGGGAAAAATTAAAAAATTTATGTATCAAGTCTAAAATAAAAAAAACAAATGGTTGAATTTGAATAATAAAATTTTGGTCCCCCCTTTTGTTCAAAGTCCGGGGGTTTATATATTTCATGTTTGGGCGAGAGTTTACCGGTTTTCTCATGCAAAAATTTTTCCATTTCTGATTTAAATGGTTTTATACCCAGCCCCGCCTTTTGCTGGAGGAAAAAAAGTCGAACCATTTTTTCCCAAATGCATCCCCCCATACGCAACACGATTGCAACCCTCGGGGTTTTTTTAGAATGAATTTTGGTTGTTTTGAAATATTCTAAAATGTGTGTTTTGTGGTGTTTTTTTTTCAAAAATATTCTTTTTTTAACCCATTGAGTCCCCAGACAAATGCTTTCTAATATCCCCATAAACCCCGATTTCTGTATATACTGGTATTGACGTTATAACAAAAAAATTCCACCCCCCTTCTGACGCAGACTAAGGTGCTCGTAAGTCTTTTGTTTATTTCGTTTTCCCAAAAATTTTTGTAATTTCAAGGGAAAATGATACTTTATAAGAATTTTTTTTCGGAAGCTGATAAGCGCGATTTGACTTAAATAAAATCTATCTTTTTTGTGGTGAAGAAGACAAAAAGAAATAGAACAAAACCGCAATAAAATTTATGAAACCCATGAAAGGAAATTTTTTTTCCCCAAAAAGGAACATTTAGAGCAATTTCGCAAAGTTTTTTTAATTTTTTTTCCCAATTTAACCTTTTTTTCAATTTTTTTTAAAAATCAACTTTTATAATTTGGCAGGGAAACCCAAAAAAAAATACCCTTTTTAAATTTTTACTGTGCTAGTTACTATGGTTGTACACCTAAATAAGCATGTATTCCCATGGTTCTAATGGTTTTTCCCATGTATAGCATGTATCCACTATTTTTAGATGGTACGTAAGGTTTTAATTCCGATTAAGTTAAGAACCGCAGCCTGTCCATGAATAAATACTGCGAACATTTAGGACTTCTAAATGAAGAAACAAAACTTCAACACTTTTCTGTGTGGTGTTGATGTTATGACGAATCACCCCCGGTGACTTTAGATTAGTTGACCTCAGTATAGTTTTTTTCGTGTACTTTGTTGTTAGTAGTTTGGGAGAGAATAAATCGCTGCACGGTCTTAGAACATCATCACGGGCTCTCTTCAAGTCCTTCCACTAATTCTCATGGGATAGCACTTGGTATGCGTTGTATGATTTGAGAATCCCTTTTTGTATAGGAATCGTGATTTATGCAAATGAATGTATATATTTAATGTAAAAAGGGGTCGATTTCATGGAAAGGAAAAATAGTAATTTGTTGGTTTTTGTTCGTTTGGGAATTTTTCTAGATTTATATTTTTTAAAGGGAAAACAATTTGATTCAATTGACCAAAATCGGTCAAAAAATCAAATTTAATTTTTAGCCTAAAGATTTTTTATATTTTTTTATAACCTCCTGAAATTTGAAAGCTCTAAACTTAAAAAAAGCAGAATTATATAGGTTTAAAAGTTGGGTTTTTTTCACATCCCTTAAAAAATCAAAATTTTTTAAAATGCCGTATCTCAGAAAGATAAAAAAAACTATTTTGTCTTCAT
>BMAV01018634.1:223083-251276 GCA_019973955.1 Trichonephila inaurata madagascariensis | reverse complement strand
GTTTTTAAAAACACGTTTTTTAGAAAAAACTAACAAAATTATATACATAACTAGGGGAACTAACAGTTGACAAAAATTAAAAGGATCGGGCTTTTTAATTTACATTTCCCAAAAATCCTCTTTATGAAGTTGTTCTGTTGCTAGGGGGCGCAAAGTCTCTTTCTAAAGGGAAAGTCTAAATAACGGGGGTTCCCCCAAAATATTGTGATCCATTTATTTTTTTAACATCAGGGTTTCCCGAACAAGCGGATCCTTAATGTCAGAAAATTCGACTTAAGAAAATTTGGGTTGGGAATGACAGAAAATCCAAAATGCTTGGTTGCAATGGGTGTACTATGGTTTGAAAAAGAAAAAATGAGGAATTTAAACCCTAGAATTTATTTGGATCAAGAACACCTATACTACTGCATGCTTCAGCATGGATGTGGGGTGTTTTGGGGTGTATATCAACTTCAAGATTAGATTATTTGGTATTTTCAAATGGTATTGGGAATCATAAGCTTTATTTCAAAGAAAAATATGAAATTATCCGCCCTAAAATTGGATATTGGAGAAGACTTCATTTTTTTACAAGATAGTGACACCAAACGGATGCCTCTGGTGTCTCTATAACTGTCACCACATTCTTAAAACACTATCAGAAATCACCTGATTTAAGCCCATTAGAACATATTTGGTAAGAATGTGAAATTAAAAAAAAAGCATGACATATAAAAACAAAACGTGAAGTAAAAACAATAATCACAGAAGAATGGAGGAAATTATAAAAAAAAAAAAGGATGAAATCTATACCGACGTTTTGTTGTTGTAAACTAAAAGATACCCCTACAAATTTAAAAAAAGCCAATATCTAAACAATTTTTTAAATTTTTTTAATAGAAAGAAGCTTTTGAATTTTTTCAAATTTTTAATTTATTTTTCAACTGTGGGGTCTCGACCCCAGCCGGTGTGGGAGAAAAAGGAAGACTAGTCATTTCAAAATTACTTAGTTTCTTTGCACAAACAACATCACCAGTTCGATCCATCAAAACTAAAAAATGCACCCAATTAAAGCAATATTGACAATTAACGGGTAAGAGGTATGAGAAGACTTTTTTTTACCAGTAAAATTACTTTAATTCAAAACTCGGGCCCTTTCCACCTATCAATCTATATTCAACCGTGGGAAAAGTCATTTAAAAACAAATATTAAATATCTATTACACTTTAAATTTGATTAATCACTCCCACTAAAACCTACCCTGTTTTCTTTTTCTAGCTTGGTATGTCACCCCCTTTTCATTTTTGGCCCGGAGGGAACAATAGGATGAAAAGATTATCCATGATAAAACTCATTTATTATTAATTTTTCCAGAACAACAATCTATAAAAAACCCTTGGGGGGATAAAGAGAGCAACAACCCAGTGAATAAGGGACAAAATCGAATCGTTAACTTTTTAATATTTGACTATTCCGAACCCGAAAAAGCGCATAAATGGGAAAATTTTTATGATATTTAATAGAAAATTATATAAAATTGTTTTAAAATTTTGACAAAAAAAAAAAAAATGATATTTCGGGAAAAAATTATCTTAGAATTTTTTTTCCAAATTTTTCCTTTTTTTTGAAAAATGCTTCTTTATAATAATATTTTGCCTGTCTATAGCTCAGATCTGACAGAGGTTCCACTAAATTTTTTAAACGCATAACGGAATCGGTTTATCCATGTTTTACGAAACAGGGGAGAAATTTTAAGAAAATACGCCGATAATTTTATTTCAAATGGTTGTAACTCTCAAAATAATTGGGAATTTTTTTAAAAAATCATAGTTGAGCCCCCTGTACAGATCTGAATATACAGGCAAAATATTAATACAATAGAAGCATTTTTTTTCAAAAAGGAGAACATTTGGAAAAAAAATATTCTAAGTTAATTTTTCCAAAAAAATTGTATTTAAATAATTTTTGTCATAATTTCCTAAAACAATTTTAAAACATGTATTTTAACAGTGATACTAATATATGAAAATATACATTTATGCGCTTTTAAAATAATGGGTTTCCAAGTGTCGGATACCTTAATCAATCTTATCTTAATACTTCTAAATTCACTTATTTATTCTAGTAGTTAAAATCCGTCCTTTAGTCACGATGTGTAATTTTAATTCCTATCGTAGTAACTCTGCTTTCAGCGACTCCGCTCTTTCTAATCTACGATTATTAAACTATAACTATATATACACTTAACTGATTTGCATTTCATGCTTTCTTCTTGAGAGGGATGGCTGTGAAATAAACATGATTGCTAGCCCAAAGATTCCCCAAGAGGATTAGTAGTTGAAAGTCGTGAAAAGCCCCGTCACAACTTGAAAGCCTAGAATTTATACAGTAGACTTAATTGTCATGTTCACGTTCTCTTCTTCAGAGGGAGCGTTCAAATAAAATAGTTCTTAAGGACCAAAGAGTCCCCAAGAGAATTTGTGAGTGAGAAGGTCACGGATAGAGCCGCCACACAATGTTTTAAAAGTTATTCAAAGAAGAACACAAGTTGCAAATATTATTTAAAAAAAAATAGCAATTCCGATGTATTCATTTTTATTACTCGAAAATATTTAATTTTTTTAGGAAGTTGTAAGCGTGCGAACACTTTTGATGCCCACTGTAGATGCAAGTACAGCAAGATGACATAAACCAGAAGGGGCTCTGTATTGAGAATTTAAACAATTAACCTCAATCCTGATTTCGAAAAAAAAAAATCGTAAAAAACTATGACAAGGTACATTTATCTCACTAAACTGATTCTAAATTTGGTTCAGTCCTAAGAGAGCCCACACTCTTGGTGTGAATTATTTTAGGTTGGCGATAATTGAGCCATCTTGGTAACCCTACTTTGATACACTAGATATGGTAAATCTAACTATTTCTAGAAATTTCGTATTTTGTCGGCGGGCATTTCGATTTTCATTTTGTTTTGGGGAATCAGGCTGGGATGGTTGCATGTGTGAAGGAATATATCTTAGAATTTTTTACTTTGTTGAATGTGAAAGGTTAGAAATAATTGATTGAATAGTATATGAAGGAAAAGGATTGATTGCTTAGAGTTATGCATGTCCAAATTTAACGATCGGCATGATGTAACATGATCGACAATAAAACGCTTTCTTCGAAATTGCACCAGCCACGCCGAAGGTATGTTTGACCATTACCTCGCAGAATAAAAATGGCGGCGCTCACACGATCATTCACTCAGCGAAGAGACCTTCAAGACTTTTTTTAAAATCTGTTATGCTGTACCCTCCACTCGGAAAAGATCAGCAGTAAGAAAGTAAGTGCTGTTTTTATATTTTTTTAATCTTAAATGCTTAATTTCTGTATTGTTTACATATATTTTCATTACGCATCCACCTTATCTCTCTGTACTCACTTGCCGCCATTGTCGGTTTCGCATGGCGCCATCTCGTTCTGGCTTGGCGCTTTTTTCGTTTTGTCGCCAAGGGTGTGGGCTCTCCTAGGATTTTACCCTAAATTTAAATTTAGCTATAGATATTATGTAATTTGCATAATAAATAAATTGGGGAAAAAAAGCTGTCACTATTTTCTTTAACTTATATTTATTTCTTTTTATAATGAATGGAATCATTTTATAAAAGGTGCGGCCCTCCCGTATCTTCCTTCCCTTCCACAATGTAGGTCACGACCCAAAACAAGTTACCCGCCCTTGTTATACACAAAAAGAAAAGTGAAAATTCATTTGGACATGCTTGTAAAACTACTTTTAAGGTTAGATTTTTAAGCACTGGAGGAAACCCACATTTTAAATGCTCTAGAGCAGTGCTCCGCAACCCCCGGTCCGCGGACCGGTACCGGGCCACCCGTTTCATTCCAACTGAATTTAAATTCCTAGTTCTATACACCAAATTAAAAATATCTGTGTTCCATTAAATTTTTTTAAAAAAAAGGGGCCCTCGAAGGTAGTGACATAAATCTTTTAATGTTTTAAAAAGCAAAAAAAGAAAGAATGAAAAGAAAAACACAGCAACTATTTTCCCTTTCAGTTAGCAGAGCATTTCTACTTTCTCTCGCCGTCTGCCCCTGGGTCAAAGCATTCCCTTCTCTCCACCCCATTCGAGGGGAGGGGCAGCATCCGCTTTTCTCAGAGATTCGGCTCTCTTGGAGCTCTCTTGTTTCATCCTCCGGTCTGTGGAATCAGATTCCTCGGGAGTCAAGCCTTAACCCTCAAATACACAGCTGCCGAATGCACGTGTGAATGTCGTTTCCACAAAAAAGACCTATCTGTGTGAAGCGGGGTTTTCTGCACTAACAGCAACCAAAACAAAGCAACGGAATAAACTGGACATAAGCAACACACTTCGGGTGTCATTGTCTCCGATTACCTCCACATGGAACCGTCTCATTGCAAAGAAACAAACTCAGGGTTCTCATTGATTTAACGTTCCAGAGTAAGTTAAAATGTTAAATCACTTTATTTATTTTTTGTTGTAACTGTTTTATTTTGAAGGCATAATTAAATAGAATTAAATTCTTTATTAAATTATTTATATTCTTTATGTATTAAATACAATTAAATACATTTTTTGTTATAAATCAAAATAATCTAAAATATAAACAATCAATGTCCCCCTCCCAGCGGGCCGCGGTAAAATTATCAAACGTTGACCGGTCCGCAGCGATAAAAAGGTTGCGGAGCACTGCTCTAGAGCACGAGTGCGACATGAGGACCCGGTGGTGCCTCAGTGGCACTCTGCACTACTCTACAAATTTGTCGTCGCCCATCCGGTATAGTGGTTAGCGACCCTCACTGCTATGCCGTAGGGCCTGGGTTCGAATCCCGGAGAAGACATGGATGTTTGTAAATGTATAGTGCCTTCGTGGCATGGGGGTACTCTAAACAGTCGTCGAGCAGCTCGGGAGGTTGATGACAGGGGATGAGAGGTGGGAGGTCCCTGACCCTCCCCCAGAGTGTTCTCCCTCAAAATTGGGATGGAACCGAGCTAAATCTTACTGTCACCTGTATGGTGCTCAAGGCTGTGACGGGCACACGCGTTTTTTCTTTAACATAACCTCTGGGTTCTTTGGTGGCCAAGATTAATGGCAACTCTTTTCCAACCAAAACCCAAGAAGCGAAATGTGGACAAGAAATGCAAATAAGATAGCTTTTAAAAGAACAGAAGTTTCAGTAAGCGTAACGGCAATCTGGGGAATGTTATGTTTGGAGGAAATTCAAGCGTGAATTGACAGCCTATCGTAGTTACCTGGAAACCCAGCTATTACTACAAGGTGCATACCATTGCACTCGCACCCAGACGTTTCCACATAGATATCGAATATTAGTTTGGATTAAGGTAGGACTGATTATTTGATATTAGGACTTGTAAAATATTATTAAAAGTGAGAGTAGGTGGATTGAATAATTATTTAGAGAAAGTGGTCTAAGTTACGCGATTCGGTTTAACTATCATTGTGTTTGTTCATTCTAGATTCTCGCTATTTAAATTTTTTTAAATTGTTAGACATTTAAGTTATATTCTTAATAAAGTCATATTAAGAATTTAAAATGTTTATTCCTTTCGTAAACCCTACACCTCTAGCTCACGCTGACAATCAAAGATACGGTCACCAAAGGGGGGGATGTATCACAAGGCTACGGTCAGCGACAGAGGTACACCTAGCCCTTTGCCATAATGAATTTCGTAGACCTCGATCTGACTACGTCAGACAGGTGGCATTAGCAACAACAACAAATTTGTCAATTTTTGAGTGGATGGAAGTTGATAAATTTGTAATGAACCTTATTTGACAAACATCTTCAGAATTATGGACATTTACGGAATGAGGAAAAAGTCTGAAAATCTACTCTAAACATAAATGTGCAGCTATTTTGTAAATTACTGAATGTCATTGTTGGAGAGATTTAATTATCTGAAGAGAGAAAATTGCAAGTACTCTGTTTTTCCCTTTTGATTCTATATATCTATGGGTAACAATTCTTTTTTAATAAGAAAATTATATTTCGAGTCCGCAAAGAAATTGTTTAATAACTGAATGCTCAGAATCGTGTCAAATAGAAAGTCACACATTATTCCCCTGATTTTGCGATATAGAAGTAGAATGGTGCAAGCATTAGGTTCGTCTTAAAATTTTTATTATTCTTTTTTATAAAACTATAATGACGAAAAATACTTATGTTTCATGTTGTCTATTTCTTATTTTAATAAATATTTTTTTTTAAAATACATAGTATATGAATAATTTTTATATTTTTATTTTTGTTGAAGAAATAGTTATATTCCATGCTGTTTATTTTTATGTTAATAAATATTTTTAAATGACGCACAAAAATTTAATATATAATAAAACTGCAAATCTATATTATTGATCTCTATTCTTTAACTCTGCATGCATTTTCTACTCTTTGGCACGCTGAATCATATTGGTAGATTGGTTTGGCACGATCTATGTTTTAGAGGACGGAATATCACCTTTGAAAGCGCTGAAAACATACAGATAAAACCATTTTTATCGTTAACAAAATTTTTACAACTATGTTACAACAGCGGAGAAAAATACATAAATCACATTGTCCTTAACAGCCATTTTACTAAAGTAATAGTAATTATTTAATTTTTTCTTCCTCAAAACAAACTTATTGGAAACATCAATTATATTTAAAACAAAATAAACATAAAGATGGAAAGAATCTTTTTTTTATCAGCTATATCATTTCATCCAATCTCAGTACAAATGCGCCGAAAGTTCCCCTTAAGAACGATTCTTACAGTTGCTGAAGTTTTTTCAAAAAAGTCCCTCTGAATGTGTGAGGGATCAGGGTGAAACAAGCTGCTGAAAACCGCGGAAACGAATCGTGTAAGCGAATCGTATTTTTAAGTTCTGGGAGCACCCCCTCTCTAGAAAGATATCGGGTCTTTTCCAAGAAAACCCTGAAGTTCTAGTCCACGTCTAATTTTATTTGCTTTCGAATCAGATTTGGCTGGATGCCCCCCTCCATCAGTGACGTCAATAGCTTCATATTCTTTCCCCAGCCGTTTATTGCAGTTTGTGAAGCTGTGAAAAAAAATATTCATTTTTGTCATGCAATAAATTAATTTTTTCTCGTCACTCAAAAGTGCAACAGCGGCTGAGATAATGAGCGCGCACAAGCAAGCTTGCTCCTCAAAACAGCACGTTTGTTTGTCTTTAGATGCTGTTTTTCGTAGTTTCAAAATCCACAACCGCATGAAAGCGTTATTATCGCCGAGACCAGGCTTGTAATGGAACTGAACCGAAAAAAAAATGCTGGTTTATTTCGGTTCGATATTTCTTTAGTCATTTTGTTTACCCAACTTATCAACATTTTCTAAATTAACGTCAACCCTATAATTATCATCAGTACATGTACATTGATTCTCGATTTCCTGTTTAATGTTTCTGTTTCAGTTTCGCATCGTGGCCGCGGTAGCCGAGTGGTATAGGTATCGGATCGTGGCTGGCCTTGTCACGAGTTCGAGCCCAGTACTACTAAAGCCCCGCCGTGTAGGGCAACGATGCACGTTAAATCTGTCGAGAGCTGAAACGTCCTCCCGTTGGTGTGGTGGTAGTTAGGAGAGGGGGGGGCCAGCTCAGGTGTCCTCCACGTCACTTGACTATGGCTCAAAATGCCGTGGTCCGTCGCCAAAAGCCCTCGTGTAGCTGAACAGTGCGACGTTAATATTCAATCAATCAATCAATTCAGTTTCGCATCAAACTACTTGTAGAAGGCATATCTAATTCAGCTGAATGAACAAGAAGTATAAATGATTTTTTAAGAAATACATCAGTCTGAGTTATAGATTTTTCCCATCTCATCATGCGATTATCCTCGGATGTTTGTACTGACCAGGGGTGGCGAACTTTTATAGATCAACGTGCCGTTTTTCCCAAAGAAGTGTCTAATAACGTAAAGAGACGCGTGCCGTGAAATAATTTTGACGGATTGTTATGAAAATAATAAAACTAAATACGAATAACACACAAAACTCTATTTAATACGAAAAAGTACTTTTTTGCGCTGTATAATTATAAATGTCTTAGTTATTAGTGTAATTCCAATTAAAGAGTAACATTAGTGTAATTTCTGTTGTAGCAGATAAGATGACAAATAACTTGTATTAAAATTGTAAGATGTTATTTTTTGTATAATACATGCTGAATTGGAGTCATCTGCCAAACGGTTTCTTAGCAATTGATTATTTTTGCTGTGGTTCACTTTTTTTTGACAAGAGGGTTTGTGATTTGTTTCAAAATAGTTCAAAAAAAAACACATGTTTGTCCCTTTCAAAAGTATGCCGGGCCCCCAAATTTGAAATTCTCTGTTACACTTACTAACTTGCACTTTTTGTTCTTCCGCTGAACAAGCCATATTAAAAACAACAGTTAAAAATCATAAATATAACACAGGTAAACTTTAAAATACAGTTGCGCCAATGAAATTGACTGGGCTATGCGTAGACAAACTTTACATCCTAAGAAATTGTAGTCTACAACCTAACTAAGGCAAAACAATAACAAACGAGTGTGCTCCCAGATCACTCGCGTTTGTTAGTAATATTTTATAGTGAACTTTGAAATTTTGAAAAATAAAATGCAAAACATTTTGATCACTGACATGCTAAAAATATTGTGTAGCGTGCCATCAATGGCTCGCGTGCCACTGGTTCGCAATCCCTGGTATAGACGGTTTAGATAGACAAACTAGAATCCATAAACCTAGTTGTCAAATGCAATTTTGATCATGGATAACGATGTCAGTGCTCGCGCCGTTTTCTGTTCACCGCTCGTGTCGAACATGCTGGTTAATTGTATCAATTGACATAGTGTACCAATTTAAGGGGAAAAAAAAGAATAAAATCTTCTTTATAAAGTTTGATATAATTACATTTTTTAATTATGATAGAATTACGTTTTTAGTACAAATAAGAATATATATAAAATCGAAAACCGTTATTTTTGGCGAAACGAAAACCGGAACTAAACCAATATTTTATTATTTATTTTTATTTTTTATATTTTTTAGTTAAACTTGAATGAAAAAACACTACGGTTCGAAGCCCTGGTCGTGATAAATATGTGTGAGGATATGTATCGGATGTACGAAAAGTATTTTTCTATACTTTCAAATATTAATTACAACAAGTAATATAAAAAAATAGTTTTTAAGTCAATTCCTACTTAGATCAACAACGAAACATTTTATTTTAGCTACTTTTTATTAAATAGTTACAATTAATATAAATATGTATATACATAGGACAGAATCACAACATTAAGTGGTCATTAGTTTTTTTTAATTATCATTAAAGTATCGTATTGTCCTTTTAATTCCAGTCCAACTGAATGCTTTAACACGTGAGAAAAAACCTCTTCAAGTTTTGACGCAAGTCGCCAAAAGGGTCGCCAACGTGGCTGTATTTGTAATTTACATAATTAGTTTGAATCCATTCATTTTTATTAATTATTATTAAATTATCGTATTGTCATCCAAAATGATCCTGTATATAAAATTTCAGCTCAATTGAGCGCTTTAAAATGTATTTTATTACCGATTGAAAATTCCATCGAGATAAATAAATAAATATACAAATATATAAATAAATAAATATATAGACAGTGCTAGCTAATAGTAGGAATTGAAAAATAAATAAATAAACAAAATTTAGATATTCACTTACAGTTTGTTTTTTTGTTCCATAAAGCAAACATTTAAGTTTTTGTACTATGCTTTACTGCACGATTTCAATATGCGCACCATTAGATGCGCGTAATATATAGAGTCAACACGAGATCTCTTGCCACGTTCTATGAAGCATTGTAAGATCAACAATTTGAATGGCACTGTAATTCCGCTTGTGGTGGAACTCAGGGTCACTAATTGATGGTCCACAAGCTCACTAAATTGAAACTAAACCGAGCTGACTCAGATAAGCTAAACTAAGGAATTTTATTTCATTTATCAACATGTATATAATACTACATTAATAAAGATAGTTATAGCTACTTACACATTGTATACAGCAGTGCTTCTCAAACTTTCAATACTCGCGACCCAGTACTCAATCATCATTTTCATCGTGGCCCCCTTCCATATAATAACATTGTATTGAATTCAATAATACTATACTTTTACACTAAAGCTACAGTACGACTTTAACCTCTTATGTGCCACTGACGTATATAAACGTCTCGCTCAGCCAAAACAGTAATCTTCTGGACGTATATATACGTCTTTCCGAAGTACGATCTTTTCTGTGCACTGCTATCCATAAAATTATTACGAAGGCTTTGGAACACAATAAAAAGGACTTTGATAATCTTTTCAAAGGATTTACTTATTTTAGAGGATTTTGCTTACTTATTCCTTTTCTCCCCCAAAAAAAACCATCAAAATGCTCGCATCTACGTGGAAAACCCTAGAATTGGGACCAAACCGCGTAACTTTTAATCGGCAGTTAAAGAATTAATTATAAACCGTACAAATTATCAAGATAAGTGTTAATACAAGCCCATGGGGTCAGTGGTAATTATCAAGCTTGTTCTTAACTTAGTATTGTTAAATTAATAATAAAATACATTGTACAGTACAGATACTTTTATAAGTATATTATATCAGTGTAAATGTGTATTTTATATTTTATTATGTCAGAAAGTATTTTGTTTGCTTACTTTCAGTAAATTAATAACGTTTTGAATAATCTTCAGTTTTCAACTTTTCAATATGCTAGCGCCCCCTTGTAGAGTTATCACGCCCCTCAAGGGGGCGCGCCCCACATTTAAAGAAACTCTGGTATACAGTATACAAATTAATCCTTTGTACAAAATTAATGGCGAACGAATGGTAATGTCACATTCCCCGGGGAAAAAAAAAGGTTAGGCTTGAAAATCCGAATGTTGGTTATGATCAGCAGGGCCTGAAGATCCGGTGCCTAAAGATTAGCGAAGCAGAGATCCGGGTGTCACGAAACGAAGATGGTAAAAAATGCTTTTCACGTATCCCTACAAGAATAAGTTTTGTCAAAAGATCTAGGTGCCCATGGTAATGGATTTCCTCTTTCCATTCTTCGCCCGGGAACTTTCTCACTTCCAAACTCCAGTGTGGTGGTGCCCCATTTACGCTGTGCATGTGTTGCAGATTTAAATTCGATAAACCGTGCTACAACTTGCGCTTGTTCTTTCGGTGAAGTCATTTTGAAGCGAGAATGTTGAAAAGCGGGGACGTTGTTGCCATCTAGTTAGCATTCAATCAAAAAACAGAAACTTTTATCTTTTCTTGGAGGAACGCATAGAAAACTGTAAGTGAAAATATTTTTTGTTTTAATTCATTTTTGAAAGTGTAGTGATGCTTTTCGGACACACTATACATCCTTATTACTTTCTTGCGTTCTTAGGGTTTTAAATTTAGTTTTCATTTGGAAAATCTCCCCCAAAAGCAACACTATTTACACATATTGAAAATTATTTAGTACCCATAAATTGTCATCGCGTAACTTTGAACAAGTACTAAATGAGGCATAAAAATATCTCGTTCTATCAAAATACAAAAAGGATACAAGAACAATTGTTTATTCTTGTGAGAGACAAGAAAAATTAGTTTTTATTTTGTTAGACAACAAAACGTTGTAGATAATTTTAGTTTTTAGAGCGGGATAAGTTTCGGAGAGAGAGAGAGATTGCATTGAAACAAACTTTCTCTCTATATATATAAATTTTGCCAGGACACTCTCTAATATATATATATATATATGAATGTTTGTATATATAAATTCACTTCACTCCAACACCATTCAACCGATCACTATGAAAATTGGCATGTATATGTATTTTTTTGTTGAGAAGATTTTCGTGTTATCCTCTTTGCTGCAGATCCTCACCAGGTGACGCTACAGCATAAGAACTTCTCCACCGTTCAATCAATCGTCAAGTTGCGTACAGGGTCACCAAAAATGATGCCAACTTGGCTTTGTCGCCGCCAACATTTTGTTATGTTTCCATTGAATCGCAATTAACGGCGTTGCTTACGAATCTTACAATTTTAACATCAAATAAATGCAACAGAAAATAATATTAACGTTTTTCACATCCAGATATAAATTTTTTACACAAAACAAACTAACTACAAATTTTTTACAAAATTTGTAGCAATGTGTTACTTTTGCTGAGCTAGATATCAACTTTGAAAGGTTCTTTCAAGAATCGTCCCACAAGAGAGTTACGGAGTGTTATAAATAAATTTTTTTTAAAAAAAACCATCCTTTTTATCAGCTATTAAACCTTCAGTCTTAAAATTTAATAAATATGTCTTTTTTTGTTCAGCTGAGATATGCAAAAGGCTTTTTTTTATGTTGTTAAATTTGCAATTTACGTAAAATTAACTCTCGTTAAAAACTTCTTTATCCTTCAATCTGTATTGTTCAATTTTTCAATTCACCCGTGTGAAGAACGGGTATACCAGCTATATATAGTTTAAATATAAATTATAAAGCAGAGTTTCTCAAACTGTGGGGCGCGCCCCCCTTGAGGGGCGTGATAACTCTACAAAGGGGTCGCGAGCATATTGAAAAGTTGAAAACTAAAGATTATTGAAAACATTATTAATTTACTGAAAGTAAGCAAACAAAATACTTTCTGACATAATAAAATATAAAATACACATTTACTCTGATATTATACACATATAAAAGTATCTGTACTGTACAATGTATTTTATTATTAATTTAACAATACTAAGCTAAGAACAAGCTTGATAATTACCAGTGCCCCCATGTGTGGGGCTTGCATTAATACTTATTTTGATGATTCTTACGGTTTATAATTAATTCCTCAACTGTCGATTAAAAATTATGCGGTTTGGTCCCAATTTCAGGGGTTTTCCACGTAGACGCGTGTATTTTGATATTTATTTGGGGGAGAGAGAAAAGGAATAAATATAAGCAAAATCCTCTGAAATAAGTAAATCTTTTTCAAAGACTCTCAAAGTCCTTTTATTGTGTTCCAAAACCTTAGGAATAATTTTATGGATGGCAGTGCACAGAAAATGTCGTACTTTGGAAAGACGTATATATACGTCCAGAAGATTAATGCTTTGGCTGAGCGAGACGTTTATGTACATCGGTGGCACATGTTAAAGTCGTACTGTAGCTTTAGTGTAAAAGTATTCAATACAATGTTATTGTATGGAGGAGTGCGCGATGAAAATGATGATTGAATATTGGGTCGCGAGTATTGAAAGTTTGAGAAGCACTGTTATAAAGTATTTCTCTACACTATTGGTATGCGTCGAATTGTAGAGGTTGCTTGTCCAGTATGAGGCTATGCAGTAAATACTAATATAAAAATTCTAGGTAATGCATAAAATTCCATTATAAGAATGATCATTAAAATCAATTTCTAATATTGTTACAACAATTGTAGCGGCCCGAAGGTCACAGGTGTAAGAGGGTTTGGGTAAGAACCAGACATGATCTTAAAAATAGATACGTTTATTCTATCTTTAGCACTTTATGAAATATACAATTTTATAGCTTAACTCTGGGAGCAATCTGAAATCTCCTAATACTTAATATAACTCAAAAGACTATTCAAAATGACTAACTTTCAGTCAGAACTCCTTATGACGATCTTTCTCGTACCCCGAAGGCTCAATCAGCTCCATTGCTATTTATATCCACAATTCCTGGTGGATTCTAAGATTAACATTAATTTTAAGCTATGCGACTTCCCAGTCGCAATTCACTTCCTCTTATTGTTAGATTTCAAGATTAACCCCCACACACACACAACAACGTCAAGGCTTAAGTAGAATTTACATTAGCATAAAATCAAGTCATCTCTACGAAAATCGGTTTTTAAACTAAAATCACAGTTAAATGATAGTTTCCCCAAGAGGACTAGTAGAAGAACCCCGAATAGAACCCGTTACACAACGCGTGGGTGAAAAACAGCCAACGACTCTTAATTAACAATAATGACAAATTTGGTCCATGGCGAAGGGTAATATGCAGCTTCCCTTTATATGAGGAACCACTTGGGCGGAAGACTGACTAAACCTCATTTTGTTTTAACCCATTCGGAAATTCCTTCCTTCCAAAGAAATCAAATGAATTTGACTTGGCGAAACCCTCCTGATCACCACTGGTACGCAGCTAAGAGTCCTGGCCTATCTATACAGTGCAGGAGTTCCAGGGCTCATCAGACGACCTTGGCGCGCTTTAGAAGCGGTCACCTGCGTAATATGACTTTTGTGCAGGAGGTAAAGTCTTTCTTTACCTGACCCTGCTCTCTCCCTGCTTCTCCTGCTCATCTTCTGGACTGCTGGGGCATTTCCCTGCGACAATTGTATGAACAGCAAGACCTGATGTATGACACTATTACGCGGAATGGTCAAATGGACTTGGTGTAGGCTTTCCTGCTCCAAGGGGATTGGAAACAACACAACAACAACACATGACAAATGTATTAATGGACAAGGACGAGCAAATGATCACACGGAAACAAACCGACGTTTATACACAAAAGAACTTTTAAAACAGATTATTTACAGCAATGGAAAAATGCCCTCCTTTTAAACAACCAGAAATGACTCTCTTGAACTGTTCCACTAGCCGAAACTCAGGCATATAAAGTCTCCCTCAGTCTTATTGCAGACAACGCACAAACAAATTCTAATCTCGACTGACTGACTACTGAACTTTTACCCCAACCGACCTCTATATGGCCTCACGAAAATTTCTAGAAAGATCTATTCCAGAGACTTCTTGGCGGTTCTATAGCAACATAATTTTGTGTGTCGCCATGTGTGATAAAGTCGCCAAATTGGCAACCCTCTTCACATCCTCAGGGTTGGCATAGTATCCAAGTTAATGCTGGTAAGAGTATTTTCGTTGTAACACTCTTTCTCACAAGCAGTGAATCATTACAGGGAAAACAACATACTTGGTGTGCTTCAAAATAGAAATGAATAAATCATAGCGTACAAGATGATCAAAATTCACTTCACTCGGTTGGTACTGGGAACGGATTTTGTAATTCTGAGTCATGATCAAAGGACAAGAGTTAGTACTTCATTCTCTTGGCTATCATGTTTAAAAATCGCTGTTGAAGTATCAGAATCATTTCCACTATCCACAGTGTCAGATCTCCCATAGGGTCAACCTAGTCTGTAGTCTAAGGTCACAGCATTTGGAAAAATAACCAACAACAATTGCAATGTTTTGATTTCGGTATTAAATTTTTTACTGTACGATAAATATAAAATAGCCAAAATTCAAAAGAACATTATAAATTAATACTGGGGTTCACATACGCTCAAAATTATTCTTTTGACTTTGGAAGAAGAAATATGTAAATCCGGTCTTGCCAGTGTCTGAACTTTGAATTCAATTAAAACAATTTAAAATGTTAAGAAATATCTTGATTGTTTAGAATGTTAAAATGTCATTTATAAATAAATTGTAACGGTTGGTTTCGATTATTGGTAGACTGAAATTTACATTTTTTGCATTTGTGTTGCGGATTTAAATTGATAAACTACGCTAGAATCTGCACTTGTATATTGATGTAGCGCCATCTAGTTTACACTTTATTCTTTAAAAATTTTAGCATTTTCTTTACGGAATATAAAAAACTAAGCGAGTATCATTCCTTATGTATTTATAAAAACCGTAAAATTCGGTATATAACGCTCACCTATACTTTCAATCTGCCTTTTTTAAGGTATATTCGCCGTATAACGTGCACCCCCTTTCTTACAAAGAAACCTGGAGTTTACGTGTAATGTTCTTATGTTTTGAAGTCATTTATTCGGGTATTCCCAAGCTTTTGAAAATTTCGTATACTTCTAGAACTACTACCTTTTAAGTTCATAAGTAATGTTAATAAGTAATTTTTAAATCATTTGCGTAAATAATATTTTGATGTACGTAGAAGTCTAAATTTTTCATGTTCATCTCTGTTTTATTTTTAAAGGTATCATTTTTTTATACTTGGCGGATAACGCGCACCCGTAAATTTCGAACTTATTTTTTGTGTGTGTTCAAAGTGCGCGTTATACGCAGGATTTTACGGTGTTTTAAAAGTGTAAGTATACATTTCGCGAGCTTCAGGTATTACTCAATGCATTCTCGGCGAAAATAATCTCAAACATAAGTTCTCAACGTGGGCGATAACGCCCCCTTGTGAGCGTTTTAGGCTTTCAGGGGGGCAGTAAAAGACCCAGAATAAGTTAGGGGGTTTTGAGATGGTATGGAGGGGAATAGGCAGATTAACCAATTGCAGTCTAAAAAAGACTTAAAAAACATGCTGATTATGTACTAACAAAAGTACACTTTAATACTGGTTATCTTATGTTGATTGTATGTATTTAAAATTGTATATTCGTGGTAATAGCTATTTCAGATTTGCAGGTACAAAAAAAATGGGGGCTTGAGAAAAAAACTAAATTTTAAAAAGTATATTCTATTAGTAAAGAATATTTTTAAGAAAAAACTTAATTTGTGTTTTCTCACCATTGTGCTCTTATTTCTCTGGAGTGGGAGACGGGGGTATAAAATATTCAGAAAAAAAGGAGGTGCAAGCTCAAAAAAGGTGAAAACTACTGATCTAAAATAGCACTACAGATCGCAAATATATTTTCAAAAAAATTAAACTGAGCAAAATGTTATTACCCCAATGATGTTTCAATCTTATTTAAAAAAATATATCGAGTACAGTCGAACCTCTATATAGCGAAGTCGCTAAATCCCAGAAAAAAGTTAGTTATATGGAAAATTCGTCATATAGAGGTTCATCTTTTAATATACTTTATAAATCACATAAAACAAATTTTAAACTCATAAATACTATATATTAAAAGAAGTAATTATTTGCACCCTTTTAAAAATAATATATGTTGATTTTATATATCTTACCCATCAAAAAATAAAGAAAGAAAAACTTAAGGAAAACAAGAAAAAAGAATGTTGAAGAATTCTCTGTATTTTCAATATTAAGAAAATAATTTTATATTAAAAATAAATTAGTTTTAAAGACATTTTATAATTTAAAGCATACAAGTAATATTAAACATATATTATTTTGCAATTAGAACACAGGGACACGGGACAATTCCACTGAGGGTGAAAGAGGGTATCGAAGATGTTTCGAATGAACTGGGAATGGGGGTTAAAGGTTGCATTTCTTGGCTGAAACGTCCAGAACTCTATTGCTCTCGGCGAGTTAGGATCTAATAAAACCAGTTCAAAATTTATGACCACCATAAAATGTACACTGTTGGCCACCGTAAACGCAACACCAAGAAAGACAAGAGATATCACAACAAAATTTATTTTGTAGATAACATGTTGACCAAGTATCAAATGTTTAAATTCATAGACTTCTGTAAAGTGTGGTTCCTGCCAGAATCAGTAGCCAGAGTAGCCGCCATTGTTGAAGATCACCGCTGCCACACGCCTCGGCATTGATTCAAAGAGGCTTTGGATGTGTTCTTGGGGTACAGCAGACCAAGCAGCTTCCACACGTTGCCAAAGTTGATCTGGTGTGGTAGCTGGGGGTGTAATCTGGGTCAATTGTTGAGCAAACATGGACCACATGTTTTCTATCGGCGAAAGATCAGGAGAGCGAGCCGGCCAGGGAAGCAATTCAATCTGGTGATTGACGAAGAACCTTTGGACAATGCGTGCCACGTGTGGCCCCTCATTATCCATTTGAAATATGGCTGTGGCCAAGCCCTGAAGGTAAGGAAGGACAACTGGCTCCAACACTTCGCAGATGTAGCGCTGGCTGTTTAAAGTAGCGGCAATGCGTACTAGCGGAGTGCGAGAGAGATATCCATTACCGCTCAATACCATAATACCCAGTGCAGGACCAGTATGGCGGTGCATAACGCAGCTGTTCAGCATCCTCTCTCCACGGTGTCTCCAGACTCGAATCCGACCATCGTGGTGTTGCAGACAGATGCGTGACTCGTCAGTAAAGACAACTTCATTCCATTCTGCCGCCACCATCGGCGGCGGAGACGTCTGTGGTTCTGCGTCAAGGGTAGACCAAGCAATGGACGTCTTGCGGACAGACCACTCTGCTTAAACGGCATCGAATGGTACGTGCAGATACTGAATGATGCGTTACAGACTCAATGTGTTGTGCTATGGTTCGTGATGTGACTGAGCGATCCGTCACTACCATGGGCACAATTTGCCCCTGTCTTCACGTGAAGTGGTGCACTGAGGAGGATGCGATCGACCACGTCGGTCCTTCGTACCCTCCTGCATCCAACGGTCCCATATCCGCATTACAGTTGTTCGGTTTCGTCCAACACGACTACCGATTTCCCTGAAAGATAATCCACAATCTCGGTAGGCCACCGTCCTTCCTCTGTCGAACTCTGATACTTGATCAAAAGCTGATCGCTGTTTTCTACGAGACATAACCGATCGTTTTTTGAAAAAAACCACAAGAAAAACACAATTGCCGAACGAAATCGTCGAAATCTCCAAGCCTTAAATAGCGCTTTGAGGTGGCGCCACAGGCGCGCGTGATGTGTGTCTGCGCTGAAATTCTAATCATTTGCCTATCTCACCTCCGCTAATGCATGTTGTAAATTTCATGTTATTTGCTTGCTTCCTTCATGGTGTTCCATTTACGGTGGCCAGCAGTGTATTAAAGAGAGAATAACTTGAATTTTTTTTCAGAAATACATTTAAAAAAAGGGAGAACAAAAACTGAATTACAAAAGAAAAAGCTCGTTATATAGAAAATGCACTTCGCTATAGAGAGGTTATTTTTCGAAGAAAATCGTGAAATATTCGAGGTTCCAGGAAAAAGTTCGCTATATAGAAGAATTCGCAATATAGAGGTTCGACTGTACTTTTATTTGCAAAAACAAAGTGCTTCTTAACAGTGCCGGTTTATCCACTGGGTGCTTAGGCTGGCACCCAGGGGCCGGATAAGCTGGATTTAACTAGACTTTCCGGTTATAAGTTTCGAGGCGCCAGTTCCAAGGGAACCCTGAGATCTTTTGCACCCAGGGCCCGAAATGAACTTAAATCGGTACTGCTTCCTTAAAATCTGACTGTCACTGTAAGACCACTCCATTGACTTATATATATTAGAAAATTTACTTTTTAGTTGGGATTAAAATAAATTTAGAAAAGCTGACTTGCAGCGTGAAAAATTATACTAGTCATATTTTAAATAATTTTCTGCCTTTCCAGGGAGTAAGAGAAATGGATAATTTTAGTGTAATCCTTTTAAGTTATCCCCAAAATACGTTCGTCAGCACAAATAAAACCGTATCTTTTTAAACACATTAAACGACTGACGTCATCGACGATCTGGAAGTCATAGCCACGTGTGAAAGGATAAACATTGCCTAAGTATAAAGGGGAAAAATTGCTATTCTTATAGCAAAAAGAAACTGACTTCTCTCTGTGTGTTTTTGTTATTTTTGCTGTTCGAATCCACTTAGTTTTACCTCATCCATCCTTCCAACACGTCAGGGTCCTTTCTCCGATCTCAATCATCGTTGCCATCTTTCTTGTACAAACTTGCCTAAAGAGAGGCAGAACAAGCAGCTGCAAATAAACACTGACGAAACTAAAACAAGAAGCAAGTGATTTATTAACAGGAGCAGAATTTATTTTAGGAGTTTGATAATTCATATTAAAAAATTGGAAATATTTCGGTGGTTAGAGGCTTTATTTGTGAAAATTCTTTAATGAATTTAAAAAGGGATTAATTAATATAATTTGAGTGCTTTAATTTGAAGTTTGTTGATACATCTACAAAGGCAAAAAGAATTCAGTCGCCATTTTTTCCCCTGAAAAGATATTCGAAATAAATAATAAACATGATCGATATTTTTCACTGAAGGTAAAAAAAATCAGATTTTTCATTTTAGAAAATATATTTTTTTAATCGTCTGTAATAATCGAGTTATAATCCAAGTTCACCGCTCACTTTTAATCGAATCGACTATAGAACAAATTCATCGCCTTCTATAATCAAATCCCCCATTATATATAATCATTGTAGCTCTGATTTATTCACTAGAGATATGATACTTTAAGGTAATAAATTAAAATCAAGGTAATGATGATATTTTAACAATATAAATATATGTAATAAAATGACTATTTTACCAGTGCAATTTCATTATATATATTGCGTTTTCAGTGAAAACAATTTTTAAAAATCCTGTGAGAAAAGTAATATTATTTTGTTAATTGTTTTTAGTTGGGGAGAAGGTTTATATAAAGTTTCTTTCGATTTGTTGAAAAGTCAGTGAATAATTGTACGTTTAAAAAGGAAATTTTTATTCTTGTTCTGCTTCTGATTACTAATAGGGAACTTTTTGATCCTTTCTCGCTTAAGAATATTAAAGTTGCATAAAAATTAATAGAACACTTTTTATCCAATAGGCTTAGCTGCCGCTAAAGTGAAAATGTTGCATGTTAGCTAATACCAATATTCGGACTGTTGCCATTCTGACAAAGCAAAAAAATAAAAAAGCTACAAAGAAATAGTTTTCAGATTATAAATATTATTTTAAATATTAATAATTATAATTTTAAAAGTTAAAATAATATTTACAATCGTGAAAATATTCGAAAAATAAATACAGTAAGCTAACATAAAATACAAAATAGTAAATTACAAATATCTAAATATAAAATTATGAAATTTTTCTTCAAAATTAATAATAGTTATTTTGAAACGCGTTCTATACTTTTATTATTTCATTTATTATATTTCTGCTTATTTATTTAACTAATTTTCTAAAATGTAACAAGGCTCGTGCAGCCATTGGTTAGCAAAATGAACAATTATTGTTCTAAAAACTGTTGTCCTCCCGAGTTGTTTTGGCAGCTGCTCTTACAATCATTTCAATATCTAAGCTCACTTCGCTCAAACAGCATAAAAATTTCATCGTTGTAGCTGTTAATTTTCTAAATGGTTATTTTTGAAAAAAATAGTACTAAATATCTCGATCTGAAACCGTAGCAGAGACGATAGTGATTTCACTACTGATATGCTTTGTAAAAGTGGTTGTCTATTTTAAGATTTTGTTCTGTTTTTTATACGTCTAGACACTTAAAATTTATAATGTTTATAATAATTGTCGTCATTTTAAAAGTTAAATTTATTTTAGTGGGAGAGAAATGAGGTTTGTAAATAATTTCAGTTTTCTCTCCTCGTGTTTTTATAATTTCTCGCCTACGCATGACTCGCAAAGCTGATTCTTTCTGTTGCCAAAATGTTAAATACAAATAAGATCGAATCTGAATCCCACGTTATTGATATAGAAGGCTTTCCGAAATTAGTCAAATAAATTACTTATTGCTGAAATAACAATAATAAAACTAAGTAAGACAAAGGATTCTATGTGTGGCAACAAAATGGCTTGGAATGTTTTCTTTGAAAACTTTTTTGCATAATTGAAACATCAGATCGATTAAAGAATATGTATATATAAAGAAAAAAACGACTCACTCATCACGATTTCTCCAGAACTATTAGACCTACTGAGACTTGAAATTTGGCAGAATGTTCCTTTCATGGAGTAGAGATTTGTGACAGAAGGGATTTTTTGAAAACGAACCCCAAGGGGTTAGAACTTGAAATTCGGTCAGCGTGTTTCTTTTATTGTTTAAATGGATCTTACAGAAATTGACTCCCAAAGAGATCTCTGGATTAAAAAAAAAATCTTTTTTTGAACTTTTATAGACTTTAAAAATTTGGCAGGTATACTTATTTTGTTGAGTAGAAATCCATTTGAAATGCGTTTTGCGGAAATCCACTTTAGGGGAGGGGGTTACAGGAGCTTAAAAGGTAATTACAAATACATTAATGTTGAATACAAAGATAAATACATTAATTTTGGAAATTCTTTTTAGGGGTCTCAGGGGTGTTAAATTTTTTTAGAGGTCTGAAAATATATAAACAGTTTTCAAATAGGTATAATTCTTATAATTTTAAATTAAATTATTCGAATCTTTTACACATTATTTATAAAAGAATGGGGCTTCAGAAAAGTATAAAATGTTTAAAATATAGTAATAATTTAAAAATCATAAGCATATGAAAATTCTATAATAAATAATAAGTATTTTTTGCGTTGCGCATGCTATTTTCTAAAATAGTAGCTTTAATTACTAGCTATAAGTTGATTTATAAAGTTAAATGTATTCTTATTACACTGTAGCTATTTTTATATAAATATAATAATAACTTACATATTTTAATAAATAAAGAAAATGCATTTTAAAAAAATATTTAAAAAATTGCAATATTTTACAAATATTTTGAAATACAAAAGATATACAATACTAAAATTAGGTAGAGTTTAAAGAGTATGATGTATTTCATAATTCTACAAAGTTTTATACATCAGAGGCTACTATTTTAGAAAAAAGCATGCGCAACGCAAAAAATACTTATTATTTATTATAGACTTCTCATATGCTTATGATTTTTAAAATTATTATTATATTTTAAACATTTTATACTTTTCTGAAGCCCCATTCTTTTATAAATAATGTGTAAAAGATTCGAATAATTTAATTTAAAATTAAAATAATTATACCTGTTTGAAAACTGTTTATATTTTCAGACCTCTAAAAAAATTTAACACCCCTGAGACCCCTTAAATCAAGAGGTCAGAGTTAAAAGAATATTTTTCAATATAGTCGAAAGGACATAGATATCAATAATTTATAAACATTATATAAAGTGGGCGTATTAGTATTAGTAACAGTATTAGTAAGGCGACCATTTTTTTTACACAATGAAAAGGAGGACGAAAAATTTCAGAAAAAAATTACAACTTAAATATATGACACGTTTTATTAATTCAAACAAAAATACGCTAATTACGCTTACATTCTTTTTAATTATTATCTTAGTCGATTATTTTTCCCATTGAATGATTTTTTTTTTATTTTTATTTTGTCAACATATCATTTTTTAATATATAAGAAAGTTCGGGCAAAAATAATCCTTCATGAGTGAGTGAGTGAATGTGTGTGTTAACGTCGCACTGTTCAGCTACACGAGGGCTTTCCGCGACGGACCTCGTAATTTTGAACCATGGTCAAGTGACGAGGACGACACCTGAGCTGGCACCCCCTCTCCTAACTACCACACCAATGGGAAAATATTCTTCCTACTGAATTTTACGGTAAGCACTGTAGCTAAAATATTAACATTCAATTTTGATTTCTCACCAGTCACTCCACAAAAATCCTTACCAACTGAAAAAAAAACTCTTTCAACTGCTGTATTAGTTCCAGGACAGCACAACGTAAATTTAAAAATAATAATTAAATTTTTATATGGAATGTGTTCATTTTTGAAATGGTTAAGTATTTCCACCCATCTTTTATCAATTTCAGCATGTTGATGTTCCAGTTGTTTCAATTTATTATAATTTAAATGAGCATTCAGTCTTCCAATTTCATCAAACAAACCATTGTCAATGATTTTAATATCAGGCATTACTTTTGATAAAAAATCAACACAGTTTTCTATATCTGCCCAATTTACTTGCAATGAAATCAAAAAACACCATTGAAAACTGTTATTTCCCTTTGATATTTGTTTCAGACCATTCTTCGACATTTTGGGAACATGTTTGGTTCATCTCTGAAAATAGAGATTAACAAATAAATTTTAAAATATTGAAAAGGAGGACAAAAAGGACTGTCCTCCCTAAAGGAGGACGTTTGGCCACCTTAATATTAGGGCCTCCGTGCAAAGTTAGATTTGGGGCCCCAAACCAGATCTTTTAAAGGATACGTACTTGGCACCAATCGAGTCCCCCCCCCCCCCCGCGACGCGGGAGTGTACGTTACGCCACTGATATACATTCTTGCAACATCAAGAAAGGAACGACTAGTATATGTATTTGAAATGATGTAGTTCAAGTGTTTTAGGATAGATGGCAGCACGATAAATTTATTCAAGAAACTCGTAATTTACTAAACTATACCACTTTTTGATGGTTTTTTAAAAAATTTTTTTTTTAGTATTGTCATTTATTTGCGTTATAACAATTTAAAAGACATTTTTTAAGAATGCGAACAATTTGATTTTCTACCAAACATTTTTTAAAAATTATTATTTGAGTAAATATTTATAATTAATTATCCATTTTACTGTAACATACTGATGTTATAATGTTGGAGAAAAAAAAAGACAATCTATTCATTATATACTTAGTTTGAATGAAAATGAAAGGCATTCCACTGTTTAATACACTAAAAATGCTTGTTTTTCTATCTAATATGTGCGTATATATAGACACAAAAATTTATTAAGTATTTTAAAATTTACACCTTATGACACAAACAGCGTAAAGAACTTCTTTCAAAATGAACAAGAGGCACTGATAAAAACGACGAATCCAAAAAGTATAACAAAATACATTTATTTATTTTTAATTCGAAAGGTACTAATTCGCCTTAAATGGTTTACAAGAAAAAAAAATTACATAAAATTCTACTGATGTTTAAATTTGATCAAAAGAACAAAAAAAGTAGCATTTCTGAGCATCAAAAGCACGTCTTAAGTTTGTTAAGATTCAACATATTTTGTGTTAAATAAGGTACATAAAATGTAAGCAATTTCTTCATTCTAGATACCGAAATCAGAATTTTTATAAAGATAAACAATTTATGACGGATCAGCAAATTCAATGGTAAGTGGTACTGTTAATTACTGATGGGCGTAAAAAAAAATTAGTCTTTTTACAAAAAAAGGGTACTATAATCCATCTTCAAGGTCCATATCATTCACACACACCCATTCCAAAATCAGAACCTAGTCCTTCCGCCAAAACAAGCGCTAGGCTTTCCAACATCACCTGCCACGCTATTTATTACATCTGCAATTTACATTTTACTCTGACCTTGTGCAACACATTTGTGCCCTCTTCAGAACGGTGTGAATCATACAAGTTTTTTTAATAATCAATCATAGTTGACAGCGAACGCATCATTTTGCGTAAGAAAAGTTGATGTTCTGATTTTTACAAAACCCAAGTGTTCCACCCCCACCCCCGCGAAGTGTCAGCACGCAGACGAAAGATGAATATTTATTTACCGAATGGCGATAGAAGCCAAGCAGTCTGGTGAGATGAAGGTGATGTTTTGAGTGACAAATTGGAACGGAGCATGCTTTTTAGAACACCCACGAGCGACTTAGAATTCAAAGTCTCTTGGCATTTTATTCTACACGCTCTTCAAGGCACGCATCAGTGTCGGACGTAAATATTTATAGACAGATTTTTTTTTAAAAAAACAGCATGTTTCTGGCGATTATCAAAGGCGGCAAGATGGCCTTCAGCTGTCCGCCACTTTACTAAGATATGATAAAAACCTTGCCTCCTGACGCTTGGTGTTATTTGGCTAGAATTACATTTTTATCTGTGCCTACTGGAAGAAAGCAGGACCGGAGATGAAACATTTTTAGGGTACATTAATGCTCCAATATTAAAGAAGATAGAGAATGATAAAGAGAGAGGCATTACATGCACAGTTATTGACCTTGGGGGTGAATGAGTGAGATTTATATTAATGTCGCACTCCAAAACAACGCAAAGGGGTGTTGGCGACGGTCCTCGCAATTTTCAACCGCCGTCAAGTGATAAGGATGTCACCTGAACAGGAAGTCTCATCGCCAAACTAAAACACCACGCCAAACGTGAGTGAGTAAATATTAACGTCGCACGGTTCAGCTACACGATGGCTTTTGGCGACGGACCTCGTAATTTTGAACCATTGTCAAGTGACGAGGACGACACCTGAGCTCGCACCCCCTCTCCTAACTACCACACAACACCAACGGGTGGACGTTTGAGCTCTCTACAGATTTAAAGTGCATCGCTCCCCTACACGGCGGGTCTTCAGTGGCACTAGGCTCGAACTGATGACATGCCTGCCACTAGTCCGTTACCTTGGCCACTAGGCTACCGTGGCCACCCACGCCAACGTGAAGAGCGAGCTGATGCACACTAAATCTAAAAAGCTTGACTGACGCTAAGTTCGTATTTGAGCTTAGGGCCCAAAACCTGAGTTTGCCGGCGGGGGGGGGGCGAATATTCTCCTTTACGCCACTGGTGAGAGTTATTTTAACGTTGCATTCTAAAGCAGCACAAGGGATTTTGGCGATGGGTTTCATAGTTTTGAACTACTGTCAAGTGTGATGAGAACAGCCTCTCTCTCCTAACCACCCTACCACGCCAACGGAAGTACGTTGAGTTCAATAGATTTAATGTGCACCAATCCTCTCTTCACATCCGAGTCTTCAGTGGCGCCAGGACTCAAACTCGCGACATTCCGGCCATGAGTTAATGATCATGACCACTAGGCTACCGTCAGTGGCGTAACGAAGAATATTAGCCCCCCCCCCCCTTGCAAAGTCAGGCTTTGCCATTTTCTTTTATAAAGGTTAACTACATACTTGCCGGCAGTCAAGTTTTGGGCCCCCTAGAATTCTGCCCCCTCCCCCTTTCCTCGCGATGCAGGGGTGTGCGTTACGCTTTTGGCTACCGCGGCAACGACCTTGAAGACGAGAAAACCTTTTCAAATGAGTAATACTTCTTTTTCTGGTTCTTAACATTCACTTACAAACTTTAATACTGGAACAGCAAAACTCAAACCACAAAGTATATAAATTTCTTAAATGTTTATGCTGCATATAAAAGGGCATTTATAAGAACAAACATTTTGTTGGTTTTGTTTGACCTTTGGGGTAGCAAACTGTTTTAAAAAATAAATTGTATTTTGAATTTAATACCATATATTTCCAAATATAAGCCGTTTTTCCTTCGGAAATTTACTCAAAATTCGAAACCCGTGTGTACCGTAAAATCCGTCATATAACGCTCTTATAACACAAAAAAATTAGTCGAAATTTGCGGGTGCACGTTATATGCCGGGTATAAGAAAAATAGCTTTAACAATAAAGGGGGGAAAAATTAGATTTCCACATGTGGCTAAATACGGTTTACAAAAGAAATGACATACCTTATGAACTTTCATCATTGGATAACAAAAAAGAAAAGTTCGTTCTATTTGCCCTCCATTATATCTTCAGTCGCATCACCGAATTTTGTTTCGTTTTTTCACAATCACTGTTACTCTGTGTGTGTGATCCATAAATAAATAATCTTCCATTTCATCTAAATTGTGATTGATATACAATACTTTTTAAGAATTTTTTTTAATAATGTCATCTAATTTCATTCTATGCTTTTATAATCCATTTAGGCTGCTTCTAGACATCAAAAGATAAGCATTTCACATGCACATTTCTTCATTAAAAAAAGGGGACACATTATATGGCGAATATACCTAAAAATTAAAAAATGCAGTCTGAAAGTATGGGTGCTCCTTTTACGCTGGTAAGCCGAATTGGAAAAAAAAAATTCCTATAGCTACAAACATGTCAACATGAAGGCGGAAATGTTGTCTTAACAGTTGGAATATTTCCCAATCAAATTGTTGTTAAGTAAAACGGCAGACGCCAACGACGACAGTTTCATTTCTAAAATCCCTATCTGAAATTTACACAATTTTTTTCTGTTCATTTGTTGTCTTGTACACTATCTGTGCTGGTCATGCTTTCTGCGCCATTTTTTTTTTAAATAAGCGGGAAAATTAATTAGCATACGATACGTGTACATGTTTTATACCTGGAGGATAAAACTCGCTGTACGATCATTATTTGCAGGAAGACATTCCAATGATTGAATGTGAGTTTTGCGAACTATTCGGAAACTTGGATTCAGACACTGTGCGAAGAATATATAACTTATTTTTCTTTGATAATAAGGAGGTCATTCGAAACACCCAAAAAACTAAACGATTACAATCAGTTGCCCATGGCTAACGAATATTCGTTTTTCCCGAGATTAGAGGATGTGTAAGAACTCTTACTTTTAACTTAAAATTTTTTTTTTTAATTCTCGGCTTATATTCGGAAATAGAAGTATATAGCATATGATAGACCATTTTTCTCAATTCCTACTATTAGTTCACTCTCTCCCTATATATATATGTGTGTGTGTGTATATATATTAAAACAACGTAATTATACCAAATTTTGCAATATTTGTCTGGAATACAATTATCCAGGTAAATTTATTTTTAAATATATTTCTATGTTATAT
>BMAV01018634.1:167941-202017 GCA_019973955.1 Trichonephila inaurata madagascariensis | reverse complement strand
AAAAAAAAGTACACAATATCAAAAAATGTATGTTAATAAAACAAGATAATGCTGAAGCTTTCTTCTGGAATAATCATAATACAATAAAGAAATTTAGAACTTTACTAACAATAGGACTCTCAAGCATTTCAAAATTTGTAATTATCCCTTAATTATTCCACCAATTATAACAGAACTGCACTATTTCAATACATACTGCTAGTTTAAGCAAAACTAAACTCAGTGGTGCAACAGCCCATGAGGGTCAAGGCCTACTGTGCTCAAATCAGTATACATGACCTTGGGCACTGAGGTGCATAAGCAAATGTTCTGGTCAGGTGGTCAGTCTGATGCAAAACCCCCAGGGTTTAGCTCCCAAGCGTAAGCCTGGTACTCATTTATCGACCCACTCAAGGCATGAAAGGCTGAGTCAACTTTGCCCAGCCTGGGATTTGAACCCCAGAACTGTGGCATGGATACACTACTACTAAGCCACTGGGCTTAGCTAGTTTAAATACATGATATAAATTATTTCATCAAAAATTTAAGATAGGATTTATCACATTTTAAAGTGATGAAGTGATTTTTTTTTGTTTGTTTTATAAAAAAGAAGGGGTTTTTCATTTATATAAAACAACTATCAAAAAATTCAATTAACAATGAAAAGCAAAATTTGTTTTCACAAGTATTGAATTTAAAATATTTTAATTTCTTATTACATCTTGAAGTAAGATTTTCTATTTACATCCCATACTTCCAGTCAATATAGTATAAATTATAATGCATGTATTATAAAATATTTTAAAAAATCTTAAGTGAATGGTTTTCTTTCGGAAAGATACAAAAGTTTAATAGATACATTCTTATATAATTTATACAAATATCAACACAATCCCCACATGTATAACTTCTCTAAAAGAAAAAAAAATCAAATTTTTTAAAAATATTTTATTTTACTATCAATTTTATATATTTATATCAACCCCGTCATTCTTTTTTCAAACCTAAAGAAGCAATGTTCAAATTAATTGCAATTCATGTAAAATTTGGAATTAAAATTATTTAAAAGATAAAAAGAAATTCTAATTCTTTAATATATATATATTATAATTTTTTTTTTCAATTAAGGTCCAGACTGATTTTAAATAGGAAAAAAAAGGGAAAAAATACCTTTTGCACATCTTTTCTATCTTTCCATCTGGCATAGAGGAGAAAAAGGATGAAAATTGAAAATGATACGATGATAGTTACATATATTGTAACATTATTCTTGAAATCAGCATTAGCAAAAACGTAATTAAAATTGATTTCATTGGGAGTAACAAAAAAGCCACTTCCAAAAGATGTCAAATGATTGCATTCACAGCAAACTACACCAGAAATACTCGCTACAGCCTAAAATGACAATTTTAATGATTGTAATTAATGATATTCAAATGAACATGACCTGTATCAAAAAAAAATTTCTATAATAAACATTCAATATTTTGTAAAGATTGATAACAATCACTCTACATGATTTTATTTATTAACATCTATGCTTGTAAGTTCATAAGACAAATATAAATAGGTTTAATTAGAAACAAGTAATATAAAAAAAAAATTTTAAGTCAATTCCTACTTAGATCAACAAAGAAAATTTTATTTTAGCTACTTTTTATTAAATAGTTAAAATTAATATAAATATGTATATGCATATAACAGAATCACAACATTAAGTGGTAATTCATTTTTATTAATTATCATTAAAGTATCGTATTGTCATCCAAAACAATCGTGTGTATAAAATTTCAGTTCAACTGACTGCTTTAACACATGAGAAAAAATCTTTTAGAAATTTTGACCCAAGTCACTAAAAATGAAACCAATGTGGCTGTATCTGTAATTCTTTAAATAATTAGTTTCAGTCAATTAATTTTAATTAATTATAATTAAATTATCATATTTTTACCCAAAACAATAGTGTACAGAAAATTTCAGCTCAAATGAGTGCTTTAAAATGTGAGAAAAAAACATTTTCCAAGTTTTGACACAAGTCGCCAAAAAGGTCGCTACGTTGACAAAAATGATGTCAACGTGGCTGTATTTATAATTCTTTGAATAATTAGTTTTAATCAATTTTTATTAATTGTAATTATATATAAATTACTGTATTGTCCTCCAAAATAATCATATATATAAAATTTCAGCTCAATTGAGAGTTTTAAAATGTATTTTATTAACGATTGAAAATTCCACCAAGATAAATATATAGAGAGTGTGAGCTAATAGTAGGAATTGAAAAAGAGCTTGATGAGAAGAAAATTAAAAGAAAAAATTCTGTTTTGTAAAGCATAACTATTAAAAACATGAGGAAAAATTACTTAATTTTTTATCCAAAGTGTACACAAATTTATCATTATTAACCATCAATAAACATGCACAGAAATTGAGAGACAAGCACAGATAAAGCAAAAAGAATATATATTTATATATTTCAGTACTTGTATTGACACTTGTCTTTTTAAATTTGTAAAAAAACTAAAATGTTAAATCAATAAATTAACTGACCTGACAACCTTCACTACTCCATTTTTCTTCTGAATCTCTAAAGTAATAACAACCAGTTGTGGTGATTACAAAAGAATAATTTGTAGAAAATTGATTAGTCATATTAACAACAGACAAATTATAATTATTGGGGCTATCAAAAAACAAGTCCAAGTCAGTTGTATTTGCTGCATGTCCTATACCAATAGATAGATTTTTACCACCTACACTTATCACTTCAGAACCAATAAAAAGGGAATAAACACCTAAAAATATAAAATAAGAATATTTATTCAATAGGATATTTCCTGAACTCTATAAAAATAAGAGATAGCAAGTATAGTAAATAAGTAAATATAAATAAAAACATGTTTCAGATTCATAGCTTTAAAATGTCTGCCAATGCATAAAGTAGAGCTGAATGGAGAGAAATTTTGTTGATGAGCAACTTATTATTTAGATATAATTCAAATTTTTTACCAATTATGTTAATAAGAAAAAGACATTTTTTCACATAATTTTCTTTTGAATTTCTTAAGGTGGAATTTATATGAAGGATTACAATTAAGGGAGAGTCCAAGGTATTTGACGTGCTGTACAGATAATGGGTCTACCTAAATGTAGTAAAGGCTTTATGCTCATGTACAAATGGTGTGGTCTGAAATTAATGTCTTTGGATTTGTTTATATTAATTCCGATTCCACATTGGGTAAACCAATCTTCTAGGTAATCTTGCAGCATAATGGCAATGGAACTAGTAATGAAGTTAACTGCATTGTGAAGTTAACTGCTAACATAACTGCATTTTCTGCCAAAAAACAGTTAAATGCTTTTACGTGGCATTACATAATTGAGCCTGTGACTAGATAACAAAATGACTAGATAAACCAAGTTATGCAGAACAGTAATCCAGTACATTCATCTAATCCTTATTCTTACCATATCACGCATACTTGAAATACATGGAAACAAACAATTATGCCTAAATATTCTACAGCATTTAATTTTTGTTCTTTTATTACTATATAAAACTTGTTTACAATATACTCTTTTATTACTAATAAGATAGTTTTACTTTCTTCATAGAAAACTTTTTCAGCTAACTAAATCATAGTAACAGCGTGCAGATATGATATTCTTGCAACATTCCATTATACAACATGTTCATTACTCAGTTAAAAATAGAAATTCACGAAAAAAGTTTAATTACAACAAATATCATACAAAGTGCTTCAATAACTGAAAAAGATAAGCAAGCAGCCATTCAAAAGATTATCTACTGCAGATTTGAAATACTAAGAACAATTATACGAAAATGCATTTACCATTTTCAGATGGAATGCTTTGAATCTGCATAATGTCATCATAATCCAGCAAAGAAGGTAAATCACCATATTTATACAAAATTATGAGAGGAGCACTTGAATCATCAGGTTGGATATTTACAGTTGCAGTAAGTCCAGAGGATTCAATGAATATTGTGTGATACACCAGAATATCATCTTTGCGAGAGAAAGATGGAACAACATATTCCATTTTTGCTTTATTGTTATCAACAGAAACAGGTATGCAAATTTTGAATGGTTCTGAAGAGTTTGAAACAGGAATTGTAGTATTTCCTTCTCTGGGTGTTATTTCAACCTGAACAACATTGGAGTTTTCACTTAATTTACTAGCACCAGTTCCATAAGATTCTAATGGTTGTGTCCAGCGAACTGCCTGGAATGTACAAATAAAATTAATAATTTCTAAAAAGTTATACAATTGAAAATATTACATATACTCCAGATGATGGATAAAGTAGATTATTATTCTTAAAAAAATTTGAAACCCAATAAATGTTGTATCTAGAATAATACTTAAGAAGAAATGTAAGATGTGTTCTAAATTTATTATTTGTAATCTATTCAAATTGATAATGATGGTAATCAACTATAATAAAGGGAAAAAAATATTACAGTTTCTTAAAAATTTCTTAGAATTATATTCTATAACATATTTGAAGAAAACTATTGTAGAATATAATCTTTCTTGTAGCATATGTATAAAAGTAGGAAATATTTTTAATATATTTTAAAAATAAGAATTCATAAAAATAATTTATTACAGTCTTTCAAAAATTTAATCAATATTTAGAAAAAAAAAACATCCATAAAAGAATTAAATTTGTCCATATGTATTGTCAAAATGATCAAAAACTAAAGTATCATAAACCAAGCAATTTAAATAAATGGAAAAATAATTTTGTTGATCAAATACAAGATAGGTAAAATAAATTCTCTAAAAAGTTAAAAAAAGAAAAAATAATAATTAAATAAATCAATAAAAGAGAATGAAAAATGCTCTGGAAAACTCTTCAATTCTTGAAACAAAAACTTAACAAAATGAAATTTGGAATACAAATTCCAAATAAGTTTTCAAATTCAAGAATAAGCGAATAACTAAAAAGGATATGATGAAAACAAATTAAATTCAGTATAAATTAAGAGACATCTCAAAATTAACTCATTTCAAATACTAAAAAGTACAGTCTACACAAAAGAAGTTATAAATAAGTCATAATTAAATTATAATTCAAAATGAATGTTTTCTCTTCACATTTGAAAAAGATGTAAATAATAAGTAGAGAAAAGCCATTCAAAATACATGATTAATAAACAGATAAAATATAATACTCATTCTAATTAAAATTTAAAAAAATATTTTGAACAATTTTATTAATAAAAAAAATATTTACTTGAATTCCTATAGCCAAATTGCTTCCTTCACAAGAATCATTTAAGACAGTACATAAATCAGGCACAGAGATACTAGAGCTACCTTGCTGAATAACTTCACCAGACAAATTTGAAGCATAATTCCTAAAATGAATCAAGGAAATAATATGTAAGCAAAAACAAATCTTTTCATACACACAGTTTTATTTAGATGAAAATGTTTAAAATGTTTTGGAATTGAGAGCCTTTATATAATGCAGCAGTATTGATTTTTAATAGAAATTTCGAACAAAGCAAATGAAGGTTGCCAATATATTCTTCTTTCAGATAATTTCAATAATATGAGAAAACAGTTCTAATTGTTTACTTAACTTTTTTCACACCAGAAAAGTTGCATAAAAAGTTTTTTAAACACTAATTTTTCAAAATACGAATGCTAATTACAACTTCAAATGTATGAAGAAAAAAACCCCTTAAAAACGGGTAAATATGGATTAGAGCAATGATACTCAACCTGCTGCCTACCGAGCCTTTTTAAGTGGCTCAGTCATGACCCATTGCTCTGAAAAATTTTAAGAACATTGTATTAAAAATTTGGTGGGAAATTCTTTGTTAAGAAATCAAACATATAATTTTTTCTTTTTGCTGTCAGTGTTGCGCGGGTACGAATTGATATTCTTTTTCTATTTAGAATGGTTACAGTTAGTGATAACAGACAACAGGAGAGTAGTGACAGTTTTATGGGTGGAACTAATTTTGAACTATCTTGCATGCGAAAAATATTCAAAGAAAGTATATCGTTTCCAGACGATAGGGAAGTTAACTATTTTGTAGTAGAAAAAAACATGAATCTGTAATTGTTTGATTTGTCACGAAAGTGCTGTATTTAAAAAATAGCAATAAACAGGAAGGATTCAATGACACTTTTCCTCAAAGATTTCTTTCAAGAGGTGATAAATAGGCTTTCTTGAATGGTCTTTGCAACAACAAAGTATTTCGTCAGTGGTAATATCACAGGGGTAACAATGAAATTAGTAATCATATGAAACCATTTATTGATGCAGAAATTGTGGAGTGTTTCTTAAATGCTTCTAATTTAATGTTAGTGACAAAAATAAAAAACATAAAAAATAATAACTAAAAAAAGTAGAACAGGAGTTATAATATTTTGATCAATTTTCCACATTTTAAATTTCTAATGTTATCTTGGTCTGAAAGCATTTCGGGGCCCCCCCCCCCACACACACCCTACCCTCATTTATCCTCACGTTGCGGCTTGCGTGTAATAACTAACACATGTATGCAGCCCGACTGAAATAACTTACATATATATGCGACCCCGTAGAAAAAAAGATTGAGTACCCCTGGATTAGAGGGAAAAAATGTATAAAACATTTCAAATATCAACAATGAACAATGAAATAGATTCTATATATTAACAAAAACAAACACTTACTACATCATATTCATCATTTCTTTATAAGAAATAATATTTACCATAAATCATGAAAAAAATTGAATAAAACATGTTTATGGATAAATTCATTGCAGACAGAATTAATATTGTTTTCACTTTTCTGTTTCACACATCCAAATGGGCATAATTATCTTATAATAAAAGTTAACAGAAAATGTACAAATAAGTTTATGCTATTTAATGAATAAGTATTTAGATATAGTAAAATAGAACAATTGACAAAATAACAATATACATTCAGAATGCTTTCACTCAAGTTTAAAAAGTAACTTAAATGCCATAAAATGTAAAGGGCAGCTAATATCAAGAGAAATTAAAAAGTGACGTCTTTTCTGTAACATATCCTTTGGGTACTTTTGGGGCCAAGATTAATGACAACTCTTTTTCAACCAAAACTCAAGGAGTGAAATGTAAAGATAAAATGCAAATTAGATAGCTTCTAAATAACAGAAGTTTCAGTAAATGAAATGGCAATTTGGGGAATGTTATGTGAGAGATTGTGATACAATTGTGAAAGGATGGCCAACAGAGGTTATTCCGAAGATAAAGCCATTAGGTCAAGGTGCATACCATTGCACTCGTGTTAAGACGCCACTCCTTAGTATCGGAGCTACGATTGGATTAAGGTAGGATTGACTATTTAATATTAAGACTTGTGTTATTATTGGAATTGAGATTAAGCGGGTTAGATATTGATAGTGGTCCGAGTAAGGTTAATTCGGTATTACATGTATTGTATGTTTGTTCATCGTAGATTCTCACATATATAATCATTATCTAATCTGTTAAAAGTTTAAGTTCTAGTTCTTAATAAAGTCATATTAAGAGCATGGCTACTTCTCATTCTTTAGTTGACTCTACACCTCTAGCTCACGCAGATAATCTAAGAGAAGGGCACCCGAGGGGGCCTTTTTACAAATGTATAATCTAATAGTGGCTAAAATATGTGAAATGAAGTGTACTTAGTATTCTTAAACTAGATTGTAAAATTCTCAAATGATAATCAGTTAAAATAACTATCGGAAAACCACAAAAAATAGTAAGAGGAAATTTAAAATTCATAAAAATTTAAGTTCATAAATAAAGCTATTTTAATTTAATAATGAATGAAAAATTAACATATACTTATTTTATCAGTTTCTACAAATAAATACTTTTATTTACATCTTAAGTATTAGATTTAAACAATTATTTCAAATTCTCTAAAACAAAGAATAAAAGTGATTTTTTTCAGGTTCTTAAATTACTTTTACTGTGACAAATTTTGCAAGTAATTCCTTTAATAAAGCTACAAAAAAATGTTAGTGTTTTAAAAATGCACAATTTAAAATTAATTCATCAGAAATGAAAAAAGAAAAGTTCAACATATATTTACTTAAAAAAAGTCATCTGAAATCCACTTCTTGATTCTGTATAAAACGGTTCAGGTCCCACCATTATTTCTTCCATGCAGCTCTGCTGTATAGTGGAAATCATGTCTTTGATCTTAATCACCATTTCTTTGGCCTAAAATGTATACCTATTAAGAATTTTTTCCAGAAGATTGATTGCAAAATTATACACTACAAGCATTTAAAGGAAAATTCACTTTTGTTCTAGAATGAATGATAAATTTACATCTTGCAAAAAATATTATTGGAAATATTCATGCAGAAATTTCAGCATTCCAAAGGCAAAATATATGGTTATTTTTTTAATACTTTCTCTACATTGAGTTGAGTTTTAATTTTTCTTATTGTTATGCATCTTTAGTAGCATGTTTCTTAGAATCCAATTTCTATTTTTTTTGGCTTTGTAAGTAATACAACTTTCTCACTTATTATTTTACTTTATTTTATTATACTACAGATGTGTATATATATATGCATATATATATATAGTATAATTCTCTACAAACGAGAGAACATCCATCAATCAAAATGGAAAAACACAGAGACAGTAAGAAAAGCACACAATGAAGGACACATAAGCAATCAAAATTTAAAAAATGGATGCTGCAGTATTATAAACATTGATGACTTAGGACAGCTTATATATAAAATAATTTATATAAAAGTGAGGTTGAACATGTTTTGTGACCAGCCAATCTTCCCCCTTTATGTTAATAATACTGAGCAAAAACCTATTGAAAATAATGGATAGGAATGTCTAAATCCATTACAAGATAGAGGTAACTTATCTAAAAATTGCACTTAAAAATGCAAAACTTGCGCTAAATCTAAGTGCAATAAATAAGTTATTGCCAGATTCTGGACCCAAATGCAGATTCAAAGCATTGAATGGCTGAATTGTAGCATTTAACAAAAGAATGAAAAGAATAGAAAAACAATAGAATAGAATATATATATATATATATAACAAAACAAATGGTATTGTTATGATGGAACATAGATATTTGTTTACAAGCTTGGATATTTTCTTCCAGTTGCATTTCAAAGTTTTAACATTATATTACATTTGGACTTAGTAGTCATGGGTGCAACACATTTCAGGAAAATGAATGTGAAAATCCAAAGCACTATCAGCATAACATTACCAGCTGAAGGAATGTTCATAAATTTGGAAAAGACATTAAAGAATAAGATTGTGTAATATATCCAGATACAATTTACAACTAATTATCTAACTTATCCCATTGGTTTGTAACCCACTCTTACTCGTTTTCATTCATATATACATTTGACAAACAAAGTACAACAAACTTTTCAATAAAAAAAAAACCATCTTAGATACTTTCGATGATAACAAAACATTAAACCTACATACTGTTTTAAACTAAATACAGCCTATCATATTTTTGAATTATGCCTTTCATAAAAAAAAATTATTATAACTAGTTTAACAAATGTAAAATAATAGATTACCTCATTTTAAAAATGAGAATAATTTAATATTCTCTAAAATCAAAAGGACAGCTGTTACAAACTATCCTTTTAAATACTTCCCCATCTTTAAAATTCATAATCACTCATCATTCTAAAAAATCAAAAGCAACTAATTATAACTTTTTAAATGATTATTTAAAGGACATCACTTAAATCCACAAATAATATTTCCTTAAATTAATTCTATTTCAGCAAATATTATGAACATATATTTTGAAAACAACCTACAGCATCTTGAAAAAGGTAAAATAAAAGAAACATACTTCACTTGACTGGTCTTCCTTTGCTGCTTCCACAGCTCTCTCTTGCAGATGAATTCGAACTTCAGTTCGATTTCCTTCAACTATAAACAAAAGAAATATTAAGTCACATACCTATTTCCAAAAACTCAGATTTCAAATCTTTTTGGAATTAAGAAAATTATCTAGCATGTATATATATTAATGTAAATATGTACAAAATATTTAATAGATTAATATTTTATAGATATTATATATGTTTCAGAGTGAATTTTCCCCCCTCCAGCATATCTTTGAATAAATCTATAAGCTAAATACTATTAGGTTATTTTTTTAATATTTAGAGGTTCAATTCCAGTGGTAATTCAATTTAGACATTAAATTAGAAACTGAAAGTAATTATTGTTATTTAAAATATCTTTAAAAGGTTTAAAAGAAATAATTACTTTGTGAAAAATAAAGTTAGCTGAAGTAACACATTTGCATTTCAAGCATTATATACATTCAGTAATTACTGGTATATTGGCTACTAAATGCATATATTTACTGCTAATGCTTTTGAGGCCTATGTTAAGAGGCTGAATTTAATAATTAAAAACCAATACCATAATGTGAGTACTTTTAATAATGTAATAGAAAACAGAATAGAAAAATGAAAAATTATTAAAATAAAATAAAATTTCTAATAATTATTAACTACTTGTTAAACTTTATTATTACTACATTAATAAATTAGTTACAAATATGAGAAGTTAAAATTTTAAAAATATAAATTCTGGCATTAAAACATAAATTTAAACAATTTATTACCATAAAAAATAAAGTAATTTGGCTCTGTGGCATTATAATCCAATTCTTCCTCGGCTCTCTTTATTTCACCTGGTAGAAAATTGCCCCCTATGTTTGATTCTGCTAGTGACTGTTAAAAAAAAAAATGAAGTTAAAAACTTTTTTCATTAAAATATATTTTAAAGTTATCCACTTTTTAAGAAATTATTATGACAGAACACAATAATCAATGCATATCCAAACTTATCAAATTAATTCTCTCTATTCAACCATAAAATAATTAAGGAAGTTACCCAGCTCTTTTATTTCTTTTGTAGCATCTAAATAAGTGATGGCCAACTGATGGTGAAATGTCTGATTACAAGTGCTGCATTGAATCCTTGCATATAGTTATTCCTTTTCAAAAGGCATTACAGCTAAATCTGTCTATTCAAAACTCTGGTCATGTATGTAACTGAGTAGTTATGGCCGTAAACTCGTAAATGGTGTAGTCAAGTCATGGATTTGGACCCGCAGTGTAGTGGGGTTGATGCACATTAAATATGTTTGAGGCTCAGTCTACATGTTGGTGAGGTGTGGATGTTTTGAAAGCGGAATGTGAGCTCAGATTTTGTCCTTCGCCTTGGTTTAAAATAACAATCATGAATAGCCCAAAGTGTGATGTTAATAAACCATTGTTAGATTGCTTTCAGGACAATTCTAACTTCTGTCACGAATTTCATACATGTACATTTAGCAATTACACTAACAAAAACTTGTTTTGTTTACCATTGTTATTCTGTGGAACAGGACTTTTCAACAGACTTTAAGAGTTTTACATACATATCTTCTATCCTTCACAGCACAAAAATAAAAATGAGTAGAAAATACATAGAAAGGGATAGCAAGTTGGTGCATTTATTGAGTTATAATTTACACCTGAACTTGTATGTGAAATAAAAAAAAAACTAATGCATATATATTAAAGGTTGACCACCATTGATCTAGCTGGCATTTTTATTTCCAGCAAAATATTAACCATTTCTTGTTACCATATAAATATAGTAAAGTTTATTTAAAAGAAGACTACATATGATTTATTTTTTAATAATATGCTATAGAAAATGTAGTTTAATTTTTATTAACCAAATTAGGTATTTATCCTAATGCACAAATATTTTTGTACTATTGTAATAATTTCAACAGAATATTAGATGGTTGTATTGCATGTACTATTATAATATTCTAAGAATATATGTAAATTACTCTACTGATTTGCTAAGTAAATTAATAACTATCATTTTATGCATATTACTTAAATAAAAAATTTTAATTATTCAATCTTTCTTCTTTTTTTTTTAAATAAAAAAAGCCCCACTTTTTTTAAAAAAATTATTTACAGCATTTAGTAATTTTAAATTGGTACTATTTATATCAAAGCAAAACAAAGTGTAACATTTTTTTTTCCTTCAAAAATTAATTTTAAAACATTTTTTAGAATGTAAAAATAGATCTAAAATAAATTAATGATAAATTGCAAGATTGCTACAAAAATAATTTGTACAGAAATAAAACAAGTTTTATTCATTTAACTCTTAGAACTTGGAAATAATATTCATTGAGTAGCACTATAACACATAAATATGAAGGAATAAACCTAGGAATAGTACATACTAATACTACTATGATAAATAAATTAAAAATTAAATTAAAATAAAATATTATTTAACAGTACATATTGAATAAATATAATCATAAACCAATTGATAAAAATTCATTAATGATTATAGATACTCACATTGATAGAACAAATTTATAAGGAAGGTAAATATATTTATATTCATAACAATCATTGCACATAAATAAAAATGATTAAGACTTCTAAATTTATTTTTATATATTGTAGCTTTTAATAAACTGTTTTAAAAATTTCATCAGAACTTGAAATATATACCACATTTAAAAATTCGTAAAACATTTTATCTAGTTAAATACCATTTTACTCAAAAGTAAGATCTAAATTACATAAAAACATATTTACTCCAGCAATAGTATCAGCCAAATTTCCAAACTGACTGAATACAACTTTTTTATCCTCTGGATGTGGAGTATCAGTGATATTTATGATTTGGAACATATTTTCCATTCCCCTCATTATTTTCAACTGAAAAAAAAGTTCCATAGTAAATATAAACACAAGTATAATTAATATTAATAAAATTCAAACATTTTTTTATTAAATATGCAAATTACTGATTTTTCATCCTTTTAAGGATGATATTTAAGAAAATAAATAAAATCCTTAGTCTGTCATATTACACAAGAAATTTTGAATAAAGCACACAGTAAGAGAAACATGAATGTCAGTTCAATTGTGTTCAATTCAGATAATACTAAAAACACAATACTGAAATGACAGGAAGGTTAATTATTACTCATCCAAAAGTTTGGTTTACTTACAATGTCAGTTAATAGTAACATAAAATTATGAAATGATCAAGAAATATTTTAACAATTATTTTTAGTAGCAATAAAAAATTGAATCTATACACCTGTAAAAAATTGCAACAAATCAATCAGAAAAAAGTTCAAATTTTATTTGAAGAATTTCATCAAAAGTTTTACAGGGCAATTTTTTAAAGTATACTTTAAGAATGATCAAAGATATATGTTAACTTTTATAAAAGTTTAATAATTAATAGTATAAGACGGTTTTCTCAATATATTCAATATTTAATGAATGCTTATTATATATAACACATAAAATTATATAAATTTTAAATATATACTAACTAATTCTTATTTAAAAAAAAAACAGTTACATTATCCAATTATTAATTCTCATTAAGAAACAAATTTTGCAGCTTTCAAACTTAAAATAATCACTAAAAAAGTTTTTAAATTTTATTTTCAAGCAAATAAAAATGAATTTTAGCAAAATACTTTTAATTAAAAAAGAATATTAAAACAAACATTGTGATTAGAATTCTTTTTAGACATTTGCATAACATGTTATTTAAAAAAAATAAAAAAGAAAACTGTTGATATACTGAGAATACAGAGACAGTAGAAAAAAACCACTTAAAATACTACAAATATTTGCTGATATTTGTTGCCTTTTATATAAAATTGAAGATAAAAAGGTTGAACTGCTTTAATAATAGTTTTTGTGATTGTATTTAATAAGACAAAAAACTATGCATCTATAACTATTCCATAAAAAAAACCAGCATTAACTTTTCCAGATAGATCTGTTGGTCCATTATCTGCCACAGCACTTAATGCTCCACCAAATATTTCAGCATCAGGAAGAGCTTCCATGGGCAATCTTAACAATCTAGTTATTTCCCTATTCTTCACCTATAAAATAAAATTTTAAAAAAGTTTATATAAAAAATTTTTTATTTTATGAGCAATATATTGGATTGATTGTTTACTAATGTTCCATTTTGAAGCAACACAAAGGCTGCTGGTGATAGATTTCGTAATTCAAATGACAACTCCCAGATGACAGCACCCCGAGTGAGCACTCCATCCTTCAAATTCCTACATCACATCAATATGAGGACTATGAGCCTCAATAGATTTATGCCCATCAGCTCCTCTACATAATAGGTTTTAAATAACACTTAAACTCTTGAATCGGACTCAGCAAAAATAAACCGGCCAAAGTCCCATAGTGAAAGATCCGCTGCTCATTTAAAGTTGCTTCATTCAAAAATTGAATTATATTTATGGAAATTCTGATTTATATATCTAGCATTTTCAATTACTACAAGTTAGAAGAACATTTATTTTAAAATTCTTTTACACATAATAATCATAATAAAAACTTGTTGCTACCAAATATTATAAAAATTGTTTCAATATTAAAAGCAAAATGACACCATAGCATGATCTTATGTTTCAGATCCTTGATGTACTGAAACATAGAAGATTACAGAGCAATACCCTAAGGCAGGGCAATACAGATCTGCTAGAAAATGCTCAAATAACTTCAAGTAAAATGTTTAACATTCATGTGTGTGGTGATTACTTATGTTTTTTTAATGTCGAGAATAAAAATAAATAAATGATGAAACTTATTTACACACATACACCGCAAAAATAATTTCTATCTTAACAATATCTTGTTGTATTCTTAGTTTAAATTAACATATCCATATGGATAATCATGAGTTCTCAAAATAAAGTAAGTTAAAAAGAATAAATAAAAATGAGTAAAATTGAATTATTTTACTAAGAAGTTTGTTTTCTTGCAATAGATAATCTCCAAAAAATTCTCACACAAATGTTTTAGAGAGATGTGATAGTAACACTTGGCATAGCAACAACTTTAAAAAAAATCAATCTTGAGGAATTCAATTTTCTAGTTTTAGGAAGTTAAAATTCTCACTGTTTTATTTTTAACTTAACATTGACACAAACGTTCAACTACTTTTGAATTACTTCTGAATGCTTATACAACATGATTTTAATAAAGTAAAAAGAAAGGCTTAACCCTTTTATCTAATAATATATTTAAAAACATATCTATTTTAAAAATACTTACCTCTGCATCACGGTCCATTTGTTTCTCCATTACTTCTCTGAGTTCTTCTCGAATCTCGTCTCTAGCTTGTGGTGTGTAGTAACTGCTGTCAATGCCATCTAATTCTAGATACTCATGCCAGCGCACATCAATAGCATATTCACTAACATCATCTGAAAAAACAAATTTTAAAAAAAAATTTCAAAATACATTCTAAATCATTAAAAGGTTAAAAAATTTCAATTGAGTATAGTTTTTTTTTTTTTTTTTTTGAATTTTTAGTTTTCAGAAGCATTTTGAAAATTTTGAAATTAAGGATATCTAGTTTTCCAAACAGAGCAACTATTCTTTCATTTGCAGTTTCTTAAAAAAAATATTTTATAACCTTAAATTTCATTATTATTATTTTTATTAGATCTCAAAAGCATTGTTAAGCTAATATTAATATGAGAAAATTGATAAATTGATATTTATTAGGTTTAAAACAATAAATAAAAATATTTAAAATAAATTTATCAATGCAACTAAACAGCAGAAATAAATTCAAAACAGTCATTATTATTAATTACTATAATTATTTGAATTTTAAAAAAAATAAAAACAATATTTTTTTGCAAAAGTAATAAAGTTATTGCATTCAACAATATTATTGCTATAACTATAATATTGATAAAATAATATTATTTCTATAATAATAATTGTTATATTACATGCCTCATGATTAAAATTACATTCATAAATATTGATATTGTTATGATAATTGAAATTTAATCAAGCATTATTTTTAAAAATCTTACTTTTTATGTTTAAAATCAGCAATGTATGTGATTAAACTCAAAAATACTTTTGTTTCACTTATGGGTACTAGTAAAAAAAGTTTACTTACCAAAATCTCCTTGTCTGTTCCTCAATCTTCTATATTCCATCAGTATTGAATTTTTTGCTATAATTATTTGGGAAGCTAATGCCATTTTACCTTCAGCCAAAGCTTTATCAAAATATCTATGATTATCATATTCTTCAAGTTCCTCCTCAGTAGGAAGGCCGGTCTAAGTTAAATAGATAGAATTTAATATTACATCAAATTTACAAAAAAAAAAATTTTTACACTAAATTTTAATGCAATTATATTTCCTTACTGTAGATAGGAATGCACACTTTTTTTAATTAGAATATATAATAAAACAAATAATTTTTTGCTCATTCAATTTGTTATACATGAAGTTATCAAGAAGTATTTTTGTGAAAATACAGCTTGTAGAAAATTAAATTGGTAAAATATATTTCCTTTGATACAAAGATAGAATTACATGCACATTTTATCTATTTTACTTAAAAAAATTCAAAGAAAAAAATTAACATTCTTAATTACAGCTATTTTTCCTCCTTATCACAGTATTATTTCTAAGTAATTTTCTTCTCTATTAAATACAATTCTTTTTTGTGGCAAGTTTGTCTTATTTTTTGCAACTTTTAAGGGGTGTAAAATGTGCTAAATATAATCCATGAAAAGTACAATTACACTTACTGAAAAATTAGCAGAACTGTACATTGTAACAGCTCCTAAATGATCTTGTATGGAGCACCAAATTTCAAGATCACCAAATGGCAATACAACCAAAACTTTTGTCTTCATACCATATGAGAGACGCAGGGTTTCATTGTTATACTTCACTATAAAAAATCATATTTTGTGGATTTTTTTACAAAAAAAGGAGTTTTAATGTCTATGATATTATTTATAAAAACCTGAATTATTCCATTACCAAAATGAATTAACAAACATTATACATCCCCCCCCCCCTATTTTTCTCTCATAAAAAATACAATTTTCAAATATATATTCATGAACTTATGTGATAAGAATTTTTTAATTAAAGTAGACAGTTGATATCTAGAAAAATACTGACTAAATGCTCTAATCTAAATCAAAAAAGAAAAAATTATATCCTCATATCAAAAAAATTACCAATGATTCGAACATTAATATGTACAAAGTGCCATTCGAAAAAGTAGAATACATATTTCTGCATGTTTAAATAATATTGAGTGACTCATAAGCAAATGTGAAATATAACAACCAAAGCATTATGGAAATATTCATGACACAGATAAAAGCTTCACAAACTATCATTTAGAAAAGTGAAAATAAAATGGTTAATTTCTTTGTTAAGTGAAAAACGTTGATTAATAAATACATGATTTTTCAAAAAGTGTAATGAAAATGGCTAATTGTTTATTAGTATAACATTTTGAAGCAACATGAGGGCTATTGGTGACAAGACCTCATAATTCTGAGCCATGATCAAGAGACAAGGGCATCAGAGTTGACATCTTACTACCCAAACTTCCATATTACATCCTTACATATTTTTCATTCATTACATCTAATGAATTTTTTATTCATTTTTATTCATTAAATAAAGTGTATTTTTACAGAATAAACCTAATTAAATATAACAGAATATTCCAACTTATAATAATTCTAAAGCTTTTAACAGATAAACAATACTGTAGATCTTAGAGTAACTCAGTGAGAGTTATATTAATGCCACACTGCAAAGCAACACAAGGGCTACTGGTGACAGACCTTGTAATTTTGACCTTAGGTCAAGTGATGAAAATGAGACCTTAGCTGACATTCCCTTTTCCTAACTACCATACCACACCAATGGAAGGACATTAAGCCTCGACAGATTAAAGCTGTACTGGGCCCCTTTACAACGTGGTTTTCAGTGGTACTAGGCTCAAACTCATGACATGCCAACCCTGAGCTTGTGACCATAACCCCTCACAGTTAAAGTACAACTAGAAACTACTCTTAGGCTATTTAGAGTAACATAGAAACTCAACAGAAACTTATTACATAGTCAATAAAAATACAACCATATAAAAAGGGCAGAAAACTGTTTTTACTTACCATAAATGCTATAATCTTCGATTTCATGTTCCTCTTCATCTTCCCATCCAGAAAACTCAATCATGAAGAAATCCAGAAGAGCCATGCCTGAGGAAGCATTGATGCTGCATTTCCCATTTTCTGGAGGATGATTAATTATCAGAAAGAGAGATGAAATTCCACTGGGAACATTGGAATCTGGTATCATTCCAGTCACTTCTACAAGAAACACATTTACATCAGGGTTCTCTGTATACAGACTCTGATTCAACCCCATTCTGTCAAAATCCACTATAACAGGGAAAATATCAATTTTAATTCAATATTTAAAAGCAAAAAGTAAAAATGAAACATGGAAATTTTTTTAAAGCAAGCTTCAGTTCTCACAAAAACAAATATTTTATTTAATTTTTATTTTTCAAATGGGGCTGCAGATTGGTATTTTTACTAGTGCAGACCTAATACATTTCATGGGATCTGGTATCCCTTTTTAGTGCGGCACCATATAGGTATATACCAATTGTACAATAACTTCTACATCTACTCAAATGTCATGTTAAAGTCAAAATTTAACAGGTACAGAATCAATAGAGTTAATTAATCAATCTTTGGAGGTGGCATTTAAGAATTCTTAAAAAATTTAGATTACCAGACAAATACAGAATTCTACAATGATGACATAAAAGTGAAAAATAGACTTTATGAAACTTAAATATTAGTTTGATGTAATTAATGTAATGAAAATATAAAATGGATATACATTTAACATGACTTTCCCAATTTTTCAGAGGAGTTTTTTCCCAAGTTTTTAAGTTGGAAGCATAAACATTCCATTCATATTGTAAAGATCCATTTCCACAATCTTGAATGCATTCGACTTTTAGAGGAATCCAGGAATTAGGATTAATGTACAATCCTTGCAAATCAGGAAAACAAGCAATCCTTTTCTCACACCTTGGGGAGAAAGCATGGTATAAGCACTTTAATACTGATTACAAAGAAAATGAAACATATGTTTTTAAAATGTTTCAGCAACTTTTAAAAAATTTTAAATCAAAAACATGTAGACAATATTAAATTAAATAAAAAGCAAATATATAAGTAATTGTTGAAAAACATAAAAAGTCATAATACTCATTCAGAAATTTTTTCATGATATTTAATAGAAAAGTGCAAATAAAATTTTATTTTTTACAACAAAACAAAACAAAAAATCATACAAAATAAAATTCATATATGAATAATACAGCATGAAACAAATAGCAACACTAAATTGCAGGGAATTATGAGATAACTTTCATTAAATATTCTCAAAAACTTGATAAATAACTAAAATACTAATCAGGATGTGCAGTAGTTAATTTAAAGTTCTCGTATGAGCAATGTTTCCATAAAATATTGAAATTCTATTCTACTCTTTGGAATTATATATATTTCAGCTTACGAAGAATTTTTCAATACATATTGGGCAATTACTACTTACTCAGAAATTTTCTCTATTAACATAAATTTTACTTGAAAAATAACACAAACACACACACATTTCTTAAAAATATTAATTTAAGTGATCAAGTTAAACCTTTAGCAAAAATATACCTCAAATAATCCTGAATTTTAATGATACCTTTTTATATTCATAAATAAAATGCTGTAAAAAAAATTTGCAGTTTTTATTTTATTTGACATATCTGCTTAATTTTAATTCAATTGTAAAATCTTAAAATTCCTCCCCAAAAAAGTGTGATTATTACAATTACATTGTTAGGCATAAAAAAATACAGTTACAGATATGTAATGCATGTAATATGCTGTATCTTTTAAACATATCTTATCAATAAGTACCTTGTATGTATGATCAACTTCATGTTTTTAAAAAAATCATAAAATGTATATATAATAGAATTTCTTACATAACACGAAGGCTTGGCGGGCGTTCCTCCAGAACTTTTATCAAAAGTTGACCTTCAGTAACTTTCTCGTCTTTCTTAATAACAGCAGAAAGCTTATAAGTCACTCCCCATGTCCAAAATGTATTACTGTTGAGTTCATAATCTCCTGAGCCAATTTCTATCAGACCTATGAGATTTTAAAAAGTAAACATATAACATAAATATAAGATGTTTTGAATTTAATGACAAATAAAAAAATTTCATACTCAAGGTATTTCAGTAAAAGTTTTTAAATAAAATTAAATAGGGAAGCTTTACTAGCTTTTCAAAATTTAAAAACCTGTATGTCATAAAGAAATTCCTTATAATATAAGATGATATATTTAATTACAGCTTTAAAAGGCAGAAGAGGAAAATGTTTCTAATTTAAAATCATACATTTTTAAGTGAGAAATAAATGCCAATGTTTGATACCCAAATCCAAAACAAAATTTTGACAATCTGAATTATATGATGATGCATTAGTTAAACTCTACACAATTTCGATATTTACAGAACAGCTATATCAGAACTTTAGATGAAGATATAAAAATACATTTACAGCTGTTGATTGATTGATTTCAGTTTACACTGCACTCTGAAACAACACAAGGACTATTAGTAACTAATTTTGAACCATGGTAATATGACAAGAACGATACCTGACAAGATGCCACCTCTCCCAAACAATGTCAACAGGAGGAGTTTGTGCCTCACAACATATTTAACTGGAAATAACCCATCTACATGGAGAGTCTTCAGTGGTTCTAGGACTGAAAGCCATGACAACACCAGACATGGATTCGTCACCATAATCACTTGGCTATCACAACCTTTGCAGCTGTTGAAAGAGATTCTTTTTTTTTCACCAATGGACTGCATTTTAGCAACTTAGTCTTTGCACAGACACAGTACATCTCCGAATGTGAGAAACATTTCATGAGGGCACCATTTAGTAGCGGCCTCGCTACCAAATTTGGACACTTGAATTAATTGTAATTCAAGCTCTTGTCGGATGCAAAAGATTGCTGTGACTTAATTTTGCAGAGAATTTTAGAGCCAAATTGATACTCAAGAGATCTTTTACATGCTACATAATCATATGACATGCATGCCCACGATCTTCACATCTAGAAAATCTATCGACTCCAGCTGGAGCCGAACCCACAACCATAGGCTTACAAAGTGGGCATGCTACCTCTAAGCCTCTGAAGCTGACGAATGAGATTCAGAAAATCTGAAACCATCAAAGACTACTGAATAACAATAATAATAATAAATAGTGGATAATGAACCATAAATTTAGCTGGGTCTAAAAATCTTAACATAATGTGGTAAGCATTCAAATGGAATCTTTGTCCCTAAACAGATTTTTAATTTATAAATCCATCATAAGTTCTAGTGTATTATTAAGTAAAACAAAATCGTCCATACTAATTAAGGCTCAATTTTTTCCCTTGATAGTTAAATATTTGTTAGGGAAAATGTTATTTAAATATTTTTATTTTCATTGAATTACCTAAACATAATTATAAGGAACCAGATTTAATAATAAGGAAGAAGGATAATAAAAGACTGAAGATGGACAAAAGTTCAGAAAACATATAAGCTAAATTGATTGTTTATTAAGCGTCAAACTTCTTTGTAATTTTGAATCACAGTCAACTGACAAAGATGACATCTATGCTGGCATTTCACTCTCCAAATGACCAAACCATGGCAACAAGAGGACTTAAAATTTTCCACAGATTTAATTAGCACTAGTGGCACAGGGACCTAAAACTCACAACTTGACAGAAACAATCTTGGCCAGGAGTTCATGATTATGGCCACTTGGTTACTGAAGCCACCATATAAGCTGGAAAGTTATAAGACTCTATAAGTTTAAAACATTATTTCCTACTTCCTATTTTAAGACAATTGAGGCAAATGCAATAATATCTAAATGTTCACATTCATACTTGTACTGCACCATTTTTACATATGGATTAAAAAACTCGTTTTACACTTTTTTGACTTTTACTCTTCCTATTCTTGCAGGTAGTTTTCATACATGAATTAGATTTGTTGCTGTTTAGCGATTTACCATATTGCTAATACTAGTTTATTTTTCCTTTCTATTTTCAGAGAATTATCTGTTTTTGTTAATGACTTTCATGTTCCTTTATTAATTTCTATCAAAAAGCTTTCAAGATAGTTTGTACTATTACTATAAAAATTCAAGCAGTTTCATTGAACAAAAAAAAAAAAACATGTAGTCAAAATGTAACAAAAATCAAATATATATTTACCTGGTCCTTTCCCAAAACAGCCCCCCTTGTCATCCTCTTCATTAATATTTGATCTATCTGTTATAGGTTTGGAAGGATTTCCACGATCATATTCATATTTTCCCAACTCTTTGAGACTCTCGTTCTTATCAGAACGAATACAGAACCATGAAACTTCATAATTCTGCCAAAAAAAAGCATAAAAAACAAATTACATATATATATATAAAATTGTGTCAAAAAACATACAATTTCAAACATTCATATTTTAGATTTTCAGAGCTGACACATAATACTTTGCCTCACCTAATAAACTGTTTATTTATGTACTTCAAAAAGTAAAAAGTAGAAAAAGGTGAAGAAATAATATATATTTAGCCCATATACATGTATATATGGGACCCATATACACGAATATTGCTGTTGAATCCTGTATTTAAAGGATTGTTTTCTCAACAATACATTATCATCCCTCTTAAGAACTGTCTTGTTCATTGCGACTGATTTGCATAATATTCTCAAACCCAGATCTATGTAACAACATATTTGTATGTAAATATATATTGAGATAAATACTTAAAACTATTTTAATTTAAAATTTGTCTTCACAAAAATGGAAGCAAATGTTTTCTGATCACCTGATCTTCAGGAAAATCAGGATCTTCTGTATAAATTGTGGGTTCCAGAAAAATTGTTTGACCAAAACCCCGAGTTATGTATGAAGCTCCTCCATTGATCAGCATTGGTATTAAAGGCGTAGGAATGATCTTCAAATAAGAGATCACTGATCTCCTTCCTAAAATAGTACTATTTTCATACAAAACACTAAGATCTTCTTCTTCATCATCTGAATTCTGATTGGCTCTGTAATAGTAATTATCATATTCTTCTTTCTCCTCCTTAGACTCTTCTTCTTTATCTTTTTCATCTTCAGCTAAAAAGAAAAATAATCTATCTTTATTTTTTTATTTAGGTAAATAACTACTCTTAACCTATATATAAGAATCTACTGTATCTCTATATATGTGGGTGAATGAGTGAGTGAACGTTAATGTCACCCTATTCAGCTACATAAGGGCTTTTGGCAACGGAACTCGTAATTTTGAATCATGGTCAAGCGATGAGGATGACACCTGAGCTGGCATCCCCTTTCGAACTTCCCCACCACACTAAACGGAAGGATGTTTGAGCCTCGACAAATTCAACATGAATTGGCCCCTCTACATGGTTGGACTTTAGTGGTACTGGACTCGAACTAATGACATGCCCAACACAAGTCGGTGACCTCAACCACTAGGCTACCACAGCCTCTCTATATGTGTGGGAATTGATTCCTCAGTTCTCCACCAGAAAGCAGCACCTTCGCTCCTGATACCACCGGCAGCTGTAGATCGCAAAACAGGATATAGTTAGACCAGAAAGAGACATCTGACCAAGGTCCTTGCAGAGAACAAAAGAACTCCTAAATGCCTGATCCTAAGCAGGTGACCAGATATTTCTAAAATACACGAGAGAGTACTTGTATATTAATAGACTCGCCAACACTTGAAAATGTACCCATATGTAGATACATCGTAAACCTGTCCATACATTTATGGTCATCAAAATAAACAAATGTTCTCTGGTTTAAGTGCGAGGTGTTTGAGAGTAAATCAACCCAGCTTAACTCCTCATATATACTGCTGCCACTCCTCAAGAAATATTTTCTACAAATAATTATCATAGTGTAACAATATTATTCTATAAAATTTTTAGAAAGGTTTTTTACTCAGATATGTGAATGTTTTTTGCTACATCACATAAATTAAAGTTCTGGTTTATGCTATTACAATTTTAAAAACTAGGCATACAATTAAAATTGAAATAGACTTTTGTACATAACATAACAAAGGAAATCCAATTAAGATGTTTTAAAGTTATTGGTAATAAATGTTTTAAAAGTATTAATATTCTTCATATGATAAATCTATACTTCAGAATGAAAGTTTAGCAAATGATTACCATCACAAAAATGTTGTTTATATAAACATAATAGCAATACTTCAGTCATAAATTGTATGATAAATAAAAGGGAATGTTCTCTTTATGACTTATAAATAAAACTCATCTTTTTAGACTTTGAATAGAAACTGTACTATATATAAAAAATTAAAAACTTTTGAATTTTCAGTATTTTTATTTATTGTGATTGTATAGAATAAAATAAAAAATAAAAGAGAATTTAGTATAATATATATACCACATATTTGTCAAAAAAAAATTAAATTATAATAAAAATCCAAAATTTGAATTAAATAGCATCTTAAAATTGTGATGTAATATTTTTTCCAAAAAAATAATTTGTCAAAAATCATGAATTTTTTTTTAATAAAAAATTACATAAAATATATAGAAATGAAAATTAAAAATTCATTTTCTGAAGTGTGAAAAAGACCTTTTTCTATTAACTAATTTCTAGTATTGTGTTCAGATATGTTTATAGTAATTTAATTTGTTGAGCATGATTCTTATAACTTACACAAAGAAATTATCATTAGGAAAGCAAGCAACACTTTTATTGCTATAAATATCAGCCAGATTTTACTTACTTACCATAAACAGTTAATGTATACTTAAGTTTGTATAATCCAATAGGTAAAAATCTTTTAACTATTCTAATGGCAGAACAATTATGAGTTTTCAAATCAGTGATATCAATTTCTTCTTCTTTTCCAGATGAATCAATAGAGTATGCAGTCCAGCGGTGAGATGCAAGGTATGATTCATTATTTCTGAAAACAGCAGTTGTTTCATACCTACAATCATAACCTCTTTGACACTAAAAAAAATTAATAAAGATATAAGTATACAAAGATTTTATTTGTAGCATATCACCTGGTGAAAGACAATAGGTTAATTTAAAATAAATTAATTCTATGAAGTATCAACCAATATATACTTAAAATAATTTAAATAAATTAAAGCTTTAAAAAAACGTGGATAAAGAAACAGATGTTTATTTATTTTAAAGAAGTTCTCAGCTAGTTAAATGGGTATAGCATACAATTATTGTTTCTCGGTATATGTCATGTAATAAAATAATTAAGATGATCCTGTAAAAACTAAAACTAAAAATACATGCAGAATAGAAAATATAGAACAAGAAAATACTATCACATACCATATATAGATATAAAATATTCGATAGAAATTTTCATATTTATTTTCTTAGTAGTCAAAAAATTACATCAAATTCCATTAATAAATTCCAAAATTAAAATTCCATTTAGAAAAGAAAAAAAAAAGCAAAATAACCTTAGAAATGGTGCAGGGAGAAGTATATCAAGGTCTCATCAAAAGTAAATGAAATTTCATGCAACTTTCATTAAATAGTAAAACATAAAAAATTACAAAAATAGTCAATTTAATTACAGATAAAACAGAAAACTGAATATATGAGATGTTAAAAATCACATTATGAAAATTTTAGAAAAAATACATAATTTACACTTAAGCAGGAACTTCAAATCAAATAAATATCTTTTATGGAAAAAAAACGTATATACTACTATAACTATTATACAAGCATATACTACATTCAAAAATATAAACAAAATAACAATTTCAATTTCAAATCACAAAATTAGGATATTTATTAGCAATGTCCTATTCTATGCATAATGCATGAAATAATAATGCATATAATATTCTATTCTAGACTAATTCAATTTTGCCAATCTACTTACTTCAATTGGATTTTCTATATCAGAAGAGTTTTTGTCAATCCAAATTAAGGGAGTCTTGTAATCTCCATCAGATACAGATATAGTTAAATTCTTTTTCAATCTGCTCACTGAATTAAAAACATCAACAGTGGCTGGAAAGTCTCCCCCAAATGCATAACTATACAAAATGCTATTTAAAAAAAAGAGAAGAAAAAGCAAAAATTTTTTTTAAGTATTTCTTAAAACAATACAATAAAAAACCCCTAATATTTAGCATAAATATATAAGCAATCAGTGTTTATACAGACAAATATGCAAGAATTAAGTGAAAAGAAACATAACTAATTTGGTTCCTTATTTATAATACTACAAACAAAGCATCACAACTTGTAACAAAAATGGGGTGAAAAGAAATCAGAATTGAGTTTATATTTCATTAAGAAAAAAAAAATTACCTAATGATATCATCATCTTTCCATTCTGCTTTACTTGCTCCTCGTTTCTTCCTAAAAGATAATGAGGACATTAAGATTTGAAATTAAGTAAAATATGTGTTGATTATTCATGTTACAATTTCATAAATTTCACTACAAGAATTAGATATAAGAATGCTGCATAAATAAAGATAAAAATTTAACATTACAATTACATGGTTTCACTATTTAATATTGCTGATTTATAAAATTTATTTATCAGAAATAAGAAAAATTAAAAAATTACAAATAACATCATATTTGAAAAATAACATATCTTTACATTACAAAAAGGAATTTATTTTTATTATACAGGGTTATCACAGAAATGAATGACCTGATGATAAAATTTAATAATTCCCAGATGAATAAAGAGAAAATGATCATTAATATGCTTTGTAAAGATAAAATATAAAATTTTGAGTTTGAACACTGTTTTTGTCAAATAGGTGGCAGCAATGTTGTAATTGTGAACAGAATGGAAATGGTGTTGCAGGGAGGAAGGCATTTTGTGTGTGCTCTTGTTTGCAAAAAAGTCTGTCAGTAATCACAATTCAGCATGAATTTTGGAAAAAGGACAGGGGCATAACGTACACCCCCACATTGCAAGGGGGCCCAAAACCTATGGTTTTGCTATCTGTTGTAAGATCCTTGGAGCCCAAAACCTGACTTTGCAGGGGGGCCCTAATATTCTCCTGTACGCCACTGAGAAAGTACCATATAAATGCATCAACATCTAAAATATAAGAAGATGGTATAAACAGTTCCAGGAAATTGGATGCCTGTGTAAAGGCAAAAGTCAAGGGCGACCAGGTTCGCAATGATATTATACGGGTGACTAAAGGATGTCACATTGAACACATTTGTGTAAACGAATTTTATTTTATGTCAAGAAACATTACGTACAAAAAAAAATTCATATTTTATCTTTACAATGACATCTTAATTATCATTTTCTGTTTATTCATCAGGGAATTATTAAATTTTGTAATTGAGTCATTCATTTCTGATAACCCTGTATATAAATGCTTACCTAGAAGTACTACCAGGTGCTTTTTTAACAAACTTAAATTGTCCTTCATCATAATATAAAGTGCATACGTCTTTGTTTCCAAATCCAAGAAAACGACTATCGTCACCACCATCAAACATTAGACATGTATAGTCATCTAATTCCTGCACTTTGATCTCAAATTCAACAGTTTCATCCACTTCTGTGTCAGTAGTGCTTGCATTAAATCCCACATCTGACACATCATTAAGAATTCTGACAAGTAACTTTACCTCATTGCTGTATTCATCCACCTCAGAATTCCAGGCAGTGAAAGTAATAGTCCATTCCCCAATCTATTATGAAAATAAATATGAAGAATGTCAAAAAATTTTGCATCATACGATGTAAATGCACCAAATGTATGGAACAAAGACTAATCTAGAATTATTTATTCAAACAAAAAAAAATCTGTATTTTTTAAAATCATATCATTTTATGAAAACAGGGAAACTGTTATACAAAAGGATTCACTGTTTCAATTCAGGATCATATGTACAGTTTTAATAAAACGAAGATTTTATAATAGTAAATTAAATGATATTTTAATGCAAAATAAGATGTTTCCTAATATAAATTAAGAATGTTTCTTTTTATACTAATAAACAGTTTTATTATGAATTATTTCTAAATATTTCAGTTCATATCCAGAAACACTAATGACTAGGGACTTTCTTTACATCTAGAAGTAATATTAAAAATGATAAAAAAAAAAAAAAAAAAATAACATTTTCAAAATATTTTTAAAAATGATAAAATATACAACATTTTCAGAATATTTTTAAAGTAAATTAGCATTCTTAAAAAAAAAACAGAATCAAAACAAATAAGCAAATAATTTCAAATAATTTAATTGACAACAAAACTTAAATAAGGGGCCGTAATAAAAAAGAATTAGGTATATTATAAACTAAACTCAGTGGCAGAACATCCCATGAGGGCTAAGGCCTATTGTGCCCATCTCAGTATATGTGACCTTGGGCGCTAAGGTGCATGAGCAGATTTTCCAGTCAGGTGGTCAATCTGACATGAAAACCCCAGCGTTTAGTTCCCAAACAAACTTGGCACTCATTTATTGACCCACTGAAGAGATCAGAGGCTGAGTCAACCTTGCCCAGCCCGGGATTTGAACAATGGACCTGTGGAGTGGAAGAGCGATATGTTACCGCTGAGCTTCTGGGTATATTATAACAAGGGTAATAAAAGAACTTAAATGTTATGCTCAAAAATATAAATAATCTTTCAAATGCTTTTTTTTTCCATTCAAAGAATATGCCACTAATCAAAATCTTACTTTTTTCTTTGTATGCAATATAAATCATTTTAATAGCAAACATTAATAATGCAGAACTGATACCTCAGGAAATGAATGGGAAATAATATTATCACTGGAATCCTCATCATAACTCCCATCACTAAATTGCATCTTGTATGAAGTCACATGTCCTAAAAATAAATATAAATAAATGTATGTTCCAGAATTCAAGTTTTTCAACATTGAACATAATTGATAATCTAAAAACTATCAATTAAATATTAGAAACAAGTTTGATACTGCTTCTTACATGTGTTATTCAGCTACACCATCTAACATTCTAAAATTTTATCAGATTGTCTAATTTGCCAGTTTCAACATTAAAAAAATTACTACAAAAGATAATATATAAAATATATATTAAAAATTATTTACATTACTTTACACATAGTTAACTTTTGATACAATTTATATAAAGGGAATTAGTATAATTTAAGATAAACTCTATAATTAATTCAAGTAAATAGGTGGATAATATATTCAATGGCTAAAGATTAACATGTTTGTAATTTATTGATATAGCAATTTTTTTCTATTATTCCCATTTATATGAAAAACTTCTAACTTTGCCATTGGCAGAGCATTAATTCACAATTTTCCTTACTTTTCAAAGCCTTACAAACTAATTTTCAGATTTAATGCAATGTTTATTCCTTTTCATTTACTATTTATTTTTAAATACCTTTTGTACTTTTATTTTTTGTTTAATTGTATGTTTTGAAAAAGTTAAAAAACATGCAAGACAAAATCTGAATAAGGGATTTTCTCTTCGAGAAAAAATAATTCATTTTAATTCACTGATTATTTTAGGATTTAAATTGTTTACCATTCATTCATCAAAAATACATGACAACAAAAAGCTATAAGCAAATATTACAATATTTTAAACAAAGGAATTTTATTAATGCAATAGAAAAATGCAGAAAAAAACTTCTTCCCTTACCAGTTATGTTATTTTCAAAATACAAGGTAGCATCTTTAGGAGCATCAGTTTTATTTTTGCCTTTTAATTCTGATTTGTTATCTGAATATGAACCGCTCATAACAAAAAAAGGGGTAACAGACAAGTTAGACATTTTCTCATAAATCTGAATCTAGAAGTGTGAATGAAAAAAAAAAAGAAACTATTAATATATATACTTTATTTCCTTATCGCCTTAAATTACCATTTTTATTCACTTGAAAAAAATGCCTGTAAATTAATTTTAATGGATTTAAAAGATAAAATTAATTTGTATGTAATTTGCAATTATGAATACGTAAAATGTCATAGTTTTTAAGGTTTAAGCAATTAGTTTTGTAAAAAAATATTTTTAAAAATTTGTGAACATCAAAAAGATATGTAACAGTTCAAGGAATAATATTTAATCACTCGTTTTTTATAATTAAAATTATTGTTATAATTTACAATAATAAATAATGATTTTTGTTACATAATTCTTACTTATCTATAAAATACATTTTTAATCGATTATCTAAAGTTATATTGTAAAAATAGTACATATTTCTTTTTAAATTTTTCTGTAATCAATTGCAATATTTAAGTGTATGATAATTCCTTAATTTTAGAAAAATTCTAAAATTTGTTTTATGTGAATTAAGTAATCCGACACATAACAGATTATTCGCTATTGAACACATGTTCAATTTACCAATAAAACCTAACTAGTTTTTATTTAAATATAACTATAAAAGTTAGTTTATAACCAGAATAATAATAACTGGTTAATTTGGTTAATCATTACCAAAGTAACTCATTGTACATTAGAAAAAGTTTAACTAACCGTTAGCTCAAAAACTTCAAAATCAACAGGGTTAGAAATATTCACTACAGCAGTAAAATTTCCATCATTTTCATAAATATGAGAAAATGATGTCTTCCATTCATCATTTTCTGATGTTATTTCAGTGGCATCATTTCCAGATCCATCCCCAAAATTAATCACATAAGAAACGGAAGTTGGCAGTTTTGAACCATCAAACTTTAAAGTAAAAACAACTTCACCTGTAAAAAAGTAAAAATAAGAGTGGTTAATAAAACAGAAAAAATGGTGATGTTATCAAAAAAAAATCATTTCTTGCACGTAATAGTATTTATCATTTGAATCTCATATTAGTACACACCATTATTTACTGACTATTGGAAAATAATTGTATCTATTGTTGTATGTAGTATGTTCCTGTAGTCAAATGTAGAAAAAAGAGCCATTAATACAATTTGGCACCAAAATATATACTCTAAACTAGGATTTAACCATACTTATGTAGTTATACAAATAAAAAAAATGTTAAATTTGATAAATGAACCTTGAACCAAAGATCCAATTAGTTCATTTATTTATACATAGAACATTTTACTAAATATGGCAGAAGAATAAAAATAGGATTGGTTAAGATTATAATTATTAATCATGCAAAATAATAATATACATTTCACTTTAATTTTTTCTGTGTACATTATGTATTTTTATTGATAAAAAATTTCAAATCTTTAAAGCAAAACAATAATTCTAATAATTAGAACTCAATTTAAGGAAAATACCTAAAAATATGTAATATTTTTTATTAATTAATTAATTTTTTGACATAGATTCATAAATCTAATATCAATAAAAGATTTTGTATTAATTTTTTGTCAAGAGGCAAATAAAAATTTTCAAAATTCAATAGCAATTTTTTCAGAAATAAATAATATAATGTCTCAAAATGAAAATATTACTCTTTATCAACTGCTCATTTCTTTGGAATAGTGTATAGTTAAGAAAAAACATGAGTGAATTTAATAAAAAGTAAATGGTAGGAGAATTTAATTTAATTTATGAGAGCAAACATCTAAATTAAACACATCAAATAAATTTGTTTCTTACATTTGGAGTTAAAAAACTTCATACCTGGAGGAGTGGACTTGGGAGAATTAGAGTTGAAAGACCAACCTCTCCCAATAGATTCAAAGCAATGAAATTCTATGGAAGAAGATTCTGAATTCCAAAGATTTGAAATATTTACATTGAGAACATAGTCTCCACTTGAACTGCATGTGATATTTTTAAAGATGCCTTCTTCTGGCACTGGACCTAAAAATTTGTTTTAAAAGAGTATGCAGTTAAATATAAAACAATGAGATTGAGGGAGAAAGATAAAAATTACCATAAACGAGCTACAGTCAAGCATCCATTTTACAAACTTCTGTTTTGTGAACTTTTTTCTAGATTTAAAAACCTGGTATATTGAAAGAAGAATCTGTATTTAACGAAATTTTCACGTAACAAACTTTTTTTGGGATTTAACAACTTTGCTAAATAAAGGCCCGAATGTACTTACAAAATTTTGCACATACATATTTGTTGTTGTTACTAATGCCACCTGATCGGCAAAGGCCAGATCAAGGCCCACGAAATTCATCATGGCAAAGGGCTACGTGACGCCTGTCGTTAGCCGTAGCTTTGAGCACCACACAGGTGACAGAACGATTTAGCTCGGTTTCACCCCAATTTAGAGGCAGAACACTCTGGGGGTGATCAGGGAGCCTCCCACCTCTCTTCCTCTTCCACCAACCTCACGAGAGGACTTGTGGCTCGACGGCTATTTCAAGTACTCCCATGCCGCAAAGGCACTATACATTTACAAACATCCATGTCTTCTCCAGGATTAGACCCAGTCCCAACAGCACAGAAGTCAGCATCGCTAACCACTATACCGGATGGGCGACTACATACATATTTAAAACTTGTAAAGTTTCCTTTTTTTTGTGAGCAAAATTAAAACATATTTCATATTTATTTATTTTTTAAAATTTTGTTAAATATCCTGTATAAGTATTATTTAAAATCCATCAAATATTATAAAATTAAGCACATATTAATAGGTATTTATATCACAGAACAATAACAATGAGCAAAAAAACATTCAAATATTAGGCTATTTTCTTAAAAAATATTAATTATTTATTCTTCAAACCTCTTTAACCAAAATGAGGATTTTAAGCCTAGAACAGAAAGAACATACATCAATCCCTTTACGCAGTGGGTATTTAGTGACATTAGGACTCAACCCCATAATTTGATTGTAACAGTACTAACAACTTCCATGACCTTAATTTTTAACAACTTAATTTTTGGGAAAAAGTGGAACGTACCATCAAATTTTTCTTGTTCCTCTTTACCAAAATAGTCCCAATATAAATTCAAATTACTACCATTAGCTTTCATGCAAGCTGAAACTTCTTTCCCAACTATAATGTTGACTTGGTTTATTTCTAAGTAGACATCTGAAACAGGAATCTGTACTGGAAGGTATGTGACTTCAGAATATTCAGAATTTAAATCTTTAAGTGACACAGAAACTGAGTAGTTTCCAGTCTAGGAAAAAATTAATATAAATAATTTTAATATCTAAAATATAACAAGATCATACAATAAATTCTTAAAACAAAGTAATATGTTAAACTCTTAGCATAACTACCTGTTTTACTAACAGTTAAAGAAATGTTTCCCTTTATTGTAAAATCTCTTTTTTACATAGCAAGTTTCTAATATGTAATAAATACTATATATATATTATATATATATAGTTGAAATTCTCTATAAAAGAGAGACGAACACTCAACAAGCAAAACTGAAAAAAATTGAAATCTCAAAACAGCTAAACATTGAAGGATAAATGAGTAATTAAAAATATAATAGGGTTATATATATATATAGTAAAATGTTTTAAAATGCAAAGTAGTAATAAAAGGTGGGCCAAATATATTCATCAATTATGATAGAACATAAATGAATAGTTGCAAATTGAATGTTAGCTCTTTAAAGAATTTCAAATAAAATGTTTGGTTTAAATTTAAAGTTTCTGGTACTTTGAATTGATACAAAACAATAGAGAAATATTTAGAATATTATATAGCTAGACAGACTATTATGATTTATTTTTAACTAGGAAATATTTTTTTAACTTTTATAAGAGTAAATTATACATTTAAAATGGAAAGTACGTATATCAAACTATAGCTATACGAATATCAATTGTAAAATTTTGAGAACTATTTTTACTTTGTCTATTATGAAGTTAATAAATACCTAAAATGTTTCTTTTTAGCCCAATTTTAAAAAAATTACTGAGATTTTGTTAATTGACTAAGTTATATAAATTTTAAAAAATGCATACATGCAAAACAAGTTTACTAATAAAAAGTGAGATCATGCTATTGCTATAATGAAAATGTATTGCATTCATTTCATATCAATAAAATCTCATTTCATACTGCCTTCTTTTTCAAAATTTTAAATACATAACTGATTTAAATTTGAAAACAAGT
>BMAV01018634.1:121056-157941 GCA_019973955.1 Trichonephila inaurata madagascariensis | reverse complement strand
TTTTTCTTTAATTAATATTTAAATGTCAGCTTACAGTAAAAATGGTCAGTATTTTAATAGCAATTAATAATTATTTCATAATTTATTAAAATTAACAGTAACATATCTTAATACATCTTACAAAAATGAAATTTTATATGCACAGTAATTATATAAAACTGTTATGTATAAAAATTATATATTGCTTTCTATGAGGACAACTCTCTGTTATACCAAAAATTATTCTTCCTGGAAGTCATAACAAGCATTTTTTAAAATATTCTCAAATATCACTTCTTGTATTTTGGAGGAGGGGGTGCATTTAATGATTTATTCACTCTGAAAAAATTTCCATTAATATTTTATACAGTAAGCAAAACTCATTTCTATATGTTGGGAATATTTTAATTCCTAGGAAACAATGCTAAAAGTTATTTTAAAATTAAATAATTGTTCACTCCAATTAGAAATCAATTTAAAAAAAAGTTAATACGAGATTATATACTTCATTTCAATAGACTAACAAAATTTGTTTTATTTACATATTTTATTGTTAAACAATAGTAATAAATTTATATAATTATATATATATATATATATATATATTGACCATATAAACTTTAATTAAAGCATGGAAGCTTAATGCTAATTACAAGATAAGTAGAAGTGAAAACCATACGTAAATGATTAAATTTGCATGTATATCCAGTTTCTGACTATAAAAGCTAGCATCTGGCTTACTGCGTATATGGATAGTATTGGAACTATTGAAAGAGTATAGGATATGCCATTGAGACATCAACAAGATGAATACCAACAATTATTGTTTGCAAAATGTGACTGCATCCTGAAACTGTATGATCTAGGCATGTTAATGCAGGTAATTGTCATTCATATAGGACAGGATGCAAGAACAAATCAGTAATATGTAGTAAGGTGTACTTAGTATTATTTGAAAACATGGTAGACTGGGAATGGATTGCATAGATGCACAACAGATCACAATGACAAGCAGATTCATCAAATGGATAGTCAAAACCAGTTTGCCACAACATGTGATGTTCAAAGCCATCTGCCATCATCACAGGATGGATCAGTCAGCAGACAAATCATCTGTAGCAGGTTGCTTGAGAGACAATGGCACACATGGCAACCAGCCATGGAAGTTTTTTTTAGCATTCAGTACAAAGCTATGTCATATTTGGCAACAATGTAATCGTCATTGGGCCAATAAATGGCATTGAGTACTGTTTTTAGATGAAATCCTGTTTTGTTAATGGAGGAATGGCAAGTGTAGCAGTTTCGCTGGGAATGTCATCTGCCCCTTCCCAGGGAATACTTAAAATTATTGAGCATTACACCAGCCGTACATCAGGCTTCATGTTTGAGGTGGCATTATATTTGGACATTGAACATCCCTTGTGAACAATTTTGGCAGTTTAACATCAGGCTGGAGTTGTTTTGTCTGTTGTTGCTGTCCTGTTCTTCCCAAAGAGAAGGAAGGAAAGTTGCCAGAGTCTGAAAAAGGTTAGACTTCTAGATGAATGCCTGTCCTTGACCATAGACTTGAGCACCATGCAGGTGACAGTGCAATTTAGCTTGGTTCCATTCCAATTTAGAGGGAGAACACCCTAGGGTCAGGGGCATCCCACCTATCTTCCCCTTCCACGAACCTCAAGAGAGGACTTGCAGCTCAACAGCTATTTAGAGTACCCCCCTACCACAAAGGCACTATACATTTACAAACATCCATGTCTTCTCCGCTATTCGAACCCGGGCCCTATAGTACAGCAATCAGCATCGTTAACCACTATACCAGGTGGCTGACTCTTTTGTCTGTGATTCACAGCCATTTGTTCCAACTACCCTGGTATATTATTCCAGCAAAACAATCTTCAGCTTTATGACATGTGACAAACATTCAATCAATTTGGCATCTTTTCTCAGCTGCCAACCTCGGCCAGTCTCCCCCTCCCATCGAATATGTATAGGGCCTCAGTAGACATGTAGTGCACCAGGTACCACAGCGGAATTGAGATTTGCAGTGGACTCAGTTTGACATCAATATCTCAGGATACCAATAATAGCCTCATTGACAGCATGCTTTACCATTTAAAGGCCTATACACATGCCTTATGGGGCCCCACTAAATACTGAATCAACAGTTCTCTAGTGTAGATTTTTACTTATTTCTTTAATCATTGCATATGAATGTTACCTCTACTGTGTTCTCATTATTTCCACATAGTTACACTCCCTCCTTCATGGTGTTGCAATTTCTTTTGTGCAGTATAAAATACAGTCGAACATCTATATAACGAACTTCTATATTGCGAATTTTTCTATGTAACAAGCTTTTTCCTGGAACCTTAAACATTTCACGATTTTTTTCATAAAATAACCTCTCTATAGTGAAGTGCATTTTCTATATAATGAACTTTTTCTCTTGTGATTCAATTTTTCTTCTCCCTTTTTTTAAAGTATTTCTGAAAAAATTTCAAGTTATCTCTTTAACACATTTTATGGTGATCATAAATCTTAAACTGGTTTCATTAGGGGGCCTAACTCGCTGAGAGCAATAGAGTTCTAGATGTTTCATCTAAGAAATGCAACCTTTAACCCCCTTTGTCCAGTTCACTAGAAACATCTTCAATATCCTCTTTCACCCTCAGAGGAGTTGTCCCGTGTCCTAATTATAAAATAATGTATGTTTAATAGTACTTGACTTTAAATTATAAAATGTCCTTAAAACTCATTAGTTTTAGTATAAAATTATTTTCTTAATATTGAAAATACAGTGAATTCTTTGACATTCTTTTTTCTTGTTTTCCTTGCAGTTTTTCTTTCTTTCTTTCTTTTTTGATGGGTAAGACACATAAAATAATTAATATTATTCAAATTAATATATTAATTCAAAAAAAAAGTGTGAATAATTACTTTTTTTAATATACACTGCTGGTCTCCGTAAATGCAACATCAAGAAAGAAAAGATAGCACAACAAAATTTATTTTGTAGATAACATGTTGACCAAGTAACAAATGATTAAATTTATAAACTTCTGTGAAATGTGGTTCCTGCCAGAATCAGTAGCCAGAGTAGCCGCCATTGTTGGAGATCAACGCTGTCACATGCCTCAGCATTGATTCAAAGAGACTTTGGATGTGTTCTTGGGATACAGCAGACCAAGCAGCTTCCACACGTTGCCAAAGTTGATCTGGTGTGGCAGCTGGGGGTGTAATCTGAATCAATCGTTGAGCAATCATGAACCACATGTTTTCTATCAGCGAAAGATCTGGAGAGCGAGCCGGCCAGGGAAGCAATTCAATCTGGTGATTGACGAAGAACCTTTGGATAATGCATGCCACATGTGGTCGCGCATTATCCTGTTGAAATATGGCTGTGGCCAAGCCCTGAAGGTAAGGAAGGACAACTGGCTCCAACACCTCGGAGATGTAGCGCTGGCTGTTTAAAGTACTGGCAATGCGTACTAGAAGAGTGCGAGAGTGATATCCAATACTACCCCATACCATAATACCCAGTACAGGACCAGTGTAGCGGTGCATAACGCAGCTGTTCAGAATCCTCTCTCCACTGTGTCTCCAGACTTGAATCCGACCATTGTGGTGTTGCAGACAGATGCGTGACTCGTCAGTAAAGACAACTTCATTCCATTCTGCCTCTCAAATTCTTCTTTCATCACACCATTGACAGCAGAGACATTTGTGGTTCTGTGTCAAGGGTAGACCAAGGAATGGACGTCTTGCGGACAGACCACTCTGCTGTAAACGGCGTCGAATGGTATGCGCAAACACTGAATGATGCATTACAGACTCAATGTGCTGTGCTATGGTTCGTGATGTGACTGAGCGACCCGTCACTGCCATGCACACAATTTGCCTGTCCTCACGTGAAGTGGTGCACTGAGGTGGATGCGATCGACCACGTCGGTCCGTCGTACCCTCCTGCATCCAACAGTCACATATCCCCATTATAGTTGTTTGGTTTCGTCCAACACGACTACCGATTTCCCTGAAAGATTATCCACAATCTCGGTAGACCATTATCCTTCCTCTGTCGAACTCGGATACTTGATCAAAGCTGATTGCTGTTTTCTAGGAAACATAACCGATCGTTTTTTGAAAAAACCACAAGAAAAGTACAATTGCCGAAATCTCCAAGCTTTAAAAAGCGCTTTGAGGTGGCTCCACAGGCGCATGTGATGTGTGTCTGAGCTGAAATTCTAATCATTTGCATATCTCACCTCCGCTAATGCATGTTGTAAATTTCATGTTATTTTCATGCATCCTGCAGGGTGTTGCATTTACGGTGGCCAGCAGTGTATAATGTTTATGAATTTAAAATTTGTTTTATGTGATTTATAAAGTATATTAAAAGATGAACTTCTATATAACGAATTTTCCATCTAACAAACTTTTTTTCCGGGATTTAGCTACTTCGTCATATAGAGGTCCGACTGTATTTCAAAATAAAATTCACACCATTACAAACACAGGATCTATGCTTAGAAATCACAAAACTTAAAATTGTTGCTATTTTGTTTTCAACTTTTTAAATCCAAACTAAGCTTCTCAATTTATAACAATGTGATCAAAAAAATTTTAAAAAATCTATTTCAAACTTTGCTAAAATTTTACAATAACTTAATTTTTCACCACAAGGAATTTTTAAGGCCGTCTTTGGCTAAAGTTAAAGAATAGGACCCAAATTCGGAATATTTTTTCAGATATAAAAGTACGTAAGCATTAATATTATATTCTGGCTTCGCTATCCTGTAGAGAATCACTTATTTTATCATACTACTCATTTTTATTCGAGTTGATACATTTTTTCTTTTATAAAATGTGTTTTGCATTTTTCCTCCTATACCGTAATGCTAAATGAGCTATCCCTTTACATGTTAAAAGAAAAAACTGATTATTTATTAAATATTTTGAAATTTTAAAAACCCTATATTATAAAGAAATGCATGAGTTCAATGTCACAAATTTTTATAAAAATTAAGACATTTTTTTCTGTTTGAAAATATGTATCGTGTTAGTTCACACTGTCGTACACATGGCGAAAACAGCCTTAAGTTATAAATTGATGTTTTCATATATGTGAATAACTAATTATAACAATATATATATTAATTTATAACAATATGTATATCCAATTTAAAACAATATGACATTATGATACTATAGCGAATTTTTTTAAAATTTTGATGCAGTGAACTATTTTATTGCAGGCAATTGTTGAGTTATAAGTCACGTTTTTTACTTGAAACATGTGTGTGTGCACAGACTCAACACAACATATTAAAATTTCAAATTATAACTATGAAAAATATATGGCAAAATGTTACACCTTTAGAAAATAATAATAAATATGAGTACTATTTTACTTTTTTATTTTATGTTATATAAAATAAGTCATAGTATTTAAATTTTTAAAATTTTTATGAATATATAATAAAATATCACATAATTTAAAGATAAACAAAACAAATTTTAGCATTTGAAGGGATTATTAATAATTTAAAATAATCCATATGAAATTATGATGACATACAATAAATAAAAAATAACTAAGTTAAGACATGCTATCTGCATTCATGTTGCATTTTTGCATATCCAATAAAACAAAAATTTAAATATTTATGACTTCATATGAAGTAATTACTAAGAAGAAAAAAAAGATTAATACAATATTTAAATTTACCGGATTAAATTTTGTGATATCCTGAACAGAGACAAGAATATTGTATTCTCCAGGAATTTGATAATATTTTGCAGTAGAATAAGGCTCCTCAGATAACATGTATTTTGATCCATCTCCAAATTGCAGAGTTACAGTAGTTTGGGTGCTTGCCTCTACAATAGCTTCAATTTTTACTGCTTCGTCTTTTAATAAAAGAACATAATTAAAATCACTCAGTTAATGTTGCTACTATGTACTTGTATTCTGTATGTTTTCCCTAATAAAAATGGTAAACTAAAAATAGTTTCAAATGAATCCAAAAGTCAAAAAAAGGGAGAAAACAGCAAAAAAAAAAAAAGGTTTTTTTCATAAAATCTTTTTCCCTATCTTCATTTTTTAAAAAAATGGTTAAAACATTAAATTTTCAAAAATTATCAATTAAAAAATTTTGCTTTTTTTTTTTTTAAAAAAAAATTGTTTATATTATATTGCCAGGCTAATCATATAAAATTAATTATCTCACATAAATTGAACTGAACAATATAAAAAATGAATTAAACAATAGAATGTTTGAATCATTCATGTAAATTTAATAAATAAAAATTAATTTAAAAGATTATTTCATTCGTATTGGTAGTCTCATAATGGGCATATTGTTAATGATAAAAAGTGTATAGTTTTATGAAAAGAACACAATCTGTTTTGCATACCAAAGCAACCAAGACCAAATGTAACTTAAAACCAATATAATATTACTGATACATGATGTGATTTAAATTTGTGAAAAATAAAAAATTCAAATAATTTTAGAAAAGAATATCTTTTGCCTTCACCTTGGGGCTTGATCATTCTGCTCCTTATTTGACCTTTTATGATTATATATTCTGTACATTTATGAAATATGGAACATGATATCGAAATTAATTACCTTCTCAAAAGTGCCATAAATTTAAAGTTCATTCATGTTCTATGAGCAATATGAAACCACCAATTAAACATTATGTTCATGTTAGGAAAAATAAAGGCAGCAAAAAAAAGTTTATCTTCAGGTTACAACTGAATCCTTTCAACTCCTAAACAGTTCCATTAGAAATTGTCACTGAATAAAATTATATCATGCTGCATTTTTGAATCATGTTTTGATGACTTTTTAAGTCATAGAAATAAAGCCATCTAATATTATAGAAACATGCTTTTCATTCTCCATTTCTTTAAAAAAGAGCTTTTCAAACATGCAAGTAATTTGTTTCTTTTGTTAGATAAGAAATTACTATAATGCTATGTGCAGAAAATGCCACTTTAATTATTTTTTGTTTCATTTTTTTAAAAAAAATTTAGCTATAATTATGAATCTTACTTGTAAAAAATATTTGATCATCAATAACAAGTGAAACATTATCAACAGTTCCTATGTAAGCAGCTTCCATAGTATAAATTACATTTGTATCATTAGATCCACAGATTTCCTCCGAATTTCCAGAACAATAAACATTGCAAAAACTGGAGTCAACATTTTCAAAACCTGCATAATAAAGAGATTAAAAATTATTTTATAATATACAAAAACAATAACACTGTGTTTAGATTAATATTTATAAAATATTCCATTTCTTTAACTCATAAAAAGAGGTTTTTATCAGTTTTATATCAATCTGATTACACAAATTTTAGTAGAATTATGTCTTATTATCAAAAAAACTTTAAGCTTCCTAACATTTAAGAAACAATGCTAGAACTGAAATTGGTACCTCATTCAATATTTTACTCTTATTGAAATATTTAAAATTTATTTACATTTCATAAGTTGCTGCCTTCAGAATTTTGATTTAAATTCAATATCAATAGGTTAAAATACGCAAGTATAGTTCCTTTTTACTTTAAACACTTTATGTCACACACTCAATATCCACTTTATAAGAAAAATTTTATAAATACATTATAATTAATGATTCCTCATTCTATTTAAGCATTTGTAAAATTATATAAATTTTAGTATAAAATACAAATTTATTAAATAATTAACTAACAGAAGGTAGTTACTATGCTCTTGTTAAGAAGGCTTTTTATGTAGGAAACAAACAAAAATTACTTGGCTACATAAACTTCGTTCTTAATTTCTTGTTTTTTGTTCTGAATTTGTTACTTACATCTTTTAATTATGTTGAAAAACAAAATTAGATTTTTTAATATAAAAATAACATTTTATATAATGGAATACTAAATGTGAAAAATTTTCTGTAGATTAATATCTAGAATTATAACAATCAAGTATAGTTTTTGATCAAATTTTCAACTCGGAAAATAATTGTAACAATACAACAATTTATACAAAAAATTTTCTTTCATATATTGCACTAAATCATGAATAATCTTCAAACATGAAAAAAAGAGAAAAAGATTTTAAAAAGAATGTAATATCCACAAATGCAAAAGAAAACAAAGATCACAATTTAAACTAAAACATTATAATTCAGACAAAAATAATATATTCTGAATTGACAAATTTGTGTTCTCACCAGATACATCATTTCCACAAAAGCAATAAGTGCCTGTTACCAAACCAATGTAGGCAAATTTTTGCTCAGCACATAATTGTTTACACAGATCTTGAGTCAGCATATCCACTGTATATCCTCCAGGAGAAACACGAAACTCTAAGGAGTCATAATCCCACACTTGGCATAAAGGATCCCCTGCAAAATGTATAAGAAAACACACCGAATACAAACAAGTTTCAATATTCAACCAAAATGGACTCTTTAAGACTTTCTAATTACCATGTGAAAAGAGCAAATTAAAACATAGTATTTCATGCATAGTTATTTTGAATTTGATACCGATTTCAAATTACTCAAGTTCGCTCACCAATATCATTATTTGGAGCCTGAGAAATTAAACTGTAGAAACTAGCTTTCGTAAAATTTCTTACTATTCAATAGATCAGCTTTTATATGACAATGCATAGATAACTAAATGTTTTCCTGTTTAAAGTAAACAATAAATTTTATACAAAATTTATTTTCAACCAACAAAAAGTTTTATACTATTTCCTGATTCCAATTATTATTTCTCAACAATTAAAGTTCAGTTTTATACTTTGAGTAAATATGTAATGAGTAATTATTTATGGATGATAGTTCTGTCACAAGTTAAAAACTATTAGTTTCTAATTTTAAAAAAAAAAGTTTCAGCAAAACATATTAGCTGTAATTAACTCTCAAATAGCAAGCCTTTACAAGTTTATATTTAACATTTTTTTGTTGAATTGTAATGTGGAAACTGATCATTAAAGTATGAAAATTATGAGGGCATTGTCAAGGAAATATAAAACAGATAAATCTAGTTAAACATTTTCAGTTTTCATTGACATGACAACTGAGTAGGTCTTATCGGATATTAAACAAAAAAATCTAATTGACACATCAAAGAACTTACAAATAATGTTCTTAATATCTTTCAACAAATACACTCAAATTATTTTTTATTTGTATCCTATATAATGATATATAACATGTCACAAAAATCATTCAACAACTCAATAGACAAGATTAATCCTATTCTTTATTCTTATGCATTCTTATACTACCTTATGATAATACTATTACTTCAGATGCATTTATTTTTAATTTACTTACTGCATGTTAAATATCTCAAACTAATTATAAAAAAAATTCCAATGTTACTCTTAATAACAGTATTAAATTTTTTAAAAAAATAATGTAGACTAACTCTATACTATTCATATATACAAATATATATTTAAGATGGAACACTCATAATTTATTTTAAAATAACCAAACATGAATAAAGAATAATAATAAATGTAGTATTATATTAATATAAATTTTTACTGATTTGACTATATTTACCTAATCTTGAATCAATTTTAGAATATGTATTAGTCTAAATATTTGAGACAATAATAAAACATAAATGTTAAAAATTTTTAATATATGTTCAAAATAGAATGTTACATAAGTTTTACAGTTACCAATGATTTATTTGTATTGGAATAAATTAAAAGAATAATGTACATACCTTCAACTTCCTTATGCTAAGCAAAAGAAAAATGGAAATCATTATTTCGAAAACAATTTTTTTTTTCATTTAATTTAAAATAAAGAGTATTAGAAAAACAAAAATTACTTAATACTTAAGAATACTACACTTATTGGCAAAGTTTGAATATCAAATTATAAAAATTATATTTTGTTATGTATTGTTAGACATAACATTCATACTAAACCCCTTTGCATAATGCTAGACATATCAGCAATTAATATAATGATATGTATACGTTTTTAAATTTTACTTATATAGATTTTTAAAAAGGTACAAAATTAGAAAATACAATTTTTTAATATTAAGAATTTTATTTAACAAAACTTTTACTTTAACTGACAAGTTATTGAATGTGTAATTTTTTTTTTTTCAAAAGTACCAATCACAATGTAAATAAAATGCATAACCTACATAATTTAAATGAGTCCTGCTGAATAATTAAATGATATTTCTTTAATATAAATGTATATTAAAAATTTATTTTGTGAAACAGAGACTATGAATTAATTATAAAATATTTCAAAGTAAATAAACCTAAATTTTTTTTAAAATTTGAAAAGTGAAATTTATTTTTTTCCACACTATAAAATTTTGCTTCAAATAAATCAACTTTTATCTCTTATTTTTATGCATATATGTCCAAAAATGTTTTTTCCTTCACAATTTAACTTAACAGGAGCAATTTGATATTCTTTTTAAATTATTTAAAAGAACTTTGTTTTTTTTTTCAAAGTACAATTAAATATTTCAAAAATTACTTGATAAATGACTAGATAATAAAATCTACACAAGAAAGACATTAATTGTTCATTATATTCATTGAAGATCCAAAGCTTCAAATTATTTCTAACGATCAATGTTATGTGTTATAATATTACGTGAAGATATTTATGTCTGCATTTTTACTAAGACTATGTTCAGTAAAAATATGATTGTTTTTTAGAATATTTTTCAGTGAGATAGCATATGAATAGCAGCAATTGTGAAAGCTTAATAAAAAGACTTTGTTTAAAATTAAATAAAGAATTCAAATTGAAAATTTCATATTATGAAACTTTAATGGTAAATGCATATTTAAATTTTAGGTTCAAAACAAACAGTTTTTAAACCTAATTTAATTTGATTCTAGACAATTAAGGAATATATTTATATATATATATAACATTTTCAGAAATTTGAATTTATCTAAAACAGTACCTTTAACAATGAGAAATTTCAAATTTAAAGAAATAAGAATAATTTTGAATTATCATATTAGATTAACACAATGCTTTTCATAATCAAACTCATAATTTTGAAATAGTAAAATGCCAAGAGAAACATCCAAGCAGGTTCCTTATCATATCACAAGTAATAAAAAGATAAATTAAAATGCGCAGTTCAACTCAAAAACTGTTATGATATGACTACCAAGGTCAGAGAATTTAAAATGAAAAATAAAACAGTAATACTTCATTGCACTTAAAACTTTATTACAAAATATTACAGGATATTGAAATATTTTTCCAAAAATACTTGTAATACTGGATTATATTTGAGTATAAGCAATTAATATATTTATAATTTCTAACTCTGTTTAAATTTTATATATTACAAAAATTTTAAAAATAGATGGAAATATAATTTCAACAACAATATTATATAATAAGAATACACTTTTGTAAAATTATGAATAAAATTTTTTATTGTCATACAATATATGTGTTAAAAGCTATTTTAGCTTAGCTAGCTCATTAAAAATAAATAACACACAATGTTGATTCTACAGTTTAATTTGTGGATTCATTTGTAATACCCACATAACAATATCCTTCAATTTTTTCATTTCGAAATGATCTGCAATGTTTAAAAATGTCCTTAAAATAACAGTTAAGTCATCTATTGGTAAAAGAGTTGCAAACTGTCCAGCACAAGAGCAGTAGCGAATCATATTCTTGTCTTTGATCATTTTACATTTGACACATTGAAGATCTTGTAGTACATGAGCCATTGACTTCCGATGAACACATTCAATCATCATGGATTCAATTTCCTTTGTATCATAAGGGGTTTTGCAAATACTACACAACCACACAGGAATACCAGTTGCTTCGTTAATCACATATTGTTCACGGCACAAATCAATATTACTGCAAGTACTACAGCCTTTACATATAACTTCTGTCAGAACATAGGACAAGCATGGATCCTGCCACTCTGCTTCATCACTGAATTCCTTCACACCAACAATTCTAAGAAGATCACGTCTCACTTTCAAAATAACTTCCCCCAAAGTGTTATCCAAAGACAGCACTTTGCATATAGCTTTAGTAAATTCCAGAGCTGGACTAGACATTTTTAAATAAGACCCTGGTAGCGTAGGAAACACATTTTCACCATTAGGACCAATTTCAGAAGGCAATTTCTTTTTTATTTTTTCAACTAATATATATAGTTTATGAGCAAGATTACTTCTAACATATCGTGCAAGTTCAGAAGGATTATCATCAGAATTTTCATCAGAAACAGGTAATTGACTTGGATTAACAGGATTCACAATAGCATTCCCCTTTTCTTTGTAATAACTGTATGCTTCTTGAATGTAATCAGCCACTACACTGTAAAAATTATCATCAATTGCAGCAACTTTCGGAAGGAACTTGGCAATGTGAAAACAAAGTGTAAGAGATCTTTTTTCATTTTCATCTTCTTCAACACTACCCATTTCTTCCGAATCAATAGCTTCTTCTTGACTAGAAGACTGTTGAGTTTTTTCATGTTTCACTTTGATGCCTCCAAAATTAGCTGTGTCCAACCATAACAAATACTCCCAACATGCAGTCAACTCAAACTGAAGGCCATGGAAAATTTCTTTTCCTTGAAGACAGTCGTTAACATACTGGGTATATGCCAAAGCATCTTCAACAGATTTACGTTTTGTGCACAAAATTATGCGATTATAAGATGCATATACAACAATAGCTCCTAGCTTTTGATACTCAAAGATTACTTGAGTAAACATCTTTTTCATCAAATTGTTTAGGATTTGCTTGATAGCTGGCTCATATAACAAAGACTGTGGGCATCTTAACCATCTGTAAAAATTAACAATCTGGTTATCAGCAAAAACATTCTTATACTGAATAACATCTCGAACCCAACTAGCCACCATTGTTCGAAGAATTCGAAAGGCACCGGCACATAAGGCACTTTCGTCATAAACACCAACACTTGAAGCGACTCCTTGCTCATTCATCATGTCAGTCAATGAGGAAACAGAACCGGAGTCAAATGCAATACTTGCACTTGTTCCTTCCATTTCTATTAGATTTTGGGCTTGTAATACAGTAGTAACAGCCATACCCTCAATAAGCAATTCTATGCAAACACTAGGATAAGCATCAGTCTTATTTACTTCTGCCAGAATATTTTCAGACTCAGCAAGTAATCTGTTGTCATCAGCTTCCTTTCCTCCTAAATCTGGTCTCTCTGTAGCAGAACACCAAAGAATAAAATTCTGTTTCTGTAAACTACGGGCAAAAAAAACATCACTGCCGAACAATGATGCATCTTGAGGTAAATTGCCAATAGGTATGTGAAAATACCGACATTGTTCAAGAAGAACAGATATGGCAGATTCAACATTCATAAAATGCCTCATCATGACTTTAGAGCCTACTCTCTGCCAATCCATAACTTGATATAACATATCGCTGTCGTGGATATATATAGGAATGACGGGGAACTCAGTAAAGCTAGGCATCAAAGTACATATATCTTGTGGTGGAATTGGTGATTGAATAACAACAGCTGTGGGTCCTCGCTTTTCATCTTTGTACATCATTAAGTATTTCTGCAGGCCACGATATACTAGTTTAATGTCTTTCTCAATATGAGTTTCAAATGTGTAGTCAGTCTCAGGTAGAAGTGCAAGATCAAAACCACTCTCTAATTTAGCATTTCTTTCAGCATTGAAAACATTAGTTAAATTTGGCATTTGATTAGTTCTGACAGTATCTAAAACATATACTACTGCCTTTTTTGCAGGGGGGAAAAAGAAACCAAACATTGATTTTTGTCCACATGTATGGTGATATAAATACAATAATTTCAAAGTTCCAGCCTCTATGTAATTGTGCTGGGCTAAAGTTCGAAATTCTAAATGCCTTAAGTTGTAAATATCAACATCTGTTGATGCATATTGTCTCACAAATTTTCGACTCACAGAACAAACACATCCTAATTCAATTAGGGCACGAAATAATAATGAAACTTGTGTTTCATAAACTCCTTCAACATGTGGTAAAGATAATTCAGCTAAAATATCATTAGAATGCTGCTGAAAAATTTCTTCATCAATAGTATATTCATACAAATTATGCACTTGATGAGAGCGAGGCAATATACGATTAACTTTTTTCCACAGAGGGCTCTCACCTTGTTTAGGAATGCGTTGATTTACATAAAATATCCTAGGAATATTCAATTTAATGCTATGCAAGTCATTTTCTATTAAAACCCACAGTTTATAAATTCCTAATTTTCCTGTTTCAGCAATCTGAATAATTTGCCATGGACTATCTAGAACAGTTCTCTTTGCTTTTCTGAGGAATTGACCAATACCAGAAAAATTTTTGTTACTAGTTGTTGTTTTAGGAAGAGGTAGCATATTACCTCTATCAACTGATTTGGCCTTTCTCTGTTGTATTTGAAAAGCCCATTTCTTTTTCTGGAACTTCAACCAATTTATAATTTCTTCTCGACTCTTACCAAGACTGGGGGAAGGGCCAAGGTATTCCTGCCAGGTCATAGCAAGTTCGGTATCAGTCAAATTATTATTATGTTTTTTGTTCAGACGATTATTCTTTGCACTTGATGTTGCTTTTCTTTTAGTACAGATAGGCAAATTGGTGGAACTTGTTGATGGCCTGCATTGATCCTCAATATCTACGCAACCTTCAGTATTAGTTTCTTCTGGAGAATTTTTTTCCTTCTGAAAAAATATCTCTGTGATCTTTTTTTGCTTAAGACTATCATTTTTTTCTAATAAACGTTTATGCAACCAATCTGGATGTGCAACACGTGGTACAGGATTTGGTACTTGTTGCAATGCAGCAGGTATCGTAATGATCTTTTGTACAGTACTGCTAAACCGCTCTATATAGTATTCCCAATCCAAAATGGTACGGATATCAAAATCAGTTAATCCAGGAGATTTTAACCATTTTCGCAAATAATGTTTTTTAACACTTGGTTCTGCTTGAAAAATAGCAAGTGGAATTGCTCTCTCAGTAACAGGAGATCCTTCAGGTTTTTTGGAAACAATAAAACGGCAACTCAATCCAGCATCTTTAACCATCTGATCACCAAGAAACTCAGCCAATCGTTTTGCTGTACTGATAGATGTAGATTTTTGACCTCCATATTCCTCCAATTTACGAGACATACTACGGTTTTCTGAAATCAAGTCAAATAGCTCTTTATCAGGCATATTAACAGCTTTGGTATAAAGAACATCCAACCAATAATCAGCAACTTTGGCAACAGCAGCATAACACTCTGTAAGAGTATTTCCTTTCAAAAATGCCTCAAAGACAGATGACTGGAATATTTTAATCAACTGTAACTCTCCTCTTCTCTTGACTTCAAAACCTTTTAATTCTGCTAGAGATCCATCAAAATTAAATACAGCATATCTTTTCTTTAATTTTTTACCTTCTTCTTTAGATGCTGGTAAAACCATAGCTAAATATGGTCCATCAACTTCAAAAAAGATAGAATTTTCTTTTCGAATCTCATATTTACGATTTACTGGATCAACCAATTCATGATACTGATCATTTGTATTGTGTTCTTGCACAATCACATTTAGCATAGCACCTGGATAGGAAATATGAAGTTTTGGCTTTTTTGGATTAGTAGTTTTAATAGTGAAGTTCTCTGGAAAAGATGATGGTAAAATACACCAGATACCATCTGTATCAAGTTCTAAAGGTCTTCCAATTTGCTCAACAATCTCTCTAGCTTTTGTAATAATGCCAGCACCAGTATGACACACAATACCAGCCATTTCCATACTGTACCAACGAGCACCTCTTCTCATTACATATCCATAAAAAGAATTTAAAATACATTTATGGGCAAGTTGTAGAGAATCATACAGAACTTCAAGAGTCTTGGATGATTTGATTGCAGAAGCATCTCCTTTAGCAACTGCTTCAGCAACTTTCTTTTTAGCAACTTTTAACAAGCCTTTAAATTCATACCGACGATCCCGAAAAGCTCGAACAGTATCAACATAAAATGAATTTTCTTGCTGACATATGGTTGAATGGCGTACTTCAATTTTGGTCACATGAGTTTTTTTGTAAGCTTTCCTGCAGTATTCAGACAACCTCTTCTTCTCAACTGCACATTGTTCTTCTTTACTAAGTTCATGAAATGGTATTGGTTTGCCACCAGGAGTTGAAGGTGGAAACACCTCTCTTTCCAGTTGCTGCTGAATTCGCTGGAATTCACCACGAGATGCTGGCATTATCTCGCCTCTCCAAGTCCAAGGCATTACTCTTCGGCATTGGGCTCCAGGTTTATTAAAATCACAAGCTGCACATGTAGCCTCGTCCACCATTGCAGAAGGTTGCAATCTGTTAGTTAAAATAATGTTGGGATACATAGCCCCAACATCCAAATGATAAATGATAGGAATTTCCAGCCTGGATGGACAATCACGAAGTTTTTTTAATTTTTCAATAATTTCATCAGTAACTTCTTTTAAATTAAGTATTTCTTCAATAGGTACACCTTCTTCCACTTCTATAGCATGACGTAATGTTTTTTCAACACCAGCTATGAGCTTCTGAAATGCATCTGGAACAAGCCGAAATCGACATGGAAGATTAGCCCGAAACACTCCTGCCTCCAAAGACTCAACATGACCACCAACGTAAGTTTCTTGGTCTAAAACATGTCCATCTTCAGTTAATTTGTTTAAAACAGTTTCTTGCTTATTGGGAAATATAATATTGGCATGATATGCTTGAACCATCAATAATGATTCACACAAAGTACCTGACCCTTTTCTCAATACTTCATCAGGTTCCATGGGAATAATTGTACATAAGGCAAATATAAATGGATGTACATATTTCATATATAGGTAATAAGTGGCAACAGCATCGGATACAGAATAACTGGCTAAAATTTGAGGCTGTTCCGAAGCCATACGACACATATCTTCAGGGTCAAGCTCTACTGGATCATATCTTAATTTTGCCTTAGCCACAGCTTTTAGATTCTGGCTCCCAACAGGCAAATAACTGTCCCGTCGGACCCAGTGCAAACAGTCTAAATGAGCACAAGGCCTAGATAAATAAAATCCATCTCTGCTAGTCGAAAATCCAATTTCTTTTAGCATGTTAAGTTCATAAACAGCTGCTCTGGCTTCTACAAACTTAAAATCAAAATTGTCTCCGTTATAAGTAACAAAAACTAAAGGTTTAACTTCTAAGATATGATCAAAAAACCTTTGAATGAGCTTTTCCTCATTTTCTTCATTGAACACAGTAAAATTACCTTCAAATTCTGGCTTTGGTGTGTACTCAAAGTCATCGACATCTCCAGAGACAATTTCTCGATTTGTAATGAGAAAACCCTGACCATCAATCATGTATGATATCATCATAATTTGGTCAAAACTACTGTCAGGAAATTTAAGAGGCAGTTTGGTTGTCTCAATATCATAAGCCAAAACAGTTATGTCAGCAGGTTGTAAAAGTTCATCACACTTTTTTATCTCAGGAGGCATATTTCCTTTTCCTTTAATAAAATACCAATGACCGACGAAAAGTTTTAAGTCAATTGATACACGTACATGAAAGGGAACGTCATACTCTCTAATATCTACAATGTTATCTAACTGCTCAAATTGCTTCTTAGACACAGAAAAATCTGAGTTTTTGTTGAGTACTTCATTGAATGAAACTGAGTTATTAAGTTTGTCTTTATTTTTCTTTACGTACGGCATAATTTCTTTTCTAACTTTTATTAAGTCAGAAACAGTAGTGAAAAGTAATTTTATAAATTTACCTTTCAGTCCTGACAGATGATTTGGGAGATCAAGATTTTCCTTTTGTACGATTTCAACCTTGCTGATAAGGCCACCAAATTTTTTGGTCAAATGAGATGCTACTTCATGTTCGGTTCCATTTACAGCTGATACATAAAAATACGGTTTATACGGTAGTGTAGCCTTAAAACGCGCACCGTCGTCTTCTATGAAGTAATAATCAACAGCACTTATTAATCGCTTATCTTCGTCCAAGATTTCAGTCGAATGCATGTTAAAAAGCCAAGCCTTTCGCTCGACAGGTTCCTTATATCGAACGAAACCAAATTTTGCATCGATTTCATCATTAAATAAAGATTGCTGCAATCGTCTTTCACTAGTATCTTCTTGTTTGGATGACGATTCAGAAGTACGCAGAGGATCAGCCTTAAATCGTCCAGAGTTCATTAAAACCATTGTAATTTGAAAATAATAAAAGTGATTATATATGAAAGTTCAGTATATATATATATAAAAGTCAGCGTTACATTAATTTGAAAAAAACGATTCAATGAAAAACTGAAGGCATGTTTTTCGTTTTAAAAGTCAACTAAACAACGTTTTCCTAAGACGGAACCAAAATAAAAACATTTACTTTTCGCGCAAAAATGAGCGCCTAGTTCGGCGGTTACAGTGAAGGATTGCAGTAAACAAAGTATCTTTAAAAATTCTCTGGAAGCTTTTACTACGTGAATTTGGTTTTTGGCCTCAATTAATTATATGTTTCTTTTTAAAATCCTTATAAATTTAATTTTTAACTAGTAAAGAAAAATTTAAATTGGTATTAATTCTACGAGATAAATACTTGTAGGAAAAAAATCAAGAATAACAAGACAGAAGCAATAGCAGAGAAATTTCAAATTAAAAAAAAATAGTTATTTTCTAAAGATACAAACACGAAATAAAAATAAAAAGAAGACTATTCTATTGTTTACTGGTGCAGTTTCAAGAAATCTAAAGTGGACGAGTTCAATTATACGTTGAAGAGCCATTACAGTAATTTTTGCTTACCTAGGGTTCGCCTGAAGACAAAATCGCAGCTCGCATGTGGCTATTCCTGAATTATATGGAGTGCAGTCTTCACACACGTAAACTGCTTAAAGACATAATGGAAAAAGCAGCTGATAAACTAAATTTTGATAAAAGCCAAATTGATTATGGCTTGGCGACTGGGAGCATTGATTTCACAAACAGCGCGTTTGATCGACTGCTTACGTATAACCGTTAAAGTACATATCGAAAATGATGTATTGATAGGGAAACGACTATTTGAACTCTAGAGTTTTGTCAGCCATGGTGAAATGCATCCAGAGGAAACACTGTGCAGCATATGGGCCAACACAGCCCGTGCCCGAACCATGTCGCTGCACAGACGGAACGTCATCACTAGCAGTGCCTATAATAGGCCATGAGGCATCGAATTTAGAGCATTTGAGTTCTACATACTTAGTAACACATTAGTATACGGATTTTTATATATTCTGATAAATTAAAATAGAGAGAGAGAATTTGATTGAATACACACTTGTATTGCTAAATAATTTTGATACTATTTCAGTAGTTAACTAACATCTCCAATTCATTAACTTTATCTACTATATTTATAAATATTCGACAGCTGCCATGTCATATGATTATGCGGCATGTAAAAGATCCCTAGGGGGGTGCTCTAGACAAAATTAAATCCTAGTACAGGTTCGCATCGTCAGAGCTCAGGTGCCTCCCTCTAGGGAGGAAACTGGGAGTTAAAATTACCTGTGGTGATATGTATCCGCTAATATGGCGCAGCACTAAAAAGAGATACCAGCTTTAAGTGATGTACTAGGTAAATTGATGAACTCTGTAATAAATGTTTATAATCTGCCTTAGAAATAAAAAAAATATATTTATAAGTTTACAAAAAAAAAAAAAAAAAAAAAAAAAATTTTATATTATGTATATATATAAATTACTTTCTGTGCTTTTTAGGTTATGTTTTAGTTAGCATTCAGTTTTATCTTTAATGATTTTGTGCTGATTTTTATGCTCTAGCAAAATTCTTAAAATCATAGGATGAAACAAAGATCTGAAAAAATTTCTGAATAAGTTATTCATTCTATATTATATTCAGTATTACTTGAGAAAAATTATCAGAGATTGAGTAGTATCTGCTATTCAACATTTCTTCTGAGCTATTTTATAAACTTGTATATTTTTCGTAAAATACCATCATTAACTTAACTCAGTGGCGCAACAGCCCATGAGGACCAAGACCTAGTATGCTCAACTCAGTATACACGATCTTAGGCCCTGAGGTGCATGAGCAGATGTTCCGGTCAGGTGTTCAGTCTGACGTGAAACCCCAGTGTTAATTTTCCAAGCAAGATTGGTACTCATTTATCGACCAACGGAAGGGATGAAAGGCTAAGTCAACCTTGCCCAGACCGGGGTTTGAACCTCGGAACTGAGGCGTGAAAGAGCGATGCACTAACCACTCAGCCACTGGGCTCAAAATACCATCATTATGTGTAGATTGATTAGTCTATAGCTCTCTAGAATAGCATTTCAGATTTATTCTGTAAGAGCGAGATTAATTTTTTAACGTTATTAATGTAGTTCTTATTTAAAATTACTTATAGATAAATCAGAATAGCACTAAATAGAGTAATGCATATGGATTATTCAATAATTTGTATACTATTATTGTATATTATTATCAGGATCATAGTTTACCTAGAATCTCAAATTCTTTAAGTCGTTTGTTATGTTTCATAGCCTTGAAGTACGAGGGCTGTTTTTTAAGTAAGGTCTGTTTGTTTTTTAAAAAAAATAACGACAATATTTTGTTTCAAAAAACCTTTTTTTTAGGATTGTACACATTTTTGCCTATTTTTCAACACAGTTGCCGAGTTTATTAAAGCACTTGTCATACCTTAGAACTAAGTTTTGAAGGCCCTCTTCAAAAAAGTCTGCCGTCTGGTCGGACAGCCAAGACATCACGTCCACTTTCACTTCTTCGTTTTCACTGAAGCCTTTCCCGCCAAGACTGTGTTTGAGGTACCGAAAAGGTACCTCAAACACAGTCTTGCTTGTCACACAGATTCAACTGCTTGCAACAGATCATCGGTGATTACAGAAGGTTGGCCTTAGCGTTCTTCGTCATGGACGTTTGTTCACCCATCTTTAAACTTCCTGAGCCATTTTCGAACTTTGCTATCACTTATTGTTTCAATGCCATAAGCTTCTGTTACGTGGCGATGGATGTCTGCAGCCGACATGTTTGTCGCAGTCAAAAAACGGATAACAGACGTATCTCCCACTTGGCGGGCAATTCAATCACCTTAAACGTTCTAAAGACGCACAGCGAAGCTTACACGACTGCTACAGAGCTGGAAATGGCAATGTGTTCGCAAAGGATGCTGGTCAGTGACGCAAAGACTCGTTGTGGCGTACGCGCGAACTAGGGAACGATACACTCCAACGGATCTTACATAAAAAACAACCCTCGTATAAATATATTCGTACTACATATAATATATTAATAAGTATATTTTTTTATTCTGTGTATGATAAATTAGAAGCATAATTACACATTTTTAGCTTAAAATTAATCATTAACATTCTTGAATGACTTACGTGTGTATGCTTTAATTGAAACAATCCACAATTTTTTTCTTATTGTCTGATTGTTTTTAATGAGAGTACCAATCGTTCCGATTTGATTGTGACACAGTGCGATACTGTCACTATTAAACGTTAGAAATATAAACCGTTAAAAAAAATCAATATTGTCTTACGAACATTAAATTAGCTTCATATTGAAACAATACATAGGAAATATTTCTACCCTTTGAGAAAAAGGAATTTCACATGATGGCTCTGTTGCTCTTGTTGTTTATGGTTGCTAATCCTTCCTGGTCTGGTCAGTAGGCTAGATCAGATCCGAGAGTCCAAAAATATTCAGAAGCTCAAGAGAAGAAGGGGATACTCTCAAATCCTTCTTAACAAACCCCAAATAGGAGAGATATCTAGGAGTGAATTATTCTTTTACATTTTCCACAGAAGGGAGGATGGGATATCTCTGATCAAATTTAAGAATCTCAAATAACAACTTGAAGACTTGATATTGTTGTCTGTTCAATACAATAACACTGAAAAACAATATGGTTACTCCGAAATGTTTCAGATATAGCACGAACCACGCAAGCAACAGCCGAAATTCTTGCGATCCGTTTATCTTCAAAATCAAGAGGAGTCTCACCAGATTTTTTCAACTGTCCCTACAAGAAGAAATCTAGGCATGACCGATTAGGCAATCGTGCTAACCAAGCTGCAGTACCATCTCACCTGCTCCGTTGGTTTGGAAAAATGCCGTCCTGATAGAGTCATGCCCTAGTGCTCAAAATAAGCTGACGCGTTTTCCCCCAATAAATACCAGCATGAATGACGTTTTAATTGTGGAGTGATCGTTTCGAAACTAGGGCGTTTGCGTTTTATTTTAGACCAAGGATTCAACGATGCAAATTGTTTGTTTAGGTATGCACTATTACCTTTTAAAGTTCCCCTATTTTTTCTGAATCATCCTTTGTATATATTCGTATTTCTTGGAACGTCAGATTTCATTAAAAATTTAAACTTTTGTATTGACCATAGCTTTCGGTGTGTAGATATTTTTCTACCATAATAGTTGCTAAATAAGAATTGTCGCCAAATTTTGTGACAATTTAAATGATTCACTTGTTGTTATTTAGCAAATGCTATAGTCTTGATTAGGTGTGTGATTCCTGTTAAAATAAATTAGCTGATTCTTTCATAAGAGAATTAAGATATTAAACTGTTAACAATTTAAAAGGCTTCTCTGTAATTAAAATGGAGTCAAGAAAAATTACAAGGACACAAGTGCCTGAAAACCGATGCGCGAGGGTCAACGGTGCATATATAACCCATCTCGCTGTCTCTAATCTGCACCGTTGGGGGACATAATTAAAAGGTAAGATTATTACTAGCGAGTTGGCAACAACAGAAGACATTTCTTTCACAGTGGTGCAATAGCTTACAGAAGGCCAAGGCCTATTGTGCTCATCTCAGTTTGAAGATCTTTCCATGAATAATTTTTATAAGTTATAAACGACATGAAAATCCATGTACATAGGACAGGGAGAAAAGTTTTAAAAAGTAAAAAGAGCTCGCCATCATGTTTAGGCATTTGAATTGAGCTGATAAATAAATTTTATAATTATGACGTTGTAAGGGCCTTACCCCAGGGGATGCTTTCTTGTCATCTAATCGACCTAAATCTGTAGGAGGTAAAGATGGATGGCCAAGACTAACCATGATAAATCTAATTTATTATTAGCAAAGATAATATTCCAGAACAAACAATTTATGAAGGGAACCTTTGGGGTGATATAAAGAGAGCTCAAACCTTATGTGAATAAGCGTACAAAATCCAAATAGTTTAACTTTAATCAATGCTATCTTAATAATCCCAACTTCGCTAATTTATTCCAGTAGTTAAAATCCTTCCTTTAGTAGCACGGCGTAATTCTTGATTCTTACCGTATCAGCACTGCCTTCAGCGACTCCGCTCCTTTTCCTTCTAATCTACGTTTATTAAACTTTAACTATATATACACTAGCTAATTTGCATTTTCATGGTTTCTTCTTGAGAAGGATGGCTGTGAAATAACGCGATTGCTGGCCCAAAGATTCCCCAAGAGGATTATTAGTAGAAAGTCACGTAAAGCCCCTTCACAATGTTGATTAGAAAGAATGCGACAGTTTGAATAGTTAAAAAGAGACTTCTCTATTGTGATGGTGCTCTTTATTGAAGAAATTCGAACTAAAACTTAGAATCTAATTTGAAATATTCCAAAAATTAGTGAAAAGATAAAATGAAAGATTAAATAAACATTTTAAAGTTATTATCGCATTGCCAAAACGTAAATAAATTTTTTAACTTTTCTGATTTGCTACTTTTGGTAAAACAGTACGAATGGTTGGGCCGACTGAACCGTGTTCGTTGGGTTTCGCGAAGTCCTAGAATAATATATAAGTACTCAGATTCCTATCTGGGTATTGAATAGTTTTTTCTTATCTTTCATTACTGCTCTGTTCTCAGATATTTTTCTATTCTTTTCATTTTTGTGATCTCTGATTCTCTCTAAATATGTTCCAACAACTAAAGGCTCATTCACACCAAGGCGTACAAACGTCGAGTGTTAAGCGTCTAGCCAATCAGAGACTTTTTCTAGGGCGAGAGGAAGACTCTGATTGTGTGTGTGTGTGGCTAGACGCTTAACACTCGACGTTTGTACGCCTTGGTGTGAATGAAATTAGGGTATTGTATTGGTATTTGAGATATTTTACGGTAATGTAAAAACACGAAAAATGAATGGCGGACTCCATCGTATATTAATTTTAATGTCAGGACTCAATAGTTGAACACTCACTTTGTTTCTTAATATGGCACGAGTGGGATTAATAGTGAATGAAATTTAGAAATCAAAGTAGTTTCGTTTATATAACATTTTGTTTCATTTGGCGGAATGATTTTTGCGTACAAACGGCAAAAATGACACCACTTTGATAAAGGTACTCTGCGGAATTTTCCGTAAATAGTAGTAAAATTTCGACAAGTTGAGGTAATAATATTGCAATACTATAACGTTAGACTAGCCAGACTTTGGGAGATTTTAAAATCATGCCGAAACAAGTAGCGTACCGATATCAATTTAGTTCCAAAAAATATTTAAGTAGTTCGGTAGTTCATAATTCAGTCCATAAATGATCAAAATTCCAAAGGCTAATGACGATACACACAGACCTGATCACCGCAAGACCTTTTTCTTTTCTTTTTTTTAAATCTGATTATTTTTTGAAAAAATTTGAGTGTTATCGATATTTACGTATTATCGCCAACTCTATGAATAACTCGCCAAGTTGGCAACCATGTACTTCGTTTCATATAATGCAGGGATGGCGAACCAATGGCACGCGACACAATATTTTGGGCTCGCCATCGATCAAAACGGTTTGCATTTTAATTCAAAATAACACAGTACAATATAAAGTATTACGAACAAACGCGAGTGATCGGTCGCAGTTTTCAGCAAGATTTTCTCAGTTCAAAGAATTATCAGAAAAGCTCAAGTTTTTTATGTACCCAGATGTGACTTCATTTAAAAAACTGGACTTGTCTCAACTCGATTGGTTGGAAATTGAAAAATTTGAAATACAACTGATTGATTTCCAGTCTAGTTCAATACGGATTCAAAAAGTTGTTGAAAAAAGGAGAAAGTTGGAATTGATTGAAACAGGAAGATTAACAAGCAATATAAGTAAAAATGTTAGTAATGAAATTTTGGAAACATGGAATTTGATTCCAGACACATTTAACTGTTTGAAGAAGCTGTCTCATGCTATTTTAACCATATTTTCATCATCTTATGCCTGCGAGTCATAATATTCAGAGATGAATACCACTAAAGAATCGCTCTTAGAACCCGTTAGACAGTTGAGACTACCCCAAACGGGATTCTGCTATGTAACATCTTACCTAATCCTAATATAATTCGTCATCTAATCTCTGTGCAACAGCATTAATCACACTGTTTCTTTATATAATTTGAATTACACGTACAACTAAAACACATTTACTACTATAAAGGGCAAAATATATTTTGTCGTAGTAAATAAAGAGTTTTGAGTTGTTAGTATTTAGTTTTATTATTTTCCAAATAATCACAAGGCAAAATTAGTTGAGGGCATGTCTATACCTCATTAAATATTTGTTTATAAAAAAATGGCACATTGATTCATAAAAGTTCACCACCCCTGATAATGTCCCCAATAGGTTGCGATAATAAGTAAGTACCGTGTTTTCAAGGTATAATTTTTCAATTAGGAGATTTTGAAATTATTTCTTAAAATTTTTTAAGAAATCTAAAAGGTCTATTATTGTTTTTGTCTTGGATCAAAGGTTATATTAATAAGGATCAGAAAAGAACATCAATCGACAAAATTATAGAAAATAAAACAGGGAAACAGACAACTTCTATAATAATATCTAAATATAAATTTTAATTTCATAACAGCAAGTGGACACATTTATTCACTCTTTGAATTTTAATTTTTAATGAAATACTGTCACGCGAGATACAGAGTAGCGTTGCTGTAAAAACCGAGCAACGCGACTTAATGTTGCCAACGGTAGAAAATAAACAGAGTAACAATTTAAACATGGAACACAAACAAACTACACTTGTAATGAGAGCATTACGTCACACTGACGTCAGAGCTTAGCAGTTCTGATCGGCAAATGATCTGCCACTCAAAACTCAACAGTTTCAATAAATATAAAACTGCCAAATTATGACAAAGACATGCATTTCTCAAACGAGTATGCCATCATTTTTTTTTTACAAAAAGCATTGCCAAATGCATCTCATTTTTAGAATTTAACTTATGCATGTGTTCAGATATGGGGTAAATATTTTTTTAAAAAGAGTCGCTTTTTTTTGCATATATTTTTTATTGCCAATTTAATCATTGCAATAAAGATTATGAAGCAATAGTAAATAAACTTTCATTTGAACGTAAAGAAAAGAAGTTAAATTAGTCTAGCGTAAAACACCAGTAATGGTTCTTTTAATTCCTTTGTTTTAAAATATATAATTTTATGTGCGCTTAATGTTTAGTTTCATCTACCTTAAAAATTATATATAGTTGATGTTTCTTTATTATGACAATGGACTAAATGCAAGATGATCCCATGATAAATGAAATCACATGTTCTTCATTGAATTCAAAACTAACATTAGACTTACACTTGTTTTTCTACTTGTAAAATTTAGATACAGTTTCAAATTTGGTGTTTGGGTACAGACGTTCAAGTGCACAGATTCTTCAAAAGGTTTTTCAAAATAAAAGGAAAACAATCTTATATTATTCATGTACATTTAAATCAAATATATTTTATTTACCTATGTGCATTATTGTTATTGACAAATATGTACACTTTTTTAAAGAAAATTTCTGTAAAAAGCAAAAATTGGCAACAGCGAAACGCTTGAACGGATTTGCTGTAAATACATGATTGTTTTTATTGTATGATTATGAAAATTTATTACTTTTGATCCGTAGCATATAATGGACTAAATTCATGGCGGTCACATGATAAAAACAAACACGTATACTCCATGGAATTCAAAACTAGCACTAAATTAACTTGTATTTGTTATTCTATTCGTAAAACTTATATAAAATTTCAAATATCATATAATTGAGTAAGATGTTCAAATGTTATAAAAAAATTCATCAAAAATACATTAAATTTTTTTAAAAAAATCTTATTTTATGCTTGTATTTTTAAATAAAGTTACAAATGTGTACTTCACAGGATTGTATGTATTGTGACTGTGACGTCACATGAGTTTTTGAACTGATTGGCTAGAAACACGTGGGTGCCATTATCATGTGACTAAATGACGTCACATGAATGTAGCCCATTATACTTTACTTTTTGTTTTCAATAAAATTTTTAAAAAATCAGTTAATTAAATAAAAACATCTGTTGAAACAACTTCAAAAGAGCCACAGTATGGAATATAATGATCTTCAACACGCGTTCTTATAACTTTTTTATGTGAAATTTAATCAAAGTTATAAAGCTGAATTCACACCAAGGCGTACAAACGTTGAGTGTCAAGCGTCTAGCCAATCAGAGACTTCATCTCGGGCGAAATGAAGTCTCTGATTGGCTAGACGCTTGACACTCGACGTTTGTACGCCTTGGTGTGAATTCAGCTTTATGCATGAGTTATTTTTCTTTTCAAATATTTTGCAGTTATCATTGAAATATTTAAAAATAATAGCAAAATTAAAATACACGAAAAATATTGATGTGAAAAAATGCGTCATAACACTGACTATTGATCTAATAATTATTTAATTTTTATATATAATTATTTATTTTTTAGAATTGAAAGTGATTCTCTTTCTCCTAGAGTTAAATTATCGTTTGGTTCTTTTATATCCCAGCATAATGAAGTGAAAGGGTTTTCTTGAAAAGTAGAATTCTTATTTCAAACATATAAAAAACAGTCAATAAATCAGAATACGAATATAGATAGTTAATGATTGTGCTGTGTATTTAGCAACACTGAATGGAAAATTTTGATATTTGGAAAGATATTTTAGATTCCGCTATACTGTTGCAAAATATTTCATTTAAAGTAAGTCTGTTAAAGACATTTAATTTTTAAATAAGCTCTTTTAGGCTAATTTTTGCCTTTAGTCTTACATTTATTCTGAAGATTTTAATGTTATATTCTGATAACTTTATTCTAACTCTACTGACCTTTTTTCAACGTTTCTTTTCAAAAACTGTTTCTGCAAATGTACAGAGAAGGAAAAAGCATTTTCTTTCTAAATACATAATAACGTTTCTTGGAAATGGATCAGAAGATACATATAGATGTTGCAAATTACATTAGATGAAAAATAGACGAGACGTCAATCATACTTTTGTAGTTTCATTCATATTCTACTTTGAGCACGTCGATTTCGATTTAGAATAATATCTAGTTTCACAAACTACAATTACGTCTCGTAATATTAGTTTTTTTTAGTTAAATTACTTTATTTACTTCATCTAGACTTGCTTTTGCTTTATAAAAAGGGAAACTTAGAGAACTTTAAAGGATGGAAATTGAACCTATACTTCCGATGGAAGAGATACATCCTTAAGATTCTTTTGTAAAATTCTCTTTAATCTCTCGGTGATAAAACTCTATTCCGTCTTAAGGGTGGCAATTCGGATTTAAATATTTCAACGCTTTTACCACTCAAAAGGTTATAAGAAAAGGTACGCAAAAATCCAATCAATGTATGTATAATTATTAAACGCAACGTTACAAATAAGTGATGTATTATCTTTTGTATATATTGTAAGCAAAAATACAATCTAAAGCATAGGTTTTCACACACAACCTTTTTTGAACTGGAGCTCCCTTTTCTAGTGAATATTTCGATATCGCCCCCCTCCACTAATACAGTAGTGTACATCATACATGGTGAAAACACGAATTAAATTAAGAATAAGATTAGAAATAAGAATGTACATTATACATGGTGAAAACACGAATTAAATTTTAAAAAAATATTCTATTACTAATAAAATATATTTTTTTAATTTAGCTTTTTTCTATAGTCCCCAATTTTTTTTTTACTTGCAAATCTGAAATATATTGCTATTGTCACGAATATACAATTTTAAATACATACAATCAACATAAGGTAACCATATTAAAGTTTACTTTTGCTAGCCCATAATCAGCGTGTTTTTTAAGTTTTTTTTAGACTATATTTGGTTAATTTTTTCATACACCTCCATACCATCTCAAAACTCCCTAACTTATTCTGAGTCTTTTACTGCCCCCCTGAAAGCCTCAAACGCCCATAAGAGGGCGTTATCGCCCTCGTTGAGAACCTATGATCTTAAGTTATGTAATATTATTTGCCGTGGTGGTAAGTGTAGATAAATTGTATTTATTTATTTATTAACATTGTTTTCAGAAGCAACCTAAATTAACATAAGTAATTATGTACTAGAGCTACGGGCCTCACTGAACAAATTTAACATGCATCATTCCCTCTACGCGATGGCTTTTAGTGGCACTTGGACTCGAACCCGCGATCCAACAGAATAAACGTTGACAACGAACTCGTGGCTGATCATCTCTCGGTTAACGTGGCCATGCATAGGTTGTAATTCTGAGGGAAGTAAATTTTATTTTTAAATATTTATTTTTTAAAATATTATCTACTCTCTCTCACTCCCCCTTTGGTTTACAATTAAAGGGGGGGGGGACAAACAATGAGAATAATAATCATACAGAATAAATAGATTGATTTAGATAAAAAAAATATAATATAAATTAATTATTTCGTCTTTACACTGAATTTTAAATTTATGATAATGAAAAGCACTTATTTTTTAAACTCAAATTTTAAAAGAATATAAGAATAAATCAAGCCATTTTAATGTAGAGAATAGAAGAAAAACGACTGATTCACTCCCTCACTCATCACGAAATCTCCGGAACGATTAGACATATAGACTTGAAATTTAGCAGTCACTTTTATTATTCTCAGTTTGAAACAGTTTTTATGAAAATTAACTCCCAAGAAAAATTTTGGGGAGAGAGGGGAAGGGGTTATGGCGACGTTATAGATAATAAAAAAAATCCAATTTTTGAGCTATTAGATCTACAGACTTGAAATTTTGCATAAATGTTTCTTTTGTTCAGTAGAGATTCGCTAAGACCCGGTTTTGCGGAAATAGACTTTCAAGGGGAGTTATGGAGGTAAAAAAGAAAAAAAAAGTGAGGGAGTGAACGAAGAGTGTAGTTCACTTTTCGTTTAAACATATTGTTAGACATATCATAGACATATCGTTTTAAGCAAAATGTGTTCAAATACATAGTATTTTTAGGCAACTCGATGTCGTTCCTAATTTTAAAAAATATAAATATAAGCGTTAATCTCTTCATTGAAATAATTTTAAGCTTATTTAAATCTGAGATTATAAATTTAAGAAAATGTATTTACATATAAAATACTTGTAGTTTAACATAGAATAGAGACTAAAAATAAATAAATAATAAACATTTTAGGAGAAAATTGTTCACGGTTTTGAATGTCGTTCACAAAAGCCAAAATCTACCGAACATTTTTCGAGTGAAAAATCTTTACTACATAATATGTAAACAAGCCAAAACTAAAGAAACAAAAATTAATAAAGAAAACGGAAAAAACTGGAGAAAACTTATAAAAAAATTACATAAGCGCAGCCCTCTTAGCACAAAAAGTTTATGAACGAATTTTCAATTTTTCAACATTTATATCATCAGTCTTCATTTTTAAATTGACCAAAGAGGTAAGAATTATTTAAAATTTTACAAAGAAGTAGAACATTTTACCTCAATCACTATGTGAAATCGCTTAAGAAACACTTATTGTATTTATATAAGTTGTAGTAAATTTTGTAATAATGCGGAGATAATTTTGAAAAAATAGTTCATAGCAATTCAAATATTTCACAAAACGTACACACACACAAAATTCAATGTAATGATGAGGATATATTTTTGAAAAAATAGTTTAAAGCAATTCTAATATTACACAAAACTTACACACACACAAAATTCAGTTTAATTATCTACAAAACTTTTTCAACAAACAGGTTTTACACTAATTTTGCGAAAAATAAACAATCTGGAATTTTTATAAACCTAATAAATTGCCTTACAAATTTCAGCCATCAAACACTTTTGTCAATTTTTAACTTAATCTACGATTTTAATGTTGTCGCAGATACTTTGAAGGAATAATACTAAAATTCTGCAATTAGAAGGAGTAAAACAACTCACCGTAAAATAAATAATTAAAATCAAATGAAGAATAAAATAGTTGAACAAAAATCGTCTGCTGCTTTTCGCTGCCATTTGAAAATGTATCAAAATTAGAATTTTAAATACATTTTCACGAATTAAAAGACTGGATCTACTCCCAAAGTGAGCAGCAAGGTGCACACAGTTTTAATTGCCATATGGGAAAAAGACCAGACACAATACGTGATTTTACACGATTGTTGTCATGGTAGTGGTGTCATCAAATGAGCAGCAACAAAGGGCAAACAATAAGGTCTCAACAAGAATGTTAAGAATATTTTTTAGGCCTAGCGTGACCTTTGTAGCTTGCGTGACTAAGAGTTCGAAAGAGATTTAATTTGGGCGTTCTGGCACTTACAGAGAGAAGCTACTTGTTTTAGGAGGATGATACTAAAGTTTAAATTCTAGGATAGGTGATTCGTATATAAAACATTGCTTATACGACATGACGTGTACTGTAACCTTCTATTTTATGGATGCGTTGAGATGAAGGTATTATGAATTCGTAATTTAATGACACTTATTTTTTAGTTTATGTAGTAGTGAAAATGAGCAATTAAAATGGTTAGGGTGTCAGCCAGTGTTAAAACCAAATATATATAATAAAATTCCTACAACGCCATTTTTTTTTTTTTTTATTTTTTTTTTTTTTTGAGAATAATAATTTTTTTGGAATATAGATGATATTTTTTAAAAATCGAAATATATTTAGCAACAACTGCTAATAAAATGAATATGATAAAAGCTAAAATCAAATTGTTTTTGAAAAGAAAAAAATAAGTTTTAACCAAAGCTATTTTTATGGTTAAAGAATAAGAAAGTTAAATTTAGCACTTGAAAAAGCTGTGTGTGTTATACAAAAGAACGTATGTTCGGAACCGTTATTTTGAAGACGCGTACAAATGAATTGTTTTTGATATTTAGTGTTAGATGAATTAGAATATGCATATAAAATTATTTTAAGAATATTATTTCAAGAAAAATTATTTAAATGCATTTTTTTTTTGTTTTTTTTTTGAAGAAAATGAAGCAAGATTCATATATTTAAAAAAAATTCACTTTTGAAAAAATACTTTCATAATAATAATAATTCACCTTCTTTATTGAGCTTGAACTAGGAGTTTTGAAAAATTCACATTATTTTCAGAGCTATGAACAGTTGAAATAATAATTGTTTTTGTTAAAATTTCTCTACTCTCATATAATAAAATATGAATAAATCCACTTCTAAGCTATATATTTAAAAAATCCCAGTTTTTCTCCGGTATAGAACTCCTAGAAATATATAGGCAAAATACTATTATTATTATAGAAGCATTTTCCGTAAAAGGAGCATGTTTTGAAAATATGTCATTCTTTCCTCATTTATTGCCAAAAAGTGCATTCAAATGATTTTTTTCTTATAATAGAAATTCTTAAAACAATTATACAATGAAGAGCGAAAAAAAAACTGCTACAGGCATGCGTATGCAAACAAAGAGATATGGAGTCAATCAGAGTACGGCTCTGCGGTCGGCAAAGTTTATATAAGACAACGAGTGTCTGGCACAATGGACTAAATTTATGTGACGTCATTAATCACATGATAACTCAGTCATGTGTTCATAATCAAATCATGTGTTCCAATCAGTTCATAAATTAATTCGACGCCATAATTATATCACAAATGTAATCACGCGTTTCCAGCCAATTAGTTCATGTGCTTCACTGTTGCCAACTTTCGCTTTTTGCAGAAACTTTCTTTTAAAAAGTACATATTTGTCTACGAAAGAATACTGCACATAGTTAAACAAAATGTACTTAGTTTAAAAGTATTCGTATAATGTAAAGTTTTTCGTTTTTTTTTTTTTTTTTTTAATTTTTAAAAACTTTTAGAAGAATTTTAACACGTGAACTCTTTATCCAATCATCAAATTTTAAATGTTATCTAAACTTTACAAGTTGAATAACTATTATGCCAATTTTTAATCAATGGGAAACACGTGATCGCCGTTATCATGTGACCATCATGAATTTAGTCCATAGTTAGATAAGCTATTGCTACTACAATGGTAGGTTATCAAGATTTAAGTGGATTTGAACGTGGTGTTATAGTCGAGGCACGAGAGATGGGACGTAGCATCTCCAAGTTAGCGATGAAATTTGGATTTTCACGTACGACCATTTCACGAGTGTACTACGAATATCGGGAATCCGGTAAAACATCAAATCTACGACATATCTGCGGCCGGAAAAAGATCATTCAAGAATGGGATCAACGACAACTGACGAGAATCATTAAGCGTGATAGACGAGCAACCCTTCTGCAAATTGCTGCAGATTTTAATGCTGGGCCATCATTAAGTGTCACCGTGTGAACTATTCAATGAAACATCATCGTGTAATCTCCACCCCCCCCCCCCTTGGGTGCCCTTCTCCTTGATTTTCAGTGTGAGCTAGAGGTGTAGGAATAAATGAAGAGCTTGAAGCTGCCATGATCTTAATATGACTTTATTAAGATCTTAACTTAAACCTTTAATAGATTAGATAATAATATTATATGTGAGAGAATCTACGGTGGCTAAACACACAATATATATAATACCGAAATAACGTAACCCAGACAACTATCAATAACTAACTCGCCTAAGCTCAATTCCAATTCGATCACAGATCCGAATATTTAAATAGTCACTCCTACCTTTTTCGTCTAGCGAAGTGTCAAACTATTTAATCCTATTGGAAGTTGCGGTTAACTGGCTTGCAATGGTATGCACCTTGACCTAAGGGCTCTCTGCCACGGCTAACTTCTGTTGGCTATCACTTAACCTTTCAAAACCTCTTCACACTTGAATCACGGACTATCATAACATTCCCCCAAATTGCCACACCGCTTACTCTAACTTCTGATGTTTAAATCTTCTTAATTTGTATCTTTCCTTCACGCTTTACTTCTTGGTTTGGTAGGAAAAAAGTTGTCGATATGGGCTTTCGGAGCTGAAAGCCCACTCGTGTACCCTTGTTGACTGCACGACACAAAGCTTTACGCTTCGCCTGGGCCCATCAACACCGACAGTGGACTGTTGATGACTGGAAACACGTTGCCTGGTCTGACGAGTCTCGTTTCCAATTGAATTGAGCTGATGGACGAGTTTGGTTATGGAGACAGCCTCATGAATCCATGGACCCTACATGTCAACAGGGAACTGTTCAAGCTGGTGAAGGGTCTGTGATGGTATGGGGCGTGTGCAGTTGGCGTAATATGTTTAGATACGACTCTGACAGGTACCTCACTCATGTCCATTATGCATTCCGGCGGACTTGGGGAATTTCCGCAGGACAATTCGACACCCCACACGTCCAGATTTCCTGCAGAATGGCACCAGGAGCACTCTTCTGAATTTAGACACTTCCGCTGGCCCCCAAAATTCCCAGACATGAACATTATTGAATATATCTAGAATGCTTTGCAACGTGCTGTTCAAAGGAGATCTTCACCCCCTCTTAATCCTTCTGATTTATAAGCAGCCCTGCAGGATTCATGGTGTCATTTACCTCCAGCACTACTTCAGACATGAATCGAATCGATGCCACGTCGTGTAGCGGCACTTCTGCGTGCTCGTGAGGGCGATATTAGGCAGGTGTACCAGCTTTTTTGGTTCTTCAGTGTATGTACATACACACTCATAGACAAAAAAAATTAGCGCACCAAGGAGTCATCAAAATGAAACGAAATTTTACATAAGTAATGACTACTTTGATATTAGTAAATGATTAGAAAATCAAAGGAAAAGAATCATTTAATTCAGAGAAGAAGGCAAAATAACGGAGGATTTAATACCCTGTTGAATCCCCTCTAGCGCAAATGCACGATGCAATACGATCGGGCATTGAAGTATACAAATTCTGTATGATGTCTTGAGACATTTCGTTCCATATTAGCTGTAACATTGATTCTAGTTCGTTCAAACTCGTGGGATGCTCAACTCGCCATCCCAAATGATCCCAAATATGCTCGATTGGAGACAAATCCAGGGATCGGGCAGAGCAAGAAAGGATGTAACAGTGCGGAGACAATCTAGTGACACCCTTGCCGTGTGAGGACAACACATGTGTTTGCAGGATATCATAGATATACCGTTGAACTACCAATGGTACCACGGATCAATACTAGGGGTGACCGTGTGTTGTAGGCAATGGCATCCCATACCATCACACCAGCTGTGGGAGCGGTGTATCAATGTAAAGCAAAGGCAGGATTGAGGCGTTCACCACGGGGTCTCCACACACGAAGACGATTGTCATCACTGTTGAGATTGAATCTGTTTTCGTCACTAAAGACAACTTGGTTCCATTCCGCTGCCGTCCAGTTTCCTTGTGCGTGGCACCACTCCAAACGGAGGCGTCGATGGGTGGCGTCAAGGGCAGCACACGTAATGTGTGCCGCGATCCGAAATGTCCTTCAGCCAGACGCCTTTGTATGGTTCGAGAAGACACAGGGGCCCCTAGTGAAGGTGCTACCTGTACCTGGATGTCGGCCGATGAAGCAGTTGGCTGCACGCGTGCATTTCTTACGATGTGGCGATTTTCTCGACGACTGGTCAGTCGAGGGCATCCTGAGCATGGTCTTCGTGTAAATGACATCTCTGGGATCCACTGGTCTCAACAGCTCCCCACCACACGATTAGAGCGGCCTAATTGACGAGCTACTTGCCTTGTTGACCACCCAGCTTCCATCATGCCGATGATTCTCCCTCTCTCAAACTGCGACAGCTGCTCATATTGTTGTCGAAAACGTCGTAATGGCATGTCTACCGCAGCTCTTACTTTGTAAACGATTCAGCACACTCAAACAAGCTTTGGTTACCTGTTTTATTCTCCGCGGAGAACGACGTTAAACGCCCTCTGCCGGCTATTTTTAATGCGCAATCACGCTGCATTTCTAATCATTTGCATATCTCCCCGGCATGTACCTTCATGCCAAGTTTCGTTACTATCCCACAGTTATTTCTTGGTGCGCTAATTTTTTTGTCCATGAATGTATATATCTAAATATATATCATAAATGCGAAAGTTTGTTTGGATGTTTGGTCGTCTTTCTCGCAAAAACAACTGAATGGATTTTAATGAAATTTTACAGTAATATATCTTATACATCAGAACAACATATAGGCTATAATTTATAGCATAGGCCAGGGATGGCGAACCTTTTTGAGACGTGGGTCAAATTTTGTTCATATTTTCTTAGCACTAGCTCTTGTGTCACTAATGCCTATTTGCACCAGTCTTAAGTTTAAAAATTTTTAACTTAATATTTTTAAAACTAAACATCTTTAAAACTCAATTGGCTTAAAGGGTAAAAATGGGCGTGATTTGATAATATAAAAATTTTTAGTAGGGTTAAAAATTCTTAAGTGTTTGGTGCAAATTGCAATAAGTGTTTGAATGAACAAAGAGTAACGAAAATTACATACAATATATATAATGAAATATTATTTATTAGTATATATACATATATATATGTATAACAAAATTAATTATAAAGTATTTAATGAGAAATCTGCTGCTGTTTATTTTCAGACAGTTTTTTAAAATTAGGTTCATATTTCATATTCATTAGTTTAACGCGCATTTCGCAGATAATT